>CM074865.1:9485000-9890000 GCA_037501455.1 Lantana camara
GTCGCATTCCAAATCAAAAGCTTCCTTATAATCCCATAAAGTTTTGTTTGATTTAATTACTTCAATATTCTATATAATTTAAATAAAATGTGGAACTTGTGATGTCTAGAGGCATCTAAAATTATAAACTAGTCAAAAAAAAAAAAAAAAATTATAAACTAGTTAGAGAAATTTATTTTTGGTCATTGGGACTTTATTCGTTTTTGCAATTTATTATTTCAGGCAATTTTCATTGCAAACAGCCATTTGAATTTTACAATTTTAACAAAGTTTATTTTTGGTGGTTTTGGTAAAAATACAACTGACGTGGAGCATTTTAAAATATGCCACGTGTCAAGTTTTTTTTGGCCAAAACCACCAAAAGATGGTGGTTTGTTACAAATGTAAAAGTTCAGATGAAAGTTGTTCGGGATGGTAAAATGCAAAAATGGCCAAAGTAAGGACTAAGGATGGTAAAATCTTTTTTTCCTGTTATTTCCTTATCAAAATTTGTGAATGGTTATACTTGGAGTTGTAATAAAAAGAATCAACCATTATAACAGCCGAGCCCCAAGAATTGCTCCATTGCCATGCCACTCAACTCTCCATGACTGGAAGAGATTTTCGAACAAGATTCGATCAAACTGAAATAAGGAAAACTAACCAGTTTGCCACAATACCATTTGAAGCTCAATTTGGAAGGAATTTCAGTTGCAGTGAAGTTTTTCAAGGTCGAGCATCACCTGAGATAGACCCCTGCGTGACCAACCAGCCCAACCACCTCCCGAGTCTCTAATAAGGCCTCCAAACGAGTTCACAAAAGCAGCTAGTTGGTATATATAGACCAAAATTTTGTATGCATTTATTACCTTGTTGCATTTGATGTTTTATTGAGAATTCTTTTGGGAAAATGAATTTTACCGGTCATTCAAAGATTTTTTGAAGCGAAAAGAAAATATGAAAGAGAGAGAGAGAGAGAGAGAGAGGAGGGATTTGATGATAAGAGAGGATAGAAGATTCATGCTTACCAAACAATAAACTTTGAGAAATGGAATTAATTAGTGTGATAAAAAACTCAATGGGTTTTCTATTTTAGTTGGCAATTTTCTTTTATGATACCCTTGGGGAGGAGGGGCTGGTTAAAAAGTGTTCATTTTGTTATTTTAATAACATGATCGATCCAAGTACATAAGTTTGCATTACATAAACTTCACAAGCCACAAGTACATTACAGAAAATTAATACAGAATTATTATTATGTTTATTCATGCAACAGTATTGTAAATGACAAAGAAGGGTTAAATGAGTGTTCGGATATGCTGGCAAAGAAGGGCCATGGTGATAATCAGTTGAGTTGATCGTCAACAATGAAGCTTTGATGTAGTCTATCGTATGTTGTTGTTTTTCCGCACACACGCACAAAAAATGTCTCACAAATTTATCATTTATTGTTACACTCTCAACCATGGTTCAGTGGCCGTTCCACCTTGACAGGGTTGGAACGCCGGCCACTTGAAGCGGGGGTGGAACGCCGCGAAATCGGCCGGAATGGCGTTCCACCTCGTTTTCATGGTGAAAGAACGGGATGGAACTGCGAGCTAAAGATGACAGTCGGCGGATGAAAAACGGAAATGGCTGCTCTGTGTTGCCGGCGTGGATGAAGGAAAATAACAGCAATAAAACTAGGTTTTTTTTTCTTCTATTTAAGTGGAGAATTAAATGGGCTAAAAATATTAATATAACGTTGGGGCTAAACTTTTCATTATTTTAGTTGCATAGGCGTGAAACGTTTGGGCTTACATATGGCTTCATTTTTATATAATAATAATAATATTTATAATAAAATTAGTATATTTTTTAATTAATATTAATATCATAAAATTATGTTTAATATTTTATGTTTTAACTTTTTAGATTTTTCTTTGAGTAAAATTTTAGTTTAAATTAATTGGGGTATTTTTATGAATGAATAATTTATTTTAACCATCATTATATATTATAGATATATTTTTATAATTTTATTATACTTTTAACTCTATATTAAATAAATAAATTATACTGTAGAATTATTTTTATAATTTTATTATACTCCTTTAACTCTATATTAAACAAATAAATTATAATATTCATTATAATTATGGTTATGAAAATTGCATAGATGTAAAAAGAATAATAGGAAATATTATCTAATTGAAGTATTGCATGATAAATTACCACTTTAAATAATTTGAGAGAATGTTTTAAGGTTTTTTTATATCAATTATATTTATCCTAAAAATACCTTCCGTTCCACGAAGCACCGCAACCGTTCCGTGATATGACGTTGTTCCGTTCCCCGCGACCGCAACTGCGAATCATGCTCTCAACCCGCCATCCCCACTCATCTCGACTGATTCTAACTTTCTCTTCAATCTTTTATTATTAGTGGTTAAATCAGCGTGTATTGCAAGTTCATCATTTTATTTACTTAAATTAACTCATTAATATATTTTAAAATAATTTAAAATATTAAAAATATTTAATTTGATTAAATAAATACAGTAAATTTTTTCATGAACGAATTTGATTTTGAAAAGGTACACATAAAGATATTAAAACTCCATTTTAAATTATGAACGATAAGCTAAGTAAGATAATTGAAATTAGAGGAGACAAGTAAACTCGAACATTTGGAATTGTTTGTCCTTCTACTTTTATTAATGGTCATGGCAAAACAAAAACTAATCCAAAATTGTTTACGATTGTTCGGAATAGTTAAACAATTGAGATTTACAATATGAGGATAATATTAATTTTGAAACCATAATGCTATTCAATAATGATATGAGAGAATTGCCCAAAATGAATACTTGTAAATCAATTTTGAGAATTTTTTTTATCAGCAAGGTCTATTTCAACATTTTCGCCTCCACTTTAAATTTGTCCTAAATAAAAATTTAATATTAGTTATTTTAAAATAATAATAATAATAATAATAATAATAATAATAATGACAACAATGACAACAAGAAGAAGAAGAAGAAGAAGAAGGATACACCTGTTCTTTGGTAATTAGTGCATTTTGCCCCTAATCTTTGAATCGGTACGATTTATCACATAACCTTTGAAAAATGTTACACTTAACCCCTTTTACACTATTCCGATGGAATATTATAAGAATATTTCGTTCAAAATTAAATTTGATCGTCAATTTCTCATCCTTCAGCGCGAACTAAGAGTCAAAACCACTGTCATCGTCCCCAAATCAAATAAAACCCATACCATGTTCAACCCAATTGGTCGTGTGAAGCCTTCAGAATTCGCTAGTAAAACTTTTTCGGTTGTTCGCTATCTTTGACCGATGATTCCCCCTTTGTTGACTGTCGAATGTTGATTTCGAAATCATCATTGTATTTCTTGCGTTGAGAGTTTCGATTTGATAATATCACCACATTTGACATCTGATTTGTACAGATTTGCCCTTAGAAATCACGCCAAAATTTTATTCAAAAACTCTAGCGGAATAATCCACAAGATTCCGCCAAAAAGGTGTTAAATGTAATATTTTTAGGATAGGAGGGAAATCGCAATGATTCAAAGATTAGGGGGTAATGCGCATTAAACCCTAAAGTACGAGGGATTTTCTGAAATTAATCCTAATAATAATAATAATAGTGATGTACCTGCATTTAAAACTTGTTTGTAAACAACATTCTTTATCCATGTCTTACTTCTAGAATTGGTATTGTCGGGTTTAACTACGACTTTTATTGTCCGAATTGAAGTTTCTCCAGAGAGAGTCACATAAAATTGGTCATGAGAAAACACAGACTGAGTTAAGTAAATTCTGATTGGACCTAAAAATATTACAAAAGAAATATTATTAGTTACATTTTTTACTATACATGATACATATTATTATTTTAAGGAAGTAAATAATAGGATCGAAACTAAATTCTTGTTATGGTATGGGTCATGTAAAAAATCCAATACATTAACATATAAATTTGAAGAGGATGAATCCTTTAAAAAATACAATAACCTTTACATTTTAAATTATAACAAAGGGACACTCCAAACCTTCAAATAAAAACTAAAAATAAATTCTAAATTATATTAATAAAAATCAAACAATAGAAGAAATAAAGTACATATAATTAACATAGTATTTTATATGATCTTTTAGATTTTAATTTATATTTTTTATACATTTTTTTTCATTTACATTATTCACTTTAAATATTTTAGTTTTATACAGTAACATAATTTCAAATATATATTTTGATTATTTTTTTATTTGAGAGTCTCTCTAATTTGAATTTTTATTTATTGTAAAGATTTCATATAAATTTCTTTGAATGTAGTTTTAAAAAATCAAATTGATTCATTAAAAATTTTATTATATTTATTTAATCAAATTAGATACTTTTAATATTTTAATATACTCAATAAATATAATAACTAACTTGTCTAAATATACTAAGTTGCACGTTCAAGTACTAAAATTGCAGTTATTCCTATGTTTTCACTAGGTAAGTTAAAATAAAAATTCAAACAACGGACACGAATAGTGTAGTAATGTATTCAAGCTGACACGCACACAAGTAATTAGGGCTGTCAATGGATCGGATTTTAATCCGAATCCGATCCGAATTTTAGCATATTCGTCCGATAAAAATGTCCGATGGATCATATCCGATTATAAATATTCGTTATCCGAAATAAATGGAGCGAATATGAGATTAACGAATCCGATCCGTTTAGAATCCGAATCCGATTATATATATAATATTTAATTAAAATAAATTATTTACTAGTACATAATATTAAGTAAAATGACTAAAATTATAATTTTCACATAATTATCACTTTAAACAACAATAAAATTTGAATTATTTACTCTAAAAGTATATATTTTCCTTTATTAATAAGTTTAAATTAACTTATTTTAAACAAATATAAATAAAATCATCAAATAATCCATTAAATAATTATTATTTATTAATATTATGTAATTATATTTATTCTTTATATTAAATTTGTTAAATAAAAAAATTAAATTTTATTATTAATCGGGTCGGATCTTTAATCGGATATAGTCCGATCCGATTATGCATGGATTCAAAACAAATGAATCCGAATCCTATAGGACTCGGATTCGGATCCGGAATCCCCTGATCCAGCCCGAATCCGATCCGTTGACAGCCCTACAAGTAATGTAATAATGCATGGATTTCTAGTTAGTTGGGCCTTAGTCCAACAATGTAGCACCCGGAACGCTAGGCGCCACATCCCCCGCACTATAGCCTCAATCCACGTATGAAACGGGCAACTCATACATGAACCGACACTATAGCGAACGGGAGACAAAAAAACTCAAAAGCTAGGCGGGTACCCTCAATTAATACCACTAAACAATTGTATCAATAAAAGCGGAAGCAATAACATTCAATACTTATAGGTACCATATTTACATATTTATTAATAGATACCAACAATTCATACAATAAAATATCACCTCCAATATTCAGTAAGGCATAATACAAAACGTAAGAAGTATCAATACATGAGCTACAAAATGAAGGTGAAGTGCTAGACCCGAATAAAAGACAGGCTAGACTCTAATTCCCGCCTAGCACGAACCTGCAAAAGCTGAAAAGTTGAGGTGTCAGTCCAACACGGACTGAGCGAGGGGGTATAAATAAATATTTGTGCACATACATACAAGTTATAATCTCGGGTAATAATTTTGAAGGATAACAACACGATTTAGAAAAGAAGAGATAATATCGCCCGAGGTTACAACTAATCCATTTTATCAATTCAATCAATTCAATACAATCAATTTGTGGCCCGGCGAGTGAGGGCAAATCTCTAACCTTTCACCGACTGTGTATAATACTTCAATTTATTAGTGGATTAGGTGATCACACAAACAATTCCGTGCACAATTAGCAATTTCAATCAATAAATCCTTCTTCCTCCGGGTGATAGCGGGCTTGCAAGACCCAGCCATCCAATCATGGTGTACGTCGGGAACATGACTCCCACGCACGGGATTTCTTCCTCCACCAAACCTCCTGGTGGATTCAGAGGTGATCCCACAATGGTGAGGATAGTGCAAGAGTTACCCGTCAGCCCTTGCTTTCTCGGTTGGCTCAATACACTACCCTCGGGCCCAACGTGAACAATAGTTACTCGCCAAAACAATCAATTTGTCAATCAATCCATTTTCGTGAAATCATTTGAAAATCATAAGGTTCGAAAACTATAGATATATAGATACGTTTTGGCCGAAAATCACATAAGGGTTGTAAAGGCTCTGTATATTTAGAATTTAAACCTCACCTGTGACGATCAAAACAAGGATATAACTATTGGTGCATGTCCCACGTCAACTGGAAGAAGATCTGTGTAACAAGGACAAGTGTACATGAGACTAGACTCAAATGAACCAATTAAGACGCACGGCAAAGTCATAATCAATATATTATGCAATAACAATCAAGGAATGTCAAGTAGGCGCATAATTATCACTAAACCAAGTTTATAACTCATATAAGTCACATACGGGAGCCAAAGAAGTGAAAAGAATGCAATATGAAAGGTTTTGGTGAAGTTTGGCAAAAATTGACAATTTTGGGAAAATGCACATGTTGTGGGAAAACTTTAATATCTTAAATTCTAGAAGTGGGAATTGCGTTTTGCTTGTTGGTAATGAAAGTAGACACATAGACCTTTCCAACGCTATATGGCACGTTTTCTAATTCAAACTGAGGTGAAAATGGTGTTGGTTTGAAGTTGGATAAAATGCAGTTTCTGGAGGGTGGTCGCGGGCGCGACCAAAAACCTTCACAAAATGGTCACGGCTGCGACCAAGTATTTTTGGCCGAATTTTCTCCAATTTTCTCAAAACTCAAAACTTGGCTAAAATGGGGTCGCGGGCGCGACCAATTTTGGCCTATTTTCAGTCGCAGTCGCGACCCGTTACGCAGCAGCAGCAAAACAGGGGAAAAACAGGGGATTTCCGAGACAAAACACCACAAAACCACAACCAAAGCTAAGTTCAATCCATAACAATTAATTTAACACATCCAATACACATTATACTTCACTCCTTCATCAATCAAACCATAAAATATGCATCAAAGCATCAAAATTACATCATGGAAACCCCATTTATATACATGCTTCCAATTTCCAAATAAATCAAAGTTCTCATGCAATCTTTTATCCCTTTTACTCATAAACATGCTTCTAGCTCTAATCACACAAGAATTGATCATCTAGTTCAAGAACCCTACTCAATCATATATCAAGAAATTCTCCCAAGTTATACCTTAAATCCAAGAAAGAAATGATGATATGAAGATATGGTGATGATGATGATCTTAGCTCCAAAATCCCTCAAATATAGCTTGAATTATGAGATGCAAATCCTTCTTCTCCTCTTGGTGAAAATACCGTGTATAAGTGTGTGTATGTGTGAGTTCTTTGATGAAAATAAAATGAAATGGAAGAGATATAAGATATACTCTAAAGTCTTCCATCAAATATGGTGACTCAACCAATTTGCATATTAGTCCTTGAAGTATTTAAATGCATGCAATCAAGTTCTATCCCTATACAAAAGATCACTCAAATCCAATTCATGTTATGCAATTAGGTCCATAACTTTACACTAAGGAGCAATTAAGGACATATAATACAATTAGATAACTTAAGGACATATAAGCAAATAAATCATGTTCAATTATTTCACGTAACAATCAAATGTGATTCACGTAATAATTCTCAAGTTGACAAGTATTTCAATTAAACATGTACAAATAAAATTCATAAATTTATGAGATGATCAATTAAAGTCACATAAGACAATTAAGCACATTATCACTTAATTCACAATTTCACATTAAAAGTTAATTCATATAAATGCATAGAGATAGGATGCATATATTATGATGAAAGTTGTAAAGTAACATATAATATCACATAATGATTGAATGGAAAAACCGGGGCGTTACAAACAATATTTCTGTTTTATCCATGATGCTCTTGCTCTATTTGAAATAGACATTACAACAATGCTTTTTTATGTGGTACGAACATATTTGGGATAGTACTTAGGGCTCGTTTACTTCCATAGTTAGAAAACTATCACCAATGGTTTGTCTAAAAATTTTTCGATGGTTATAAAAAAAAATGTAATAATGCATGGAAGGTGTCGACAACATAATGCTCACCTAATAATGTAGGAAGACCAATTAGCGTACACATTCTTAATACAACTAGCATGAAATGAATGTGTGTTGGACGTTCACCATTTAATTTTATTTAAATAAGTTTAACTATTATATTTATTGAGTAAATTAAAATATTAAAAATATCTAATTTGATTAAATAAATATAAAACATTTTTTACAAACTATTTTGATCTTAAGAAACTACACATATTAAAATATTTATATGAAATCTCTATTTCAAATTATGTATAATAACCAGAAATTTAAAGTAGAGAAACATTCAAATAAATTAAAAATAAAAGTATTTGAAATTATATTATTATATAAAAAAAGATTTAAAGTTTATTTATTTGTCCAATTAATTCTAACTTTTAAGCATAAGTAATAGTTTATAACTTTTAAATATATATAATAAAGAAATCTATCTATATTATAAAAGTACATAAGTTTCTTACAAAATGTTCATTGCCTAAAATACCCTCTTAATAGTTCTATTAATAATTATTAGTTAGGGACAATTATATAAATACATGTTATAAATTATTAAATTAAATACATTAAAAAGTATCTATTTCAATAGGACTCTTCCGAAAAGAGAAGTCGCCTAAAATACCCTCTTTATAGTTCTATTAATAATTATTAGTTAGGGACAATTATGTAAATACATGTTATAAATTATTAAATTAAATACGTTAAAAAGTATTTATTTCAATAGGACTCTTCCGAAAAGAGAATTATATAAGCTGATGATCGCCTAAAATATCCTCATAAAAATTATATTACTAATTATTAATTAGGGTCAATTATGTAAATACATGTTATAAATTGTTAAATTAAATATATTAAAAGATTGGGGAAAAAAAAGATATATTAATATACTTTAGTCCCCCAGTGTTAATTCGTTGCAACATAACTTCCTCTGTCAGAATTTGGACGGAAATACATATTCCTTTGATAACTCTTCAATTACCATTAATTCTAAAGAAATTAGATTTTTAATTCCATCGTGTATGAAAGATTTTCTTCTCAATTTCAACTTCATTTGCTTAAAAATAAGAGCATTTAATTTCCTAATATTTTTTTTTCGATGTTATAGTCCACTAGGGATTTTCTAATTCTTGTGTGATTTTTTACTCATATTACATATTCAATTGTAATTATGCTAATTCTTCTATCCAAAAGCGTATTTACCTAAATTGTGGAGTGTGATATTGTATTAGATACTGTTCACTAGGAAATTAAAGAAAAAAAAATGATATCTTTATATTCGTAAGGAGTGAATAAAATAACTAAATAACATGCCATTGGGAAAGATGGTTGCGCCAGCCATGCATACTCCATGATATCTTATGAACGAGATATTATAGTTATAAAGCATTATTATGGATGTTATGACCCTTTGCAATATCCACTATTTTTTCCAAAAGGAGAGAGCGGATGACATCAAAATATTAAAAAATTACCTACTAAGGAAATTCAACCGACCATAATCACCAATGAAGTAGAGTAAGGTACATTCTATTACACCAAATTATTTACATTAAAATTTTTATAATATTTTAATACATATAATTTGTTGATATTCTTCTGTTTAATTTTTTAGTGCAAGACTATAATAATGCATCAATTATCTCAAGATTTTCTTCTGACGGTCCTATTATTACGGAGGAACCAAATGGTATGTGAAAGTAATACAAATATACTACAATACCTATTAATTTTATATATGTCTAAATGTCTATTCTTGTGACTTTTTATCTCATATAATTATATAAGTATTTTGAGGTTCTTTCACAAGAACAAGAATGTATGTATGTGTTGATCTTATTACATGTTTTATTTACTAATTTGTTTTTCATTAACATATCTCATCAATAACAATGTCACTCGGAGACCACATTTTTCTTATGCAAATGAGGTTCTTTCACAAGAACAAGAAGGTATGTATCTGTCGATCTTATTATGTTTTACTTACTGTACAAGCTAAATGAAGAAGTCAAAATTTTGAAAAGTAAACACTAAATTACCTGAAAAACTTTTCCTTGACAACCGGGACTAATGTAATAGAGCAGTAAGTTTTTGCAAACTCATATTTTGTTTGTTCAAGCAAATCCGGCCTACATCAGTTAAAAATAATTATCAATAAAAATGAACATGTATTCATCAAGAAAACATCCAACTGATATTAGCATTCATGTAAATTTGCAAAATGAACTAAATAGAAATAGAATTATAAAAAATAGGACGAAATAAATATATTTTATCAAATTTAGAAGACATAAGTAGCCAATGGCTCATGAGTGGTGGATTGATTGATTCATTTCGCATTTATGATGGTGCATTATTTTTATGGGATCAAAGTTTCTTCTTCTTTTTCCAAGCCTTAATCTCGATGAGTGCATAGGGGCCACCTCCTTTTGTCTCTCTCACACACCCCCCCATCTTATTATAATGTTACACTTACACACTCATGGAACTTTTTCCTTTTTTTTTGGCTCTCCACTTTTGCCTCAATAATCCATGTTAGGTTTCAGTTCTTGATTAAGAGTGGCAAATTTGTCATAAATAAATGATATATTCAGTCTACTCAATGGTTGAATAAAAGATGCTTATATAAAAACAACAAAAAAAATTTAGAGTCTTGTGTGTTACCAACTGCAGCATTTGGGAAAAAAACCCAAATATCATCTTCATAAAGATTGATGATCTAAGATGAAGAATCTTGAATATATATAAGGTTCATGTCATTTGAACCTTGGCATAAAAAGAGAAGTTTTTGCACTTAATTTATGTTTTAGTTGTCAACAATTCTTGGAATATTGTTTAGGTGCCAACAGTTTGGTGGATATATTGATGGATTCAGGAAATCCCACCTGTTTCCACGCCTTCGTCATAATGAGAATCATAAAGAAGTAGTAATATTAATATTTTAGAGTTACAAGTGTCAAAGTAATCAATATAATTAATTAATAATTAGCATGGCTTTTATCTTTTCTTGCTTGACAAATGTTATGTAGGTATGTCCATGTTGACTGCCAAGGAAAAATGACCCTCCATAATGAAACATTTTTGTCAATTTAATTGATTTTGAGAACCATGGTGGACTTTCATTTTGATCTTTAATCAATTGATTTTAACTTTTAACGTTTTTATAATTAGTTTCATCAAATCGAGTGCCTGCAATAATTTATATATTTAACTTCAAAGTATAAATATATAAATAGGGTACGGTATCAAAATTTTCATTTCTAATATTTCATTTTTTACTTTATTTACTCATACATGTCAAGAATAGCAATATTACGATTTGTATCCCTCATTAATTCTGTATTTTTGACTAAGGTTTTAATCTATTTTACGGACTTAAGCACCTACTTTTCCTAATAAGTGGAATTACATTTTTTATTTACTAATTTGTAGGTGTGTCCAAATAAACAGATAAAAAAATCTCTTGTCGTGAGTATAGTTGTTACAGGTTGCAGATTAAAAATCCAAGACAAACTGGATTATTGTTTGCGGGGAGATTGTTACAACAATATGCAGTAGATATGTACATAAAGTTTGAAACAATAAGATTAGATTTTTATCGCCGAAATCAATCAAATATAAGAGCTGAGTTATACCAAGAAATTATGGATAGTGTACTAAAAGGAGAGACGAGAGGAAGTGAAGTCGGGAAAAGAATTGTTCACCCTACATCATTTATTGGAGGTCCAAGAGATATGCGACGCAGATATTTAGATGCGTTGGCATTAGTGCAACGATTTGGAAAACGAGATCTTTTCATCACAATGACTTGTAATCCAGAATGGAAGGAGATACAAGAAAATTTGTATCGTGGTCAACGAGCACAAGATCGTCCAGATTTGACATCAAGAGTTTTTCGAGGAAAGTTACAAGATTTGAAAGATCAATTATTCAAGAAGGAGATATTTGGAAATGTTGTTGCACATGTTCATGTAATTAATTGAGTTTCAAAAGAGAGGATTGTCACATGCTCATATTTTGATCATTTTGAAGTCAGAATATAAAATTACTAACTGGGTCAATTTGATCAATTTGTTTGTGTCGAACTTCCTGATCAAGAAAAGAATCCCGAACTTTTTGAATTAGTTATAAAACACATGATGCATGGATCATGTGGATCAAAGAACTTGAATAATTCTTGCATGATTGATGGAAAATGTAAATATCATTATCCATGTCCATATTGTGAAAGCACAATACAAGGTAAAGATGGATATCCAATCTATAGAAGGAGAAGAACTGGCGTGATGGTTCAAGTACGTAAAGCACAACTTGACAACCAATGGGTAGTACCTTATAATCCATACCTCTTATTAAGGTATAATTGTTACATTAAGGTTGAGATCTGCTCTGGAGTGACAGCTGTGAAATATCTTTACAAGTATATTTATAAAGGGCATGACAAAGTGGCAATCAATATCACACATAGTGATGAACAAAACCCAGTAGATGAGATTAAACAATTTCAAGATGCTAGGTGGGTCTCAGCTCAAGAAGCAATATGGAGAATTTTTGAATTCAATTTGAATGAGATTGATCCTGCAGTTATCAATTTAGACCTATATCTTCCAAATCAGCAATGTGTGACTTACTGGTCAAATCAAAACTTGAAGGACATTTTGACTTAGGATCATTGCTCCAAAACAATGCTCACTGAATACTTTTCTACGTGCTCAAAAAGTGAAAAGGCAAAAAAATATCTTTATAGAGAATTTCCGGAGCATTAGGTATGGGACAAATAAGGTAAGTGCTGGAGAGAAAGACAAAGAAAGAATGTGATTGAATGTGTAAATAGTGCAAATCCTATTGAGGGGGAAAGATATTATCTCAGGTTACTGCTGAACCATATTAGAGGACCAAAATCTTTCCAAGATTTACTAACAGGTGATGGACTACTATGTTCGAACTTTAAAGAAGTAGCACAAAAAAGAGGATTGCTTGGTTCTGATCAAAGCATTATCGAATGTTTGAATGAAGCTATCACTTTTCAAATGTCAAAAGAACTTCGAAGGTTATTTGCAATCATATTGGTATATTGCGAACCAACAGATGTGAGACTTTTTTGGGACTCATATTTTGAACCAATGTCAGAGGATTTCAGAAGAGAAATTGGAAGCTCAATAGAAATACAAATTGCTAAAACTTTAAAAAGTTTGAATTTTTTTTTGGAGAATATGGGAAAAAACATATTGTTCTATGACCTTCCCAACATTCCAATTGATATCGATGATATACGGGATGATTTTCCACGAGAAATACAAGATGAGATGTCAATAGAAGTACCTCTTGATGATTGCGAGGCAGAAACAAAGTTGAATCCAGACCAGCATAATGCTTTCTCGAAGATCTTAGATTGTATAAATAAAGGAAATGAAGGAATTTTTTTATTGATGGATCAGGTGGAACTGGAAGACATTCTTATATCGTGCATTGTTAGCTCATCTCAGATCTAGAAATCAAATAGCAATCACAACTGCAACATCTGGAGTAGCTGCTGCCATAATGCCAGGTGGGAGAACAACACATTCACATTTTAAAATACCAATAGATGCAAATGATTCAAGTCAGTGTGATATTTCTAAGCAATCTGGCGCTGCAGAGCTATTACGTAAAGCACGACTACTAATATGGGATGAGGCCCCAATGACACATCGATGGGCTATAGAGAATGTTGATAGATTACTTCAAGATATAATGGGAAACGAAAAGTATTTCGGTGGAAAAGTAATGGTATTCGGGGGAGACTTTAGACAAGTACTACCTGTTGTCCCAAGGGGAACGATTTCCTAAACTATTTCTGTAAGTTTGGTGAAATCATATTTGTGGCCTAAAATGCGAAAATTAACTTTGTCAAAAAATATGAGGGATGCGAAGGATCCCAATTTTGGTGAGTTCTTACTTAGAATTGGAAATGGTGATGAACCAACTGATGTTGAAGGCAATATTGAGGTTCCAAAAAAGATGATTATTAAGTATGAGAATGAAGAAGACTCGATACAAGATCTCATTGAATCAATTTTTCCTTAAATGAAAAAGAATGCTCATTCAACTGAATATATGATAAATCGAGCAATACTAGCTGCTAGAAATGAGCATGTTGACAAACTAAATGACAAGTTGATAAGCATATTTCCAGATGAAGCAAGAACATTTACCAGTTTTGACGAAGCAACAGATGATACAAATAACAATTACGGAGAAGATTTCTTGAATTCTTTGACACCAAATGGGCTACCTCCTCATAAGTTAGGTGCTTAAAAAAATTGCCCTATAATTCTATTAAGGAATTTAGATCCATCAAATGGCTTATGCAATGGCACAAGAATGGTATGCAGGGAGTTCAAGAATAATGTTATTGATGCTGAAATTGTCTTTGGATAACATACAAGCAAACATGTATTTATACCAAGAATATCACTTTCCCCAGCTATGAATGAAGGATACCCATTCCGATTCAAGCGTAAACAATTCCCGATAAGACTTTGTTTTGCCATGAAAATTAATAAAGCTCAAGGACAAACAATTCCAAATGTTGGAATTTACTTGCCTCAATCTGTGTTAACTGTTATCTCATGGTCAATTATATGTAGCTCTCTCTAGAGAAATTTCAATGTCAACAACAAAAGTTTTGATCAAGCCCGACAACACTAATGCAAGAGGAAAGACGTGAACCAAGAATGTTATATACAAATAGGTTCTAAATGCAGGTACATTATTATTATTATTATTATTATTATTATTATTATTATTATTATTATTATTATTATTATTATTATCTTTTCATTTAGGAGGAATCTCAAGTGAAGGCGAAAACGTTGAAATAGATATGGGCAACCTTACACAAGAATAAAGTAACAAAAGTGTTCCAGGTATGTTGTTGTTGTTGTTGTTATTATTATTATTATTGTTATTATTATTATTATTAAAAATATCTAATATTATATTTTCATTTAGGACTAATCTCAAGCGAAGTCAGAAATATTAGAAGCAGATAATAGAAAGAAATTTAATAAAAAAAAATTGTATATGTGCATCAGTGAAAAAGGAAGAGTTTGTGAGTATGGGTATTTTTTTCTTTTAAAAAATATTATGCCACATTATTTATGGAATTGATATTTGATAGTTGAACTTTTAGAAATAACGGAAACGATTTGATTAAAAACAAATAGATTAATCAAACGATATAATTGCACGAAAATAATATATTGAATAAAAATTACTATTAACGCATAATTATATTATTATAATAGAAATATACTTAATTTATATAAATAATTTAATAATAATAATAATAATAAATTTGATTTTTTTATTTTTTATATAAGATAGTTTTAGACATTCTTATTCCGACCCAACTATATCCATAAAAATAGACATAAATTGTTATTGTTTATTTAATTAGATTTTGGAGTACACGCTCTATGCGACTTATGTTGATGATTCTAGCATCAGTCTTCAGGCAAACATGTGAAGGATATTCTAGCATGATATAATGTGTGGAGCTAGGGTTTATATTATTGTTGTTGTCATTGTGTTTTTTTAAGGTTTGATTCGTTTCCTTGGAGCTTTCCAATGGGATTGTTGTTCTTTACAACATTGATCGCATTTACTTTTTATTAATGAAATTACTTTATATATATCTCGACCGAATAGTAACGTTTATTTATTTAGATAAAGATGAGCATATGATTATAGGTGGTGAGCATATGATTATAGGTGGTAAGCCTATGCACTTAGGAGTTCTATTGGGGTAGCTAGCATTAATCCTTTTTTAATAAAATAAAATAATATATAGATCATAAATAGCAATATTATTTGTATTTGTTTAAAAAGAATATTTTCCGAATATAGCATACAAATCAAGAGATATAATATTTCGACATTCAATTCATTTAACATACACGTTGAGTAGATATCCATTTGATATATCCATTGGATAAATGGAATCGACGTCGGAAATATAGAAAAAAAATTAGTTGCAAAAAACTTCATGAAAACACTAAAAATAAAACACCAATTATATTAAACAAATAAACAATACCATGAATAAACTATATATAATTAATATGGTATTTTATATGATCTTTTATATTTTTGTCTTTATTCTTTTATATATATCTTTTTATTTATTAAATATATTTGAAAGTTATAAACTATTACTTACGATTGAAAGTTAGAACTATTTGAAAAAATTGATATTATACTCTTTAAATATTTTGTTTTATGATACAACATAGTTTCAAATACTTTTACTGTTTATTTGTTTAGATATTTCTCTACTTCGAAATTCTACTTATTGTACATGATTTGAAAGAGAGATCTCATATAAATATTTTCGTATGTATTACTTTTTAAATATCCTAATTTATTCAATAAATATAATTGCTAAATTTATTTAAATAACTTAAATGAAAAACGTGCAACGCACGTTCACATAACTAGTATATATAATTTTTTTTTTCGATCTCTCAGAGTTTTCCCCCACCCAATTGAGTGAAGGACTAATCTCCCGAGGTAGCTGAAGGCGCTTATTGCGGGGACCTCTCCCAACGTAGTTTTTTACATCCACAAGGTTCGAACTCGAGACCTTGCTTAAGTGAACTCAAGCCCCTATCCACTTGAGTCAACTGCCCGTTGGTACTAGTATATATAATAAGTAACAGCGATTAAGGACTATTGAAAAGACATTCTTATAAGCGGTTTAAGTACATTATTAGGTGAGGATTATTGTTGGTCCCCAGTTTGAGTACATTATTATATTACACCACTCCCGTTTTGAATTTTTATTTTAACACAATTATTTCAACTTTTCAACAACGTTTAAGGACTATTGAAAAGACATTTCACAGTTATTTCAACTTTTCAACAGCCATATTTGATAGTCCTTAATCGCTGTTGAAAAGTTGAAATAACTATGTTAAAATAAAAATTCAAAACACGAGTGGTGTAATAATGTACTCAAACTGGGGACCAACAATAATCCCCACCTAATAATGTACTTAAACTGCTTATAAGAAGCAGACGATCCTAGTATAAATAGCACGCATCAATCGAACAAAAATATCAGAAAATATAAAGAAGAGGAAACTTAATTAATCAATGGCTACATTCAATATTATAATGCCTCACGCGATTGTTACTAATTATAAGCCAAAAGATTCTCTTTGTAGCTTTGTCAGGAAAAAATCTTCGATAGTGGCATGCAGTGGTGTGCGATGTAATGCTAAAAATCCCGGTGAAGTAATTAAGCCTCGTGATGAGGTCTCTGTTGGACGTCGATCTGGAAATTACGAGCCTCCGATTTGGGAATTAAATTATGCACAATCTACAAGCAGTCAATATACGGTAAATATATTAGAGTGTGTGTGTGTGTTTCATACGGTAAGCAAAAAACACAATGTTTTTAGTTTACTAAATCTCTCATCTTATAATTTTAAATGTTTAATTTGTTAATCAGAATATTACAATGCAATTTTGTAATTTTAGAAGATTTAATGGTCCTTAAATGTTTGGCATATCATATCAAGTTATAAAATTATCCTGTAAGGATCTCTATATTTATCACTTAGTATGTTGTGTTTTATATAAATAATTAAATATATGTTTTTTACATGCATAGGAGGAGAAATACTTGAGAAGAGCTAAGGAGCTAGTGGCTCGTGTGAAGAAATTACTGGATGAAGAATTAAAAGAGCCCGTTCAGCAATTGGAGTTGATTGATGACTTGCACAAAATGGGAATATCGTACCACTTTAAGGACCAAATCAACCAAATCTTGAATTCTAGACATAATACCAAGGACTCCCAAATTGAGAGAGATTTGTACTCAACAGCTCTTGAATTCAGACTTTTCAGACAATATGGTTTTAGCATCTCTCAAGGTGATAAAATTGTTTAGGATAAGATGGATGTTTTTTAGAATGCTTTATAATGGTCAGTTGGTCACTTAATCCCTTGAATATCAACGAACTTTTTTTAATGAATACGGCGTGCAGATGTATTCGATTGTTTCCAGAGCGATAAAGGAGATTTTAAGGCAAGTCTTGCGGACGATACAAGAGGATTGTTACAACTATATGAAGCCACTTTCATGTCGATGGAAGACGAAGAGATCTTGGAGCGAGCAAAAAAATTTGCCACCTATTCTCTGCAGAAAAAACGAAGAGATGGAACATTAAATGATGAGAATCTTTCTTCATTGATTCGTCATGCTTTGGAGCTTCCAGTTCATTGGAGGACTCAAAGGCTAAATGCAAGATGGTTCATTGAGGCATACCGAAAAAGGGAGGATAAATATCCCATTGTAATTGAGCTTGCGGAGCTGGACTTCAACATTCTTCAAGCAACATATCAAGATGAACTAAAACAGATCTCAAGGTGATTAATTGAAAAAATATATATTGTACACTTGGCTAGACTATATTTGGATGTTCAATATTTAATACGAACTCTTTGAAGTGAGGATGAAAATAAGGCAAAATTACTTGCATAAAGCATCAAAATAAGGCCATCACCGTTCAGTTGTGTAGTCTGCATATGTCTCACAATTTAAAATAAATTTGGCTTATTATATTTCAAAAAATAGCTAATAATGTATATATAGATGGTGGGAGCAAACATGCCTAGCTGAAAAGCTACCATTTGCCAGAGAGAGATTGGTGGAGTCGATGTATTGGGCTATTGGTTGGATTTATGAGCCTCAATATGCATATGCCAGATCAGTATCCGCCAAGCTCATTGCTTTAATAACTGTAATTGACGATATATATGATGTGTATGGCACCTTGGAAGAACTAAATCTCTTTCGGGATGTTATCCAAAGGTTCAAAACAATTAACAGCCATTACACTAATATGCTATATTCATACTAAACTTAAATTAATCGAATATTTTTATCTTCATCTTCTTTCGGCAGATGGGACATTGAAGCATTAGACAAACTACCACACTATATGCAAGTTTGTTTCTTAGCACTCAACAACTTCATCGATGAGATAGGATACTATGTCCTCAGAGAACAAGGATTTCTCGTCATCCCTTACTTACGAAAATTAGTAATAACAGCTTTCTGGCACTGCCCTAATATGTTATACTTGACTTTTTCTGTATAATGAAATCTAAATGGTATACAAAACGAAATGTTGCACTTGCAGTGGGCAGATTTATGCAACAGTTATTTTCAAGAAGCAAAGTGGTATTACAGTGGATATACACCGACACTTGAAGAATATATCGAAAATGCAAGAGTATCAATTTCAGGTACGTTAGTAACATTCCAGACCTATTTTCTTGTCGCAAATCCAATAGAGAAGGAGGTTGTTGAAACAATGTATAAAGATCCTGATTTAATTCGATACTCGTCTATCATCTTTCGGCTTTCCGATGATGTGGGAACATCACAGGTACGTACATATCTACAGAGTAATCCATATAGAACTTAAATAGGTTCAAATTTTGAATTTGCATCAGAATGTTTACGCAACTTTGGATTTCTGCATGCAAAAATAAATGGACGAATCTTGTCATATTTCTAATTCTCACACATTTCAATTTTCACTAGGGCGAGTTGAAGAGAGGCGATGTTCCAAAAGCAGTCGAGTGTTACATGAATGAAAGTGGCGCTACTAGAGACGAGGCACGAAGACATATTGAGTTGCTTATTTGCGACGCATGGAAGAAGTTGAACCAAGAACGACATGTGAATCTATCATTTCCAGAACTTTTTGGCAGAAATGCTGCTGATCTTTGCAGAACATCGCAATTTATATACCAGAATGGAGATGGGTTTGGAATACAAAATCCTTACATTAAGGAACATATATCTTCCTTGCTATTTGATCCTATTGTGTAGCATCGTGTGCTGTATTGATCTTCAATATTGCTTTGTCATTTACAATACCGTTGCATGAATAAACATAATAATAATTCTGTATTAATTTTCTATAATGTACTTGTGGCTTGTGAAGTTTATGTAATGCAAACTTATGTACTTGGATCGATCATGTTATTAAAATAACAAAATGAACACTTTTTAACCAGCCCCTCCTCCCCAAGGGTATCATAAAAGAAAATTGCCAACTAAAATTGAAAATTCATTGAGTTTTTGATCACACTAATTAATTCCATTTCTCAAAGTTTATTGTTTGGTAAGCATGAATCTTCTATCCTCTCTTATCATCAAATCCCTCCTCTCTATCTCTCTCTCTTTCATATTTTCTTTTCGCTTCAAAAAATCTTTGAATGTCCGGTAAAATTCATTTTCCCAAAAGAATTCTCAATAAAACATCAAATGCAACAAGGTAATAAATGCATACAAAATTTTGGTCTATACCAACTAGCTGCTTTTGTGAACTCGTTTGGAGGCCCTAATTATTAGAGACTCGGGAGGTGGTTGGGCTGGTTGGTCACTTGGCGGTTGGCCGTAGAGAGTGAAGCAGCCAATGATGGAGCTGTGGCGGCGATCGGGGTCGGAGTGTTTGTCGGATGCATATTCGCATTCATGTTCCCCAATGGATTCTTCTCCTCCTCACGAATACGCCTCCATTTTCCTTGTTGCATGTTCCGAGCGATGCTAATTTCGTGATATTCGGTGTAATAATGCTGAAGCCGGTTATTGTTCATGTAAAATATCATCCTAACAAGTTTCCCAAAGTGAAAGCTGTTGTCGAGTTCTTCGTCCATGGGAAACAGGATGTTCTTTCAAAATTAAATAATTTATTTGTCACAATTCAATACAACGTATTTATGTAATTCCCGGGCCACAAATTTTTATGTTCAGTGATGTGCTTCATCTTCTATTTTAATTAATAACACGTACACATTTAGTGTGTATATATATGGATAGACGATCCAAATTTGAAGAAAAAATATTTTTATTTTTCCCATATTATCATATCTTCTTTCTTTCCTAAATTGATTAATCTTCTACCAATATATGTGAAGTGTCTATAGGATTTTTTTTTTTGATGTAGGTATACATGAAATTAAACATATTAAAAATAGGCAAAAATGTAAATTTAGTCTTATAAGTTTGCAATTTTGATAATTTACTCCTGTTCGTTTCAAAAATTGTAATTACATCTCATAAGTTTGTAATTTTGACAATTTTGGTCCTGTTCATTTCGAAATTTGCAATTAAGTCTTGTAAGTTCTAAAAATTTGCAATTTATGTCCAATTTTCGCAAGAAAATTTATTAATTACCGGAATTAACCGTGTGGATCATTTCTTTGCTGATTTGGCGAGATGACATGAAAAAAATATCTGATTTATATAAAAAAGTTATTATACATGTGGAATATCTAATAAAAGAAAATTTAAATAAAAATAATTATATTTTTTTTCGACCTCTCAGAGTTTCCCCCCACCAAATTGAGTGAAGGACTAATCTCCCGAGGTAGCTGAAGGCGCTTATTGCGGGGACCTCTCCCAACGTAGTTTTTTACATCCACAAGATTCGAACCCGAGACCTTGCTTAAGTGAACTCAAGCCCCTATCCACTTGAGCCAACTGCCCGTTGGTAAAAATAATTATATTTGAACGAAAGTTTAACAGAGCCTAAAACAAGGTGACTCGCTCAGACAGTTGATTACTTTTCAATAGAAAAGAATAGCCAAACCAACCTTACTAGCTGGTCAAATTTAGATATCTTATCGGTCGGCAAGTTGGAGACGGACGAACACGGTTCCACGAAAATCTCTACGTACTTGTTACAATTAAGAACCAGTGAGATCTTCTGGTTTGCGTGCATAAGAGCAGTTCAAACAAAGAAAATTCGGGCACAACTCACGTCGTCTGAATTCAGACATAAAATGCAAATTTTTAGAATTTACAGAACTTAATTACAAATTTCAAAATGGATAAGAACAAAATTGTCAAAATTATAAACTTACAGGACTTAGTTGAAAATTTTGAAACGAATATAACTAAATTGCCAAAATTGTAAACTTATACGACCAAATTTGCATTTTTTCCTTAAAAATAGTTTTTGGGTTTCTTGTTGAGTTTTTTGCTTGGATACCCCTGTGTTATGTCTAATTAGCACTCTGAACTCTGAAGAATTCAAACTTGAACATTGGTCAAATGATCTTTTATTTGTGTAGTGGGCTAGAACTAGATTAGACATAGTCAAGTCAATATTAATAATATAGTATTAATGAAAAAATTATAATTTTTGGCTAATAATATTTTTAAAATAATTATAATCATTTCTTTGTAACTCTTTTAAACATTAATTAGTGATCAATTAGATAATTAAAGATAATTTACTCCAATAAACACAATTAATAATATAATAGTACTTATCTATCTATATTATTAAGCGTGAGAGTCGATTGTGGTGTCATGACTCTTCGTCTCTTTCCTTTTTCTTTTTCTTATTTATTTTATTTTATAATTCTCACGTCTTTGTAACTTCTTCTCTCTCATTATTTCAACTATTTTCTTTTCCTTTATTTTTTATATAATTTTTATCTCTTTTTACTTTTGTTTTTAATTATTAATGTAACACAATCTTATGCTATTTATTTATCGTAATTTAGTTATTATATTAAAAATAATTATAAAATATATATTAATAAAAAAATTATGTTATATAATTTAATACTAATAATTTTTTAATTGTACATGTATCGAAGGTACATAATTGCTAATTAATATTACTTTCTAGAAGATATGGACCAAATAGGAATTTTTGGTTTAGATTATAAAAAAAAAAAAAAAAAAGAAAGGAAAATGATCGAGCTTCGGGAGTCGAACCAGGACCCTAACCGATTTCAATCACGATCAATAATGGTTTGATATTACGAAAGTCGCCGATGGCAGATAAAATCTTGCACTATACCTTTGTCCAATAACAAAGTGGATTAATTTTCTTTTTTACCAGATTTTGAATATATTGACTCTTCATGGTCTGTTCTTTAATCTGTCAGATTTCAATTTCGTTTGTCACACATCGAAGAGGAACTATTGGTGGGTTTGCACTTTTGATTAGATGATTTGGGAGTTATGATAGTATCTTTTCCTCGTGCTATTTGTGGTTGCACAAACTGTTACAAAAAATTACAAGGTTTACGTCGCTTGAGCCTGGGAAATGCCATCTAATTATTTTTCAAGAATTCGTGGTATAACCCCGCAACGAGTCTGGAGATCAATTTTTGGGAAAGAAACTGGGGTCAAAGATCACAATGTTTTGATTGGCCAAGAGAAGTCGTTGCTTGGTAACCCAGGCCTCTTACATTCATTCCCCTCTGTAAAATATACCGACCTTGATGTAGCTGTTCGGACTGGTACTGTCGCTGCTTCTCAGGCAAATTTGCATTTAGCCAGTCAGAGAGGGAACCTTTCAGTTGTTGGAGCATTTTCTCGTGCAGTTTCATTGCCATCGGTCTCAGGAACTTCATTTCAAGTTTGTGGTTATCATATTGATTGTTTGCTGTCAGAGCCAACTCAGGTTTTCAGTGGTACCACTCAGAAGTCACTTATGGCCGTCTCAGGGTCCATTAGTAATTTAACTTTCTGGCCTTCTCAACCTAATTTGGCTGCATATCATTCTTTTAGTTCTTGTAACAGTAGTACCTACCAAAATTGTAGCAAAGTTACCATGAGTTTGAAAAACAGAGAGCAGCCGAATAACTTCTTGCTTTATGGGTATTTCATATACAATATTGCAAAGAGAAAGGGTAATGGCAATCCATTCTTGAGATTTGGGTTCGAGGGTTTCCCTTTCTCATCATCACCTGCATATTCTTCTGCTGGCACATCATCAGATGTATCCTTTGGTAACTCTATAATGGAGGATCATCGTTCAAGTTCTGCTGATTCATCTAAGCTGTATGTTTCCTTACTTCCTTTAGCCTTTCTCAATTCACCGAAATTTATATAAAAAATATCGGCATTGCTGGTACTCTGAAAACAATAGCTTGCTAATATTATTAGAAGTTAAATTGGTTGACCCATGCACATAAAGAAATAAAGATTCTTGTTTGCACCTGTCGCTCGGAACAATTTGTTTGATTAAAAATATTTTGGAAGCTATCATGTATAATTATTTTGTATCTGGCTTGATTAAAAATAATTCTATATGATTATAAACTTCTGATACTTGCATTCACTGCATTCTTTCAGTGGCAATATCTTGGACATTTTGATGCTCCTTCCTACATCTTAGAAAATCATATGGTGAAGTTGTGATTCCATTTTTGTGGTTTGGTTGCAGGAATATTCCAATCGACAGAACTCTGAAGCTAAATTCAGGGTCATGTTACCTGCCCCATCCTGACAAAGAAGAAACCGGTGGAGAGGATGCTCATTTTATTTGTACAGATAAAGAAGCCATTGGTGTAGCTGATGGTGTTGGCGGATGGGCTGATTTAGGAGTTGATGCAGGGCAATATGCTCGTGAGCTTATGTCTAATTCAGTTAATGCAATTCAAGAAGAACCAAAGGGTTCTGTGGACCCTGCAAGAGTCCTAGAGAAAGCCTACTCTAGCACAAAAGCAAAAGGGTCCTCAACTGCCTGTATCATTGCCCTTACAGATCAGGTATGTTTTTCTCGTCCTATATTTTTAGATGCGTTCGTTAATGTAATGAGTCTGTTGCTGTTGTGGTTAGTTGAATCATGTTTCTTTGTTTTGTAGGGTCTTAATGCCATTAATTTGGGGGATAGTGGATTTATAGTTGTCAGAGATGGATCTACAGTTTTCAGATCACCTGTTCAGCAGCATGATTTTAATTTTACTTATCAATTGGAGAGCGGTAATGTTGGTGATTTACCTAGCTCTGGACAGGTTAGTTGGCTCCTAATATTTTTAGGATGATTACACTGGCATACCCTGATGTTTGGCCTAAATACACAAACTTCCCATGATATTTGAGAAACTACAAAAACTTTCCATAGCATACCGTGAGGTTTGGCCTAATACATGCGATTATAGTCATTAATGTAAACTCAAATATTGATTAGAATCTGTCAAGGGCGAAATGTGGCGTTCATAAAAAATTAGAGATGGTATCATCAAAACCCTGGGGGGAAGATTATGTAATTAGGCCAAACCGTTGGGTGTGTCAGTGTAATTATCCATGTTCCTTTTTGTGCTTACGCCAGGCCTATTTTTATGTAATGATGTTTGTGGTTAAGGAATGAGAAACAATTTGCACTTCTCTTGCATATTGGCAACTGATTGTTCCCTTATATTGGCAACTGGTACTATTTCTTGGATGAAAACAAGCCTTGAGGGCGGTAATTGTAATTTGAGTAGGTAGATGAGTTTTTCTGCATTTGGGACATACTTCGGGGGAGTATTGGTAACTATCACTTCATTCAAATTATCGAAACAGTATTTTTTAGTGAACTTAACAATTAATCCATGGTCCCCTTAACTTTTCTTTAACTCTTTGTTTTTTCCGATAGGTAAATGGTTGTTTCTTTGCTTCAGGTGTTTACAATTCCGGTTGCTCAGGGAGATGTTGTAGTTGCAGGGACTGACGGCCTTTTTGACAACCTGTATAACAATGACATCACGGCTATTGTGGTTCATGCTACAAGAGCTGGTTTAGGACCTCAGGTGACAGCACAGAAGATAGCAGCATTGGCGCGGCAACGAGCCATGGACAAAAATAGGCAGACTCCTTTCTCTACGGCAGCACAAGAAGCTGGCATTCGGTATTATGGTGGCAAGCTTGATGACATCACTGTAGTCGTTTCGTATATCACCATCGACCACAATGTATGGGCTCTCTCTCTCTCTCTCTCACCCACACAGCCACACAGATATTAGTTTACGGATAATTACACCATCATTTTTTGAGGTTTGGCGTAATTACATAAACGTTCATATTCATGAGGTTTGAGAGATCACAAAAACTTTGAGCCAACAACCTCAAAAACCCTGTGTTATTCGAAATGATCACAAAAAACCCTGATAAAAAAAAAGTATTTTAAAAAACCCTCTGTTTTTTTAAATAAACTCACCGCCCCCTAACCCCATTTGGTCAACGAAAAATTGTAAAATACCCATAATACCCTTATGTACTGTACCAGTTATATAAATATATATACATATAATATATATACTTATTTAATATCTAAAAATGCATATTAATAAATTAAAATTAACAAATTTATAAAAATAGTATATATACAAACTTATTTAATATATAAATACATATTAAATAAATTAACAAATTCAAAAAAATATATATATATATATATGTGTGTATATATATATATATAAACAATACATATTAATTTCTATATATATTAATAAATAAAAATTAATTTTTAATAGTATTATTATATAATATACATTTTACATATTAATAAATTAAAATTAACAAATTTATAAAAATAGTACATATATATATATATATATATATATATATATATATATATATATATATATAAACTTATTTAATATATAAAAATACATATTAAATAAATTAAAAAATTCAAAAAAATAATATATATATGTATATATAAATATAAACAATACATATTAATAATTATATATATATATATATATATATTAATAAATAAAAATTATTTTTTAATAGTATTATTATATAATATACATTTTACTAGATACATATTATTTAAAAATAATAATTATATATCATATATTATATGTATGTAGTATATTACATATATTATATGATAGATCATAATATAATAAAAATATATATTAATAAAAAATTATTTTATCATAATGAATAAAAATATATATAAAATATAATATATTATTATATAATATAGTATATAATATATATTATATGTATGTAAATATATAATATCGCCCCCCCCCCCCCCCCCCCCCCCCCCCCCGGCAGCAAACCAACACCCCACCCGATTACACCCTAAAATTCCCCCCGCCGGCAAACCAACGCAGCAACATAGCACCCAACGAAATCTCCATTGCACCACCACCGCCGGTCCACCATCATCATCTCTCTCTTTCTCTCGTTATCTCTCCGTGCAACACCGCCGCCGCCTCACCTCTCTTTCTGTGCAGCACCGCCGCCGCTCCAGCACGAGCACCACCGCAGCCGCCTCACCTCTCTCTCTGTGCAGCACCGCCGCCCCCTCACCTCTCTCTCTCTCCACGCAGAACCGCACCAGCTAGAGCATCGCCGCCGCACCAGCACAAGAACCACATCCAAAAAATCCCAGATCTGGACATTAGTTTTAAAATTCCAAAACTTTAATTTGTGTTTGTGCAATTTTGTGTGTATATATGTGCGTTTGTTTGTGTTGGCGTGTGTTTTGGGTGTAGTTCCTCCGTCAGATCTCCTCCGCCACCACCCTCACCGCCATCGGTAAGTTTTTCTTGCCTCCGATTCTCTCTCCCTGCAACTTCGGATCGTTTTTTCAATTTCCCATTCTCAGCAAATCTCTCTCTCTTTTTCGGATGTTGGATGTTGGTGGTGATGCTCAGATTTTAGATGCAAGAATTTGAGCATCGACGGTGGTTATGGATGGTGGTGGTGGTGCTGCGTTGATTCAATGGTGATCAGTGGTGTTTCGATTTGGCGGATCTAACATTGGTGGTGGTGGTCGGCCAAAAGTAGGCTGTGGTAGTGGTTGCGGGCTGGCGGTGGTGGTGTATCGCTGATGGTGGTGGCGCCGACGCCGGCTGTGAAGGCGATGGGGGCTGGAGGTTGGGGATGATGAATTCAATACATGTATTTGAGGGGGTAAAATAGTCATTTTATTTGAAAAAGTGGAAAAAAATTCAATCTCAACCGCAGTCAACGCGAGTGTATTGCACGTTCTTGTTCTAGGGTTTTTTGCATATATTTTAAAAAACATAAGGTTTTTAGAAGTACTTTTTTTTTGTCAGGGTTTTTTCTGCTACATTCATGTTTCATAGGGTAGCTGGATGAAAATTTCCCCAAAAACTTTCCATATCAAAGAAATTACATACATCAGTGTCGATGGATTTTGATATCATTTCTGTTTTCACATGAATAAAGTTCTTGTAATTTCTCAAACCTCAACGGCAGATTATGCAAAGTTGGTCCAATTTAACCGAACCTCAGGGTGTGCAAGTGTAACTATCCCCTTCTCTTATATATTGAACTTGGTTGTTTATACTTTTTCCGTTTTCCTTTCAGGAAAGCCTTAAAGCGAACAGCTCCAGTTAGGGAGGTAACCCGCGACTTCCCTCTTTTCTGTATGTATATAAAGCTTGTGTGGTTAAAGACTACAGTGCTTTTACCAGCAAGGAACACCGAAAAAACGGCTGTACAGTTTGAAATAGGAAAGTGAGAAAAGAGCAAGTTTGCCCGCGATTTTGTCTAAATGTATTTTGGAGTTCGTTGTCTCGATTTCGATTCACATTTGTTGCGTGCTGTAACTGAAGTCGCATTTCCAAACCAAAAGCTGGCCTTATAATTCCCTAAACTTCTGTTTTATTTAATTACTTAAAGAATCTATATAATTTAAACAAAATGTGGAACTTTGTAACGTTGAGAAGCATCTGTAATTATAAACTGGTTATTTCCATATCGAAATTGGAAAATGGTTATACTTGCAGATGTAATAAAAAAAAATCTTCTTCGTACCAACAAGAACATTTGCGCCAAGAATTGCTCCATTTTATATAGAGCTGTAAATGGATATCCGAAAATTCGATATCCGTCAGTATTTGAATCTGTTTAAAGAGGATATTATCCGAATTTCTTTAAAGAGGATATTATCCGTATCTGAATATAGACATTCGAATAATAAACGGATAAGAATATGATAATCACACATTCAATTCGTTTAATATCCGATCTGTGTAAATATCCGTTGATATATTCGTTATTCTATTTATCCGTAATTCGTATCCGATAAATAATATATTATATTAAAAATATATATAAACACATGTTTTTTCTTAATATACATACACATATGTGTATACATGTATATTATATTATTATTCTCTCTCTATTTAACAAAATAAGATAAGTTATATATAGTATATTATTGATTAAATTATTATATTTCCAAATCAATTATATAAAAAATTTATAATCGATCACACCGCATCTTTATATTCACTAAGAAAAATGAAAATGATATATATGAAGAGAGACATAGTTATTATGTCTCCCGCAGTTTAAAATATATACATCTAACGTTATATAACTATTAAATAATTTATACTATAAATGAATAGTTGAAAGTTCGATTAAAATTCGACATCCGTCCGAATTCGCCTTATATCCGTGTGAAAAGGATATTATCCGAATCTGTTCGATTCATAAACAAGTAAGGATATGATAATCATACATCCGGTCCGTTTACCGTTCGTTTACACCCCTCATTTTATGTAACTCAAGAGTAGCACAGAATCACTGCTTTTTCTCCCCTTAAACTACTCTAGAACCTCGACCCTGCCATGCCACTGCACACTCCATTTTCGAGCCAAGACTGCAAGAAAATTTTCGGACAAGATTCGATCATTCGATTATCCAAATGTTAGAACAAAATAAAAGAGAATTACGATTTTGTTACAATACCATTTGAAGCTCGATTCTGAAGGAATTTCAGGGGAAAATTGCAATTTTAGTCCCATTAGATTCAAACTGTTGCAATAAAGGTCCCATTGGTTTGAAATATCCAAAACACATCCCATTGGATTCTAAAAAATTGCAATAAAGGTCCCATTGGTTTAAAAATCCAAAATACATCCCATTTGATTCTAAAACATTGCAATATTAGTCCCATATTTGATCAACTAACAAAATAATTAGATGTTTCGTTAGTGTAAAAGATTTTTCTTTTTTTGTTTTGGGAAATCACCATTTTTTTTCTAAAATATTTTATTTTCACTCATATTTGTTCGAATTTTTAATATTTTATTTTTTCCCATATTTCTCCTAATTTCCACCTCATTTATGTCATTTTATTAAAGATTTTTTTTTAAAAAAATTAATTATTTTCTTCCCTATATCTTTTGATTTCCATCAAAATTTTCTATTTTTTTATTATGAGTATTTTTTTGTTTTAATTTCTATAATGCACTGTGAATTACAATGAAATAAATAGCTCCTATTGTAAGTATTGCAAAAGGAGATTTTCATTTCTCACATCAAAAGTATCATATATATATATAAATGTGCCGAACAATGTTTTCATTTATAAGGGGAAAAAAGTAATTTTTTTCGAAAAGAACTCTTTAATAAAATGATAGAAAAATACTTTTAATAAAAATTAAAAATACTCATAACAATAAATAAATAAATAAGTCCTCTAATGAGTAATTGAAAAGGAGATTTTCATTTCTTACTTAAAAAACATCATATAAATGTGCCAAACAATATTTTTTATTTCCTCCCTTATAAATGAAAACATTGAAAAATTTGAAGTTCTTTTTAATTTTTATTAAGAGTAATGTAGAATTTGAAAAAAAAATTTATGAATAAAAAGATAGAGAATTTTGATGGAAATCATGAGATATAGGGGTGCAAATAATTAATTTTTTAAAAAATAACTCTTTAATAAGATCGAAGAAATTGGGTGAAAATTAGGAGAAATATGAACGAAAATAAAACATTGAAACTAAGATAAATACGGGCGAAAATAAAATATTTTATAAAAAAAAAGTAGACACTAATGAAATAGGTAATTATTTTGTTAGTTGACTAACAATGAGACTAATCTTGCAATGTTATAGAATCAAATGGGATGTATTTTGGATTTTTAAACCAATGAGACCTTTATTGCAACTTTTTAGAATCCAATGGGATGTGTTTTGGATATTTCAAACCAATGGAACCTTTATTGCAACGGTTTGAATCTAATGGGACTAAAATTGCAATTTTCCCGAATTTCAGGAGGTGACTATGCTGCGGTGAGGTTTTTCAGGGTCGAGCACCTTCTTCTTTACAGCTATGAAATTTACACCAGAAGCATACACATTTCGATTAAAATAACATATCACAGACTATTTCAGTAAAATAACATAATTATATATATATTTTTAAGAGTCATATTCCTAATAATATCAAGCATTTCAAATAACATATCACAGACTATTTCAGTGAAATAACATAATTATATATATTATTTTTAAGTGTATCTATCTATCTATCTATCTAGATAGATAGATAGATATATGGTTATAATATTCCTAATCATATTGTTAACAAGCATCTCATGTAAGTACAACAATAAATTTTATGTCTCAAATTTCATATGTACCTGAAATAATCTTTAGACTGTACATGTACTGAAATAATATCATGGTTGAATTGAAAAAGTCGAATATATTGTTGAAATAATTTTGTAATTGAATTGAAAAAGACAAATATATAGTTGAATATTTGTAGAATTTATGTAATTTTTTTTCAATTTATTATGCTTTCTGCCGGCTTTGTTCTTGATCGTGCTCGAAATCGGTCGGGTGATATGGCTTGATTCCGGAAGCTCAACCACTTAGAATTTATATGATGTTGACTCTCGAGTGATAGCTGTCAAAGATCAACAAACATGAGTTAAAGTCAAACTGGGGGAATGAAAGTTTATCCTAGATTTGGCACTCTGACGTTCAAGTTAGACACTTGCTCAAAGTAGGTAGAGAAAGTATAGATGGTCGAATGGACAGTAAAAATCTTAGATTTTATAGGCCCATAAGGTGTGCATGACACCCATGCCATAAATACTATGTATTTTATAGGCCCATATGGTGTGCATGACATCGGTTCACGCACTAACGGTGCATTAAATGCTCTAACCAGGTTGCTAGGGGACAACAAGTATCTAAAAGTATTAAGGTGCTAGACTTGGTCCCTTTGTATTTACATAAGGTTCGAACTACTTATGACCGCACTTGATGCCTGGTCGATGACCACTTGAGGTTGAATGTTAAGACGATCGAGATGACACTTTGGTCGAGTTGTATTGGTTGTGCCGTGTGCGTAGTGCCCGAGTGCAATGGCCGGTCGATTATCCCATCTTATGGGAGTTGATTGATTGAATTGGGAGTTCTAGGTTGACTAGAATCGACCTACCATTGAGATGACGTGCTTGTCCATGTGGCAGAAGGTATCTACGTGTCTTCTAGGAGTGACTTTGATCACGTGGCGACACGTGGCATATCAAAAAAGTGCCCCATCAGTTCTAGTAGTTTCTCTTTTCTTCTATATTTCTATTAGGTCTTCTTCTTTTATAACGAGAATTCACATTGAAGAGAAAAAAAGAGAGTTCTATCCTGTCATAAATTCCCTAAAAAAAAAAATTCTTTTATGTGGTGAATTATGCTAGCAGTAACCTTGAATAAGAAGAGAAAAGAAAGAATTTCTTTGAGAAAGAAGAGAATTTTTTCTGTGATAAATTCTGATGCGAGAAAAAGAATGGAAAGAAAATATTTGAGAAAAAGAGAAATATTTCTATTGTGAATTTTGTAGCGTAAAGTCTAAGAGTTGTAAAATTTTGCAGCGTTAAGTTGCGACAGGAAAGATATTTGAGAAATAAGAAAAATACAATTTTTTTTGGATGAGAAAACAGATTTGGCCTTTTTTGTAGAGAATAATCGAAGAAGGGAAGAAAATAATTGATGAATTATTTGGAGAGAGAAAATGAATGTGTTATCTGAAAAGAGAAAACGACGGTAGAAAACGAAGCAGGGAAAAAAAAAAAAAGAAAAAAGGAGGAAATCCGTTCCGATATAGGCCTATTGTTTCTTCTATCGAGCTGTTCGACGGGATTGCTGAGAGGCTGAAGAAAGGTAGATAGTAATCGGTCTTTGCATTCTTTTTCTTGTGGTAAAAGGTTGAATCATCAACCAGCCCCTATTAGGTTGAATCCTCACACCCCGTTTAAGGGGAAGGTATATATGTCACCCACAAGTTTACAAAGAACCCACCTTCAAAGTCCATATTGAACTCAAGAATAAAACTCCCACACTACAACCTGTGCGAATCGAACCTTACTAGCAATTCTACCCCTTTGGAACCAAAGGAACTAGCTTGCATTCTTTTCTTTATATCACTCCACCATTACTTTTTTAATTTCTCAATCCATTTTAATTCCTTATTTATATATGTTGGGGTAAAAGAGCCGCAATCTGTTCGGATAAATCGTCAGTGCGAAGGAAAGAGCAGAGTCCTGTTGCATGTCGAGCAAACACGAGTCCAGAAGAGGAAGGAATTAAGGATAAGGAAGTTCCCTTGAGGTGGAAGGAACCGAAGGAATAAGGAAGAATAGGATGTAAAACATGTTTATCAGGAGGAGAAAGGGGGAGAGATGGATGGAGATCCAGGCCTTTCTGAAATGATTGACACGATAAACAGAGATTTAGGGTAAATCAAAGGGGAAGATCCTGAAACTCAACTACAATATATTTTTATCTTTTCCGCCCTCATATTTTATGCTGGTTATTTATTTATTTATCATAATTTAATACTTATATCAAAATTGATTATAGAATATATATTAATATAGAAATTACTTTTAATATATTTAATTAATAGTATCTTTTATTTACACACACAATAAATGTGCGAAAGTTACAAGTGTAAATTATCATCCGGACAAGTTTCCCGGAATGAAAGCTTTTCTTGAGTTCTTCGTCCACGGGAAGCAGGATGTTCATTTAAAATGAAATAATCTATTTTTCACAATTAAATATTTATTTAATGTGTAATTCTCAGGGCATCGGGTTTCATATTTTAGTGGTATGTTTTATCTCCCATTTTAATTAACTATACACCTCAAGTATGAGGAAAGCGGTCTACATTAGAATAGAAGATATTTTGATATTTTCCCATAATTAACATAATATTTTTCTCTCTTCTACCGATACATGTAAAGTGTTTATATAAATAAAATAGAATATTAAAAACATTAAAAACAAACTTTGGGTTTCCTATATATTTCATCTCCGGTTTTACTTATCAATGTATATATGTCAAGTATATCACTAGATGGACGAGATTATAGGATAGATATCTTTTAAATTATCTTATATGATCACAATTATTTTTTTCTCTTAATTTAATAGCTTATTAATACACGTGACATATGTTCTCATAAATGATCTAGTAGCCTGTTAATACATGTCATGTGTTCTCATAAATGATCTATATATATATAGGGTTAATTACATTTAGCATCCTTTGAAGTTTTGAACAATGTTTTCAGGATCGGACCGTTAAGCGAACCGGAAAACTGACTGGGTTAAGGGTTAGTGGTTCAACCGTTGGGTCAACCGTGGTCGAACCGGTGACGTCATAATTATATAATAAATAATATTAAATATTAAAAATAATAAGAAATAAGAATATATTTTTAGAATACATAACTACAATTAAAATTTTATATTTTCAAATATAAACAACAAAAATATCAATTCTATTTAACTCACCAAAATTTTGTCAACATTAGAATAACAATAAATAAAACAATTATCTTGAATTCAATAAAAAGTCCACCGTGAATTATGAATAGAAAAGTTAAATTAGGAAGAGAAAAATTAGTTGAAATTGTGTCTGAGTGCCAAAATAATAGATTGGAAACTTTTTTTTTTAAAAAAAATGCAAAAAAAGTTCGAGAAAAGTGTAAGAAATTAGAGAAAATGAGGTAAAAATTTTCAAAATCTATTGATTTTTTAAACCGAACGGTTCTAATGACCCGGAAGCGGTTCGAACGGTTCACCGGTTCAACCACGGTTTTTACCGGTTTTTACAAAATAACACGGTTTTGAAGCATGTCCGGTTTTGGAACTTGACCGGACCGGTTCTTGCACCGGTTGACGGTTCTAACGGTTGAACCGCCCGGTCCGGTCCGGTCCACAAAACATTGGTTTTGAATACTATAATCAGATCTATGTTAGTCATTTTATTACATTTTGACTCATTCTAAAAGTTATAAATTACATTAAATCAGTTTTTCGTTTAAATTTTGGGATTTGAATTTTTCGTTTTTACCATTGCCTTAAATTTAGGTAAATTTGATATAAAAAAATTACCTATCAAGATAGGGATAAAATGGGAAATTCAAGTCCCAAAATCTATGACGTCATTTTAAATTTAACGAAAAACTGATTTAACATAATTTATAAAATTTAGAAGGAGTAAAAATGTAACAAAATAACTAATAGAGATCCAATTGTAATATTCGAAACTCCACAATAATGGTACACACTCACGCACTTTACGTCGATCATTTGGTTCTAAAAATTTCATTTTTTCTTATATTTTTAGGTGTATATAACTTATAATATATACAATTTTCTTTTAATGGTATGTATATGTTTTCTCATTAATTCGGCTATATTGGGGAATATTTATGGGAGAAAAATAAGTAGGCCCATCGGTTAGTACCGGCATACCTATTCTTCCTCAGTTAGGGTCTTATTTAAAGGACGGAGCAAGGCAGTCATTATATTGTAGATGAACTGATCAATTAGGAAATATATATATTAAATTGAGAAATATATACATATATAAATAACAAAGGCATGAAAACTGTACGTATTATGAGCTATGCAAATATGGGCGACGAAGAAGATGACACCTCTATAGCTGTGGGCGTCCAGGACGGCCAGGTCGTGATCGTTGTTTATGATGCCGACGACGAATCTCAGGTGTGAATGAATGCTACTAGTACTAGATAGTCTTCATTTCTTTGTAAATTGAATTATCAATTGATCATTTGCATATATATATGCAGCAATGGATGCAAGTCTTCGAGAATGACGATGGCGAGATAGAAAGAGACGCTGAGGGGTTCCCAGGTTTCATGCTGATAAATAAAGCAACCCAACAGCTCATCAAGCACCCCATTGCGGCCCACGAACCTGTACGTATGTTTGTATTTTTAATAATTAATTATTTTGGGGATAAATAAATAAATAATATGCATGATCATGATCATGATCGACTGTATATATCTGTGTACAGCTCCAACTGGATAATGGCCCCTCAGGTAGTGGCTATTCCTTTTTGTGGACAAAACAACAACTTGATGGGCCGTTCGAGACAATAAGGGAGTTCACTAACAGCGATCATTGTTGGGATGCTTTCAAAGGTGATTCTGGTGTTGTTGGCGCTAAAATTGGGGTTTGGGAATTTTCAGGAGGTAACAATCAGAAATGGAGTGTGTTCGAAAGCGATGAATGATTCTTGCATCTTCATCCATGTATCTGTTACGGGACGAATTTTGCAATTTTGTCGATATATCAAGACGAAGATGCCCATTGTTTCATGCAATAAATAGTACTTCTATTTCGATTTTAGCTAGTATGTGCGAATAAGACGTTTGTAGCTGCAGTTTCGTGATCTTGTAAATAAGGGCCACTCAAGTAACTAGGATTTCCTGGCCCCCCTACGACTTCCCTTGTGTCCCAAAACTAGTATTCTAGGAGTTTTTCAAATGCATTCTTTTGTTCATAATTTTATTATATATTTATCAATAATTTTGTTGCTATATACTTTCGAATTATCGAGTTAATGTTGAAATTTGTCTTCAATAAATATCTCCATAATCGAAGAGATTATATGGATGTAGAATATATTATATATTAATTAGTAACTTATTGTTAATAGTACAGCTTCTTCCTAGTATACGTATGTTGGTTGTATTATTCATTATTAAAAAATAAAAATTATTTATTGTTTTGCAAGTTCACACACATTACAATTAAAACGGGAAATATATATATATCAAATCCATGAAAAAAAAAAAAAAAATTGTCTTTTAAGATAATCAGATGATACTTCCCACTTGTCGATCCGGGAAATACCTTTATTGTAAGGTTTTCGATAAAACTAAAGGTAATTTTATAAATTACAAATTTGATACATAAATATTCTTTGAGAATATTTTATTTTAATTTAATTTTCAATTATCTATATCTAATTCTAACTAAAATATAATTGTAAAAGTCTTTTACTAATTATAAAAAACTATATAATTATAATCCTATAACCTTTTGAATAAAATAATCCTAATATTATTCTAACTGTCTCGAGTAAACTAATAAACCCCCAATTTTGGCCCATGAAATAAAATCAAGTCTTAGGAGAAGGAAAACCGTGCACAATTTATTCAAAAACACTGTCGTATTAATCTAAAAAATATAAAAAATATATATGCAAATTATATTTTTTCACTGTAATACTTTTGATGATTTGGTAAATTTATATTAAATATTATTATTTAAATTTTTTTAAAATACTTATTTGAGTAAAAATAGAATTTTTTAATAAGTTAGAAGTAAAACTCCTCCTATCTATAGAAAACATATAGAATATCATAATAAGAATTCTTTTTAAAATTAATATATTGATTATAGGTTATATTATAAGCTATTTGTATGTTTAAAAATAAAATTAATAACATAAAGAAAAATATTTATTACGTTCCACATAAATGTATATTTTTATTATTAAAAGTTATTATTATTTATTGATAGATAAAAATGATATCGCTTAATTGTACAACTAAATATAAAGAGAAAATATATATAATTATATATTAGAGAAAAGAAAAAAATTAATTTAATAGATAGAAACGAGTATAAAAATAAAATATAAAAAGATAAATAGAATTTTGGAATGTCCCTGTACAAACCTAACACAAGACATATGACTTAAACTATAATATGAACCAAAAGGTGCATGGTGATACTTAAGAATACCTTGAATTCATGTATGCATGGAATGATCGTAATTTACGATATTGATCATAAGAGGAGGAAATTGCAATTTTGATATACAAACTCATTCTAATTCGCAATTTTGGTACAAAAAATTTTACAGTGAAAAAATTAGCCCATAACTCTAAAAGTTCGCAATTTCATACACTATTTGACCCGAATAGGTATGACCGATCGGAAAACCCACCCGAAGCTCACAAAACCCGCCATGTGGCAAATTCTCCAGCAGACACGTGGAGTAGGGGTGTACAAAAAAATTAAAAACCGAAAAACCAAACCGAACCGATCAAAAACCGAACCAAACCAAACCGACTGAACATGGTTCGGTTCGGTTTTCGGTTTTCGGTTTGGGTTTTTCTAATTTTTGGTTTTTTGGTTTTTTCGATTTGATTGCCCGGTTAAACCGAACCGAATCGAACCAAACCGAAAACCGTTTATTATTTAATTAATTTTTTATTTATTAAATTATATTAATATATCCTTATTTTTTGGGCCGAGATTTGAGAATATCTCTCATCTCTCCTCAAATCTGGCAAATCTCTTCTCCAAATGACCAAATCTGAAAAAGGATTTCTTCATTTTTGAAAATCCATATGATCTCTCCAAGCCAAGATCTGAAAAACGATTTCTTAATATTTGAAAAGCCATCTCTCCCCAAGCGAAGATTTCTTCAGATATGTAAACGACATATCTCTCCCAAAGTTCAGATTACTTCAGCTCTGAAAAAGTCGTATCTGTTGAAATTTCTTCAGATCTGGAAAACACCATATCAATCACTTCTCCTTCCTTCTCCGGCGAGCCTCCCCCAGTTCCCCTCCCTTCTCCAACGAGTAGATGCACAACGACAATAGTACTTCATTCTCTTGAATCTCTTTTGGGTTTTTATGGTTTGAGGTTGTGATGATTGCATTAGATTAATTTTTTGAGCATATCCATAACTTGGCTTGGCGATATCAGGATTTCTATTAGATGGGTTTACAATTTCATCTAACTAAGGAGCATGATTTCTGCAGCCATGGCCGAAAAAACCATCTGAGATCTGAGCCTCGTATATAATTTTTATTTTTTTAAAATTTTGGATTTTAAATCGATTTTTGGCCGAAAACCGAAACCAAACCGAATTTTTTCAGTTAAAACCGAACCAAACCGTAAGAGGATCAATTTGGTTTCGGTTTGATTTTTTGGAACCCATTTTTTCGGTTAACCAGACCAAAAGTTCGGTTTTGGCCCAAACCGATCGAATGAACACCCCTAACGTGGAGATCCGGTGGGGCTTGTGATGGGTCATATCTATTCGGGTCAAATAGTGCAAGAAATTGCGAACTTTTAGAGTTATGGACTAATTTTTTCACCGAAAAATTTTTTGTACCAAAATTGCGAATTAGGTTGAGTTGTATACGAAAAATGTAATTTCCTCTTCATAAGAGTATGATGCGTGATTATGACATATAAGAACATTCAAGCACATTTTATATGCAATTGGAATCACACAGTAGCAAACAAGATCATTCACACACATATAAACATAGTATGACACGTTAGGAATATATGAGAAGAAAACACAAAAACGAGGTTAAAGTTAAAATGAGGTATGAAGGAAAGCAAGGCCATGACCTAGGAAAAAAAATAAAGATGATGTCCCATGACCGTGAGACATTGATAGAAACTTGTTGGCGTTGAAAAATCGGAATAAAATTATTAATTAATGGGCCAATAAAATTGGTTATTAATTATTAATTCTAATTATAAGTCCATAATAAATTTGAGCTTGCATTTTAAATTAATTGAATGGATTAAACAAATTATCCATTAAATAAAATAAAGGCCCGCTAATTATAAAGTGTCCTTAAATGTCGGCCCAAGCCCACGAAGCCCAATAGGACAAATGAAGGCCTATAAATGAAGTTCTAAAGTCCAAAAATCGACGACAAGCAAAAACATAAGCGAAAAGGACAAACAAGCAACAAGAAGATTTAAAGGACAAAAATCTCTCAAGTCATCAAGCATTAGGGAATCGAAGGAATTCAAGCATTCAAGCTCTCAAGTCCGAGCCTTGCCATTCTGCCTTCGATTCAACCAAACTCTACATTCAATCTGGGAATAAGCATCAAGCCCTCGGATACATCCAACCCGAAGAATCAGAGGAATTTCAGAGATTAGGACACTATTTTATTTTAAATCAAATATTATTATTTTCCCTATTTTCGTATTTTTTGTAACCATTTATTGCAGATCAACGAAAATTTGTGTAAACAAAACTCTCCCCGCAAAATCCCAAGCTTGGAAACAAATTAGTTTAGAAGTTCCCTGAACGTGGGGTCCGGAACAGAATGTCTCTCCTCTATGCTCCAAAATCATGGGACAAATAGTTCAAAAGTTATTCGGCCAACATTCTAGAAGCGTTAGAAAATTGGGGGTTCACAGAAGATGACGACAGAGTGACTATACCACCCTACCAAAGCAACAACAACATATCTAAAAACTTGTAAATGATCATAGAACACTCATATGTCACATTTGGGCCAACGAGACACAACAAGACATGCTTAACCTCCATTATTGGAGGTCTTAAAAACTCCAACCACCCAACTCTGCAAATCTAAAATCCATGCAATAAGCTTTATATTAGATACATTTGAGGCATCTAATACCATTTATTCTAACCTAAATACCATTTTCCAAAAACTTCGGACATGGAAGCTCATATACACATAAATTATATACACACATTCAAACCCCATAAAAAGAACCTCAAAATAAAGAGGAGGAGAAGAAGAAGAAGAAAAACAAATTTCATATCTTAAAGGATTAAAAGATGTAGGAAGATGAATGTTTGAGCGTGAACTAGGGAAATCTTGAAACTTGCCTTTGTTGTTGTTGTGTGTGTACGCACGCGTGTGAGTGAGAGAGAGAGAGAGAGAGAGAGAGAGAGAGAGAGAGAGAGAGAGAGAGAGAGAGAGACTAATTTAAGAGAATGAGAGAAAAAGTGAGAATAGGTATGAGATGCATGGTGATTCGTCAAGGAATATGACAAAAAAGAAGACATTGTCTTATCTACTTTGTTTAATAACCAGTACAGGCAGACTACTTTTAAAGTAAGAATAAAACAAACGGGCTTGGAAACATGTAAGGTCACAATCATTGGATTCAGTTTGACGTCTCGAGTCCAAACCCGAAGTCGGAATCGAAAAATTCATCTCCATAAATGGCAAAAAATGACCTAATTATATTTAGACCCCTAAACTTTTAAAAAATTCCAAATTAGTCCAAAGTTCATTTTCAATTTAGTCCCAGTACTTTATATAAGTTACAATTAAGGACATTTAAACACATAAAACATGTCATTTCACATTGGCTATGTAACTATCATATAATTCATCGAAAATCATAATTCGAGAACTAGTCGCACAATTACGAACAACTAAAGCAATTAAATCAAATAAAGATACTGACGTGGCCCAAAATCGTCCAGCCACGTGGACCAGTTCCAAGGCGCCACGTGTCACATACAGCAGGCCTGTGTCAGCAAGAAAGGACACGTGGTACAGCTCGGTTAGTAACCACCGAGTCGACTAACACCCCAGAAGGTCCCCAGTTACTAAATAGGTCGAAGTAGAGTCAACATTGGTAGAAGTGAGTCGGGCTTAAACTGTCGACCTGTCTACCTCCAGCTCGACGATCGACTTGGGCCTCAGAGTGGGACCCTTCAGCTGCCTCAGCATTAAATGCGGACTGTGCATCGGTATCGTACCTGATGGGCATTAAATGTACCTTCAAATAGTACAAGGAGGTCATCATTAACCCCAATGGTATAAATACCCCCTCATAAATGTCATTTGGTAAGCTCATTTATTGCACTTCAAGTCTACTCAATCTTCTCTTCATAACTTGAAACTGACTTGAGCATCGGAGTGCCGACATAGGGTAAAACCCCCTCTATCCCTGGTTGGCCTTCAACTCACTTTTTCTTTCCATCTTGCAGCTCTATTCTCCTCCGAGTACACCCTTCAAATACAAATTCTAAGTGATCAGTCGGGTTTGACTCGACCACATCAGCAGACCAAATTTCGACCCAATCATTTTGGCGCCGTCTGTGGGATACTCGAACAGAGGCCCAACAAGAATGGAATTTCATAGCCAAAGAGTGTTTGAAGCCGACGGACAGAAGATTACCGCTCCCCTGGGTGGCGATGGCCCCAACAACCCCCATGTTCGACCAGGGGACAACCCCAGAGCCCCAACCGTAATGGTCTACTCGGTCCTAGACCTAGACGCCTACTTGGAATAGTGTCAGGCCGAGGCGGTTGCAGCGGCCGTGGAAGGCTGGGCCCCTGTGTTCCCGGAGAAGCCTAGAGCCAGCCCCGCCGCCCCATCTCCCGGGTAGTACTCGCAGTACTATGGGCCTCCCACCCATTATGGATATCCTCCCCCGCACTGGGGGTATCCATCACCACTTGCCTATTACCATCCAGAATACTACGGCCCACCCCCACCACCTGGTCCAACCCAATGGCAAGGGGTTGGTCAAGGGCAACAACGCACCGAGGTTTTGCCCCAGGAACAAGAAGCCGAGTCTGGCCGTCGCCGGGATAAAAGGCCCGTCGGGAAAAATCAATAGACGGTCGATGCCCCTCGACCTAAGAGAAAGAAAGAGGGGCGTGGCACCGCCTATACAGCCAGAACGGCAATGGAGTCCCGAGGGACGTCCCTTAGCATGGGAAAAGAGAGAGAGAGAGAGCCTAGGAACTCAGGTGTTTTTGATCGATTGGGGGCTAGGGTATGCCCTGAAGCCCCTAGGTTGTCAAACTAAGGTTTTGAGGTCGGGAAGGACGACCTCCGAAATAGATTACCTCTACGGGGATCCCACCCGGGGCCTGTCGGGGGCCCCCTCAATCGCCCACAACTCGGAACCCCCCCGTCATCGATGTCCAAGATGGGGAAGAATCTATTACGACTCCCCGCCACCCCGACATGAGCCCGAACCTCAGCCGCAACGAAACTAACTAAACCGGCATAATGCTCCTAATCAGCAGGTTCAAGTTCCATCCCGGCGATACAGGAGTGCCCGAGAGGCTCGATCCCCTTTTTGTGAATAGATCATCCGAGCAATGGCTGAAGATAAGATGCCCACCAACCTCCTGACTTATGAAGGAACCACTGATCTGGAAAGGCATATGGATCAATTCAAAATCGAGATCTGCATGCTACGACCTTGGTCAGGGCAGCCCAGGACTGGTTCTCAAGGTTGCCCCCTCGAAGTATCCGATCATACGATGATTTGGTCGACAACTTTGTAGCCCATTTTTCCTCTGTCAAAGGCGACAAGCTGCCATCAACTTACCTTTACAACATCGTACAGGGAGAACATGAGACGCTCTATGACTTCTTTACTTGATTCTCTCGGGTAGCTGTCCAAGTTCAAACTCCGAGTATGGACATGTTGATCCCTACCCTGCACGCCGCCCTGCAGGAGAAGGAATGCACGGGGCACATTGTCCGAGAGAACTCTGTGTCGATCACCAAGATACTCGGAATAGCTGGAAATTGGATGCGGCTCGAGAAAGTGAAGATGGCCAACAAAAGTGGCCCAAGGGGCAAATCAGAGACCTTCCAACAAGAAATGACTGAGTCTAAAAGGGATGTTTGGGCGCGACCTGAAACAGGGCCCCGGGAGCAGCCAGAAGAGGCATTATGCTCTTCTCACCCGGCCAATTGAGGAGATTTACAACGTCTTGAACAAGAAGCTATTCAAGAACCCCAAGCCGATCAAAGAATAAGCCGAGGAGATCGAGCTCCTCTCGGGCCAAGCTGAAAAAATAACCCATGTTGGAGTGTCCTGACCCGGCAAGGAGCTTGAGCAGGTCCTTTTAATTCAATTGCTTCAAAAGAATGCCAATGTCTTCGCCTGGTCTACCAATGATTTGGTGGGTGTCGACCCGACCATCATAATACACCATTTAAATGTTGACCCCTCCTTCAAGCCAATAAAACAGAAGTTACATACCCAAAGTGTCAAGAGGAATGAAATCATCGAGGAAGAAGCTAACAAGCTAATCGATGCGGGCTACATCATCCCGACCAAGTATGTCAATTGGCATTGCAACGTGGTCCTAGTGGCCAAGACGGGGGCAAGTGGCGCATGTTCAATGATTTTACTGACCTAAACGAGGCATGCCCCAAAGATCCGTATCCCTTGCCTCATATCGACCAACTGGTCGACTCGACCGTCGGATACGAGCTGATGAGTATGATGGATGCCTTCCAGGGGTATTACCAGATTTTATGGCACCCGGGGATGAAAAGAAAACTGTTTTCATAGTCGTGAAGGGTATCTATTGCTTTCGAATGATGCCCTTTGGACTTAGAAATACGGGGGCCATATATCAAAGGTTGCTGAATCGAGTGTTTGAAGAAGAAATTGACAAAACTATGGAGGTATATGTCGATGACATGATAGTCTGAAGTAAGAAATCATACAACCATCTTGAGGACGTAGGTCGGGCATTCGACTTCCTGAGGAAATACAATTTGAAGCTCAACCAGAATGAGTGCACGTTTGGTATGGAGGAGGCCAAGTTTTTGGGCTACATGGTAAGTCGGCGAGGAATTGGGGAAGAGGTGGAAAGGCTAATCCAGAGAGGGCATCTGATGGAGTTCGTCAAGAAGTTGGACGAACGGGCCGTCAGGCTTTCGACCCCAGAGAATCCCTTCCACCAAGAAGAGGACGCAAGCCACCATTGGAGAAGCCTGAGAAGGCAAACACCCACAACTTACCCACCAATGAGATCCTCATGATTGCTGGTGGCCCGGCTGGGGGAGATTCCAAAACCGCACGCAAACGGTCAAGACGTCAGGTGGGTCGAGAGCTCTATGGGCCCAGAGAGATCATGCATGTGGAGGCAGGCCAAGAGTGACGCGAGCAAGAAATCTCTTATAGCGATAGGGATTTTGTATCGGTGATGCCACGGGACGACGAAATGCCGAGTTGTCCGATGGTGGTCACCCTAGATATAGCCAATTGTGCTGTACACAAAACCCTTGTTGATAATGGAAGCTCCGCCAACATTATCTTTTACTCCACCTTGCAAAAGATGAACATCCATAACTCTCTTCAGTACGAACCAATTAAAATGCCTTTGACAGGTTTTGGTGGGTCAGAGGTTTATTCCAAAGGGCGAGTCAAGCTCGTCACTTCAATGGAAAAACTGCCAAAGAGAGCCACACAGCTGCTAGAGTATTTGGTGGTAGAAGGCCCTTCGGCATACAACGTCATCGTGGGGCGCCCTGCCCTGATAAGTTTCCGAGCTGTGATGTCCACGTATCATCAGACGATAAAGCTTCCAACTCCGCATGGGATAGGGGAGCTCCGATGCAACATACCAGATTCTTGGGAATGCTATTCCATTCCCATGGAAAAGGTACAACTTCCAAACAAAACCATTGTACCTTTGGTAAATATTGATGACTTCGTGGATACGGAGCTTGCCGATCCAGATGACCCAACTATGGAGATGTGCTCCAAGCAAATGACCTCCACCATAGCCCGAACGAAGCGGAAGCTAGATGACGGCAAAATAGAAGCCTCGGGCGCCATCGTCCCTATCCAACTAATACCGGGCGACCCAGAGAAAACCACCAGTATCGGGGCTAACCTCAAAGGTAAGCAACAGTGTATGCTCATTCAATCCCTTCGAAATAACACGGATGTGTTTGCCTGGAAGTCCTCAGACCTGGTCGACATTGACCCAAATGTCATTAAACATCACTTAAATGTCGACCCAAGCTTTCGACCCATCAAACAGCGGCTAAGGGCCCAAAGCGACGAGCGCAATGAGATAATCAAACAAGAAGTCAACAAGTTACTAGATGCTGGGTATATCACTCCGGTAAAGTACGTCGATTGGCTCTGCAATGTCGTCTTGGTCGCAAAGACTGGGGGAAAGTGGCGAATGTGCAACGACTTCACTGATTTGAACAAGGCCTGCCCCAAAGATCCTTACCCTCTCTCGCACATTGATCAGTTGGTTGACTCCACCGCATGGTGTGAACTCTTGAGCATGATGGACGTCTTCCAGGGTTACTATCAAATCTTTATGGCTCAAGAAGACAAGAAGAAGACCGCTTTCATTGTGGTTAAGGGGATCTGCTGTTTTGAAGTCATGCCCTTCGGATTGAAAAATACAGGCGCAACTTATCAAAGGTTGGTCAACAAAGTCTTCGCAGACGAAATTGGCAAAACAATGGAGGTGTATGTCGACGACATGATCGTCAAAAGCGAGAGGGCGCAGATGCACTTGACGGATCTGGGTAGGACTTTTGACCTGCTGCGCAAATACAGGATGAGGTTAAATCCCAACAAATGCTCCTTCGGCTTAGAAGGAGGGAAGTTCCTGGGCTACATCGTCAGCCGACGAGGAATCGAGGCCAACCCAGAGAAGATCCTAGCACTGAAAAGCATCAACAGGCCCCATACCATCAGAGACGTCCAACGTCTCGTCGGTCGGATCATTTCTCTAAACAGGTTCATCTCTCGCTCCTCTGAGAAAAATCTTCCATTCTTTAAGATTTTGCGCAATATTAAAAAGTTTGAATGGACTGACGAATGTGATGAGGCCTTCGAAAGGCTCAAGGAATATCTTGGTTCCCCCCCTCTGCTTGCCAAACCTATTGCAGGGGAAACCATGTACCTTTATCTGGCGGTCACAGAGGAGGCTGTGAGCTCCGTGCTAGTGGCTTTACGTGAAAGGAGACACATACCGGTGTACTATGTGAGTAAAATACTACACGGTGCGGAAGTACGCTATTTGGAGATCGAGAAGTTTGCATTGGTCTTAGTGCACGCTTCCAGAAAGTTAAGGCCCTATTTCCAATCTCACTCCATAGTCGTCCTCACGGATCAAGGCTTGCGCCAAGTCTTGGAAAAGCCAGAAGCATCCGGAAGAATTTTGAAATAGGTTATTGAGCTAAACCAATTTGATATCAGCTACCAACCCAGAGCCGCGTATCAAGCCCAGATTCTTGTAGACTTCATCATTGAGAAGAACGACCCAAGCAAGACAACTCCGCGCTCGGTGCTGTGGACCATGTCGGTCAATGGCTCCTCAACCTCTTAAGGAGGGGGCATGGGGATATCCCTTATGAGTACGGAAAGCCAGGCGCTTGATTTCGCCATATCCCTAGATTTCCCAGCTACCAACAACGAAGCAGAATACGAGGCGCTTATTGCTGACCTCAAAATCGCAAGGGAACAAGGGATCGAAAGAATCTCCGTAACAACAGACTCGCAATTGGTGGCGATCCAGTTTCAAGGCTCCTATGAAGCACGTAAAGAGACAATGATCAAGTTTCTCGCCAAGGTCAAATCCCTGGCATCCGAATTTAAAGAATTCACGCTGCAGCAAGTCCCTAGAGAAGAAAACACGCGTGCAGACGCTTTGTCCAAATTCGCAAACGGAATGAGGGGCTCCAAGGACCAGAATATCACCTACTTGTCAAGCAAGGGGAGGGTGATAGATGGCGAGGCAGAGCTGATATGCTCTATCGACCCAACCAAGCCATGCTGGGTCGACGAATTCATACTTTACCTTAGAGATGGAGTGCTGCCCACAGACCGAAATGCCGCAAGATGCCTCAAATACAAAGCTGCAAGTTACTCCTTAGATTCAGAAGGGAGATTATACAAGAGAGCGTACATGGGGCCAACAAAGCGGTGCCTCCATCCCTTGCAAACCCTAGATGTTCTGGAGGAAATCCACAATTGTCAATGTGGAAATCACGCGGGCGGTCGATCCTTAGCCAAGAAAGTTTCTAGAAGTGGGTTTTACTGGCCCACACTGAATGAGGACGCTAAGGAATACGCCCGTATCATAGTTAATTGCCAGAAGCATGCCAACATTCCGCACCAGCACCCCGCGGAGATGGTCCCTGTAGACATTTGCTGGCCCTTTGATCAATGGGGTATCGATATTGTGGGACCCCTACAACTCGCGACGGGCCAGCGCCAATACCTATTGGTCGCAGTTGAATATTTCTCTAAATGGGTCGAAGCCCAGCCTGCTGCGAGGATTACGGACAAAGTTATCCAAAATTTCTTATGGCGCAACATCATTTGCAGATTCGGGGTCCCTAGGGTCCTAATTTGTGATAACGGAACCCAGTTTCAAAGCGCCAACACTCGATCCTATTGCTCAGATATGGGAATTAGTCAACGTTTCGCATCAGTTGGTCATCCTCAAGCAAATGGCCAGGTCGAAGTGATCAATCGCATCATCATCCAGAACCTCCAAACCAGCCTGGAGGCCAAGAAAGGGGCCTGGGTCGACGAAATTGATGGGGTATTATGGGCCTACCGCACCACTCCCAGAACCACGACAGTGTTAACCCCCTTCTCGATGGTTTACGGGTCTGAGGCTATGATCCCCGCAGAGCTTTTACACCAAACAACGAGGGTATCCAACTACCAACTCGCCAGGAACACAGAGGACCGAGCGCATGAGCTCGACACCATTGAAGAAATCCGACAGAAGGGATTCCAACGCATGCAACAATATCGAGCCACAGTGGCTCGGAGCTATAACAAAGGAGTCAAACCTCGCGCTTTTCAAATCGGCGACCTAGTTCTTAAAAAGGTGGAAGTGACAAGACATGTGGGCAAGTTACAGCCCAACTGGGAAGGCCCATACCGCGTTGCTAAGAGGGGGCGCAACAAAGGTTATCACCTTGAGGATTTGGAGGGAAATACCATCCCCAGATCATGGAATGCTCACAACCTCAAGAAGTTTTATGTTTAAAATCGTTCTCGGTTGTAAGTGCCACTTTGTACTTATTTTGACTTGTTCGCAGTAATGAAAGTATTTTCAGTCAAAGTGCTTCTTTACCTTCAGGCAATCTGAACTCTTGGTTATACCAATCGATACATGTTTGTATAAGTAGATTTAGGGTTTTCAGTTTGAGCACGTTAATTTTGTTTCGGGAAAGTGCATTCGATATTCTATCAGTGCCTCGGGGAGGAGTGTCGGGCCCCCCCGATAAAAGAAACGAAAAAGCCACAACTCATTCCGACCCAGGGCCGACCACACGAATCGAGCCAACACTTGGGAAAACTTCTGGAGTCATACTCCCTTAAAAATCCCAAGTTAATTTCTGGAGTCACGCTCCCTTAAAAATTCTAAGTTACCTATCGTTTCAAGAACGGGGCCGACAATACGAAAAAGTGAGTAAACAAAGTAAAATCAAGTCGCATGCCAAATTCATTCATAAAAGGGGTCAAGCCCCAATGATTTACAGGGATACGCGAAGGGAAATTACAACACGTAAAGCAAATGATTAACAAAAATCAGGAGTCGGAGGCAGCGGGATCCACGGATTCAGCTGCGGGGCTGCCGGTCAAGGTTGGGGGGTTGGGTTCCTTTGAAGAACGGATCCTGGCAGGAACTGAATCGGTTTCAGTGATCACTCGTGCAGGAGGAAGAGTTGTCAAGGGAGGAATCACCAATGCAGGGCCACACGAATTGGTGCTTTGGATCTCAGAATCCTTCGACCCGCTGCTGGAAGGTGTATAAGCTACCAATAATGTCTCCTTGGCTTTTTCCAAATCCACCGGCGCCGGCATTTCTACCTCCGACTTCGGGCGTTTGTCAGCTCTGGCCTCGGCCCATTCCATAGCCCATCCATACGGAACCTTGCTCCAATCTAGTTCCACATCATCAACCTCATCCCCTGCAGTCTCTTCCACTTTCTCCTCTTCATGCTCTAGGCGAGCCAGAAAGAATTCGGGAAGAGTCTTGGGGATATACCCGTTAGCCACATTTAGTTTCATAGGGTCGCTGAGCAGTTCGAAGGGGAGGGGATGATGAAGATGAACCTGAGACAAACACCTTAGGAACCCCGTCTCGATATCTGGAGCTCGTTGTCAAGGGAGGAATCACCAATGCAGGGCCACACGAATTGGCGCTTTGGATCTCAGAATCCTTCGACCCGCTACTGGAAGGTGTATAAGCTACCAATAATGTCTCCTTGGCTTTTTCCAAATCCACCGGCGCCGGCATTTCTACCTCCGACTTCGGGCGTTTGTCAGCTCTGGCCTCGGCCCATTCCACAACCCATCCATACGGAACCTTGCTCCAATCTGGTTCCACATCATCAACCTCATCCCCTGCAGTCTCTTCCACTTTCTCCTCTTCATGCTCTAGGTGAGCCAGAAAGAATTCGGTAAGAGTCTTGGGGATGTACCCGTTAGCCGCATTTAGTTTCATAGGGTCGCTGAGCAGTTCGAAGGGGAGGGGATGATGAAGATGAACCTGAGACAAACACCTTAGGAACCCCGTCTCGATATCTGGAGCTCCTAGGGTACCGGAAACGGTATCAAACACCTCAGAACGCAAGAAATCTGCCACGGCATGATCCCTTATCTGCGGCATCAATCTCTCAATTGTCCAGAAGGTTGTCCTGGTTCCATCCTGTTGGCCTTCCACAAATCCCCCCTTCCATCCATCTTGTTTCCCCTTCGCATAAGCCGCATCTGTTTTCTTATCAGCGCCATCAAGCAGACTCCGGCGCTGAGCAATGCCAACTTGCAGTTTCTCGTTCTCGATCCTCAAAAGACTTATCTCCGCCTCCAAGGCGGACTTTTCATGGGTCGAGTCTTTAAGGATCTTGTCCATCTTCTGTATCTTCTCCATATAAGTCGCCTTGGCGCTCTCAAGCTCCTGAGTCAGCTTTGCCGCCTCATCCTTCCAACTCTTCCCCTCTAGCACTTCAGCCCTCTCCGATAGCAGTTTGCGGCGAGCCTTGTCGGCAATCTCCAAACGGACAGAAGACTGGTACTCCCTCACTATCAGCTGGAACAGGGAGGAGGAGAAATGTGAGAAATCATAAAAGACTCAAAAGAAAGGAAATCGGAAGTGAAAGGATTCGTACAACATTCAGCAGGGCAATCTTGTTATAGCTAAAGGTGGCGTGCTCTCTTTAGCCAGTTCTTGGTGGTCGGCACTGGTCTGCAACGCGTAGTATATGGCCCCCACCACATCTTGGTCGACCTCGCCAGTCGTAATCCTCCTCTCCGACCCATCCGACCGGAACTCTGGGACGCCAAACGGATATTTTGGTCCCTCGAAGTTGGGTATATTTACGATCTTCTCATAATCGCCACGCAGCATTGTGAACGCAGGAGAATTGCCAGACTTGAAACAAGGAGGCGCCCAACCCCCGGTCGCCGAAAATGGAGCATGATCCCTCCTTGGCATTTTGGTTGGGGCCTTCATAATCTTTCCTCTTTTGGGTCCGTTTTCCCTTTGGCACTCCGTTCGGAAACGACCCATACACATCTTGCGACTCAGACTCCGATCGTCCGGCGGAGGTGACAGTCTTTCCCTTAGCCTTAGGAGGGCGGGCATTCTTATCCTGTGCAGTGGGGGCGGCGTGAGCGACATCTTGGGCGACCCAGGCAGCCCCTTGTGTGTCTATTTCCCTTCGTTCTGTGGGAACATGCGCATCCGCCCATCGCTGCCCCCCCGCTCTCGCCACCGCGGCAATCTTGCCGAGAGAGTCTTACTCAGTTAGACCCTCATCTTGGGCAATTTCCTAGACGGAAGGAGTAGGGCCCTCCGTTTTCCCCTCCTGGAGCTCCTTGGCCTTCGCGGCCTGTTTCTGCTTGAGTATCCGATCCAGTGCTTTGGCGCGTGCGGCAACCATTATAGATTCTGCGCAAAAAAGGGGGAAACGATTAGCGTTCGGAACATGGTAGATAACAGGATATATATAATATAATTGAGAAACAAGGGCGAGAACGTGGTTGGCCTAAGCGAATTGATGATGTAGTTACCCAATTTGAAATCAATGTGCCTCGCCGTACCCGGAGCCAACCCAAGATTAATCAAAAGGTGCGTGCTGGTGAAAATCCCTGTATCCAGTGGGTGCACCTCCCTCAGAGCCGCCGTCAGAGTGATGGGCCAGTACACGGGGACCCCTTTCAAGTCTCACTTGCGCAACATCGTTCCAGGCGGTGTGCTTCAAACCCTTCCACCCGTCCTTACATTTCACAAACACATACTTCTTTTTCCAATCGACCCCGTGGGAGCTCTTCTCGGTGTCAAAAATCTTGTTGCTTGACCGGGACTGAAGTTTCACGAATCCCCTTCTATTGGGAGAAGCTGCCGCATCAACCGAGGCGATAAAAAGTTCAGCGAAATGCTCCACGCACTCCACTTGGCCTAAGATCTTCATTAGGGCCCGGAAGGTTGTTATCATGGCATGTCCATTAGGGAGTAATTGAATGGGGCTGATGTTGGAAAACACGATTCAGAAAGCAGCGGAAATTTAAAAATTTTTCCAACAAAAGGATCTTGGACTCGCAATCGTGTATCCAAATTCGTAAAGATAGAAAACTTACTTTTCTTTTATTCTTTCTTGAAGCGTTTCAAGCCACCCAAGAACGCTCTTCTCGCGGCTTGACAACCCGTCCCTCGAAAGTCTCTTTCTACTTCAGAATCCATTGTCGGGATAGCAATCCACACCAACCTAGATTCAATTCATGTTAGAGATGTTCTTAACAATATAACATAAAGAAAGAAACATGAAACGAGAAAAGCAGGATTGAAACTCCCTTCGAAAACCAGTTTTACGAAAGTAGAAAACTGCCAGTCACAAAACCCTCGTGAAAAAATTCATCCTTCAGGATATGGACGAACAGTTTTTGCCATCTTCTTTGGTTCGATTTTTTCATTCGCTTCACGTCGGGTTCAGAATCGTTTCATCATCCCTTCTGATCGTTTTGCTTAATCCCCACTTTTGGTAAAGCTCGAATCTTCAAAACTTCTAACTTGAAGTCTCTAGAGATAGTCCACCAACTTGGCTACAATCTAACTAGTAAGGATGCTAGTTCTCTAGTTAGTGTTTAGGCTTAACCTAGGGTTTCGTTTATCTTGGAGAAAGGATGGTGTTCAACACATGAACCAAGAATTGTCAATTAGCTCTAAAGGGGAGCATGAGCTCCCCTATATATAAGAAAGGGGAGGGACGAAATTCCTAGTCCTTAATGGGCTAGGATTTTTGTCTCTCTCTCTCCTATTACTTGATCATCAAGTAATTTTGACTTTGACTTTGAATTCTAATTCAAATCAACTTTCAAGAGAGCTAAAAATATCCAAACTATTTTTGGATAATTTTATACTTTATTTATTTAAAATAAATAACTTATTTTATCTAATTAATTAATTCATAATTAATTAACTAGATTATTTTTCTCCAAAATAAGACTTTCTTTTTAATTCAAAATTAAACCAAAGTCTATTAAATAATTAATCACATTAATTATTTAATACATAAATAAATATACACATATATTTATACACGTGTGTGACACGTGTCACTCACGTGAGCCACACGTGTGGTTTCACACGTGTGGAACCCTCTTGGCTTGATTAACTCGTTTAATCATTTTAAAGCCTCAACTCATGTAACCAAGTTGTTGTGTGTGACCCTCTATGTTCTCAATTCAATTAGCAGTGACCCTAATTAATTAATTCACTAATTAATTAATCAGTCCACAGATTAAACGACCATAGTCTAGCAACAGGTGTTTAACCCCTAGCTGAATTGGAATGTTCGGATTCGACAGAACCTTTAAGTCATTGATTCATGTGAGATACAATCCTCCTACTTACTATCTCTCAACCAAGATCTAGGGCAAGGGAATAATCAGAACCCTAATAATCCGGTCTTAAAGCTAAGTGCATTTCATATCCATTTGATCTCAATCCAAGAAACCCTTTTCTTGATGTCTTGATCTACTGCCTTGGCCAAGGACTCCATATGGCATATGAATGACTTACACAATAAGAGATCACCTTGCATATGCAAGTGTAGGTCCTTTCTTGATTCTCATTCACTTTCATGAATCACTTGTGCAGCCCCAGCATAAGCCTTGAATCAGTTGTCTAAGGCGACACCCTTTAAAGCTTATACCAAAGACTACAGAGTTAATTCATAAAGTGACAAGGAACCTCAAGTCTAAGGATCAATTAATCACATCAATGACTCGTGAGATATTTCCTAATCTGGAAGTTTCCATTTCCTGAAATAGAAACTTCCTTTCCCATTTAGGAATGTTCTCACACGGGGCACCTCAGTGAACTTACTTATTGAAGTAAGCACCCTTATGTATCACGCACGTATCAACTATACACTTTGCACCTCCATGAAACAAGGTGGTCCTTCTTAAGGGCGTGATCCCACAAGCAAGCCTTAGAGGAGTCAGGTTAACACTCCCACTGTCTGTAGGACTCATCGGCTTGGAGTATTTTACTAATCATGACTTATGTGATATAGGGCTCGTTTCATGAACCATTTCACCTAAATGGTAGAGTCCTAAAGTCATCAGGATTAGGGGAGTTCTCATACATGCACAGCTAAAGTAAACGCATACCAAACAAGAGCATATAAAGAAGTGTTTGCCTATGACATTAATCAATCGTATATTATCCAAAGATTGTCTGTGATACTAGGAAAGTCCCAAAACGGATTATAACTAATCGGCTTTCTAGGGCACTATTCCTAACAGCTGATTTGGAGGTGGTTGAACAACGCGACCTGGAAGGGAGATAAGGGAAGCCGAAACCCGTACTCAATCACCTGCAGGGATATAGCGATACACCCCTCTGGCGGGGCTCCCATATGCTCGTCGGAGTTGGGGGTATAAATTAACCTCGCAACTGGTATCCAGCTCTCTCCATCCTGTCAGCCTCTTTAGCGCGGTTGACCTTTCAGCCCTGAACTCATGGTAGTACTTCAGGGTCTTTTGTTGCCCTTTTTTCCTGTTCCCCCTTTGGGGCGCTGGCTTGGTATCTGAAGCGGAAGCAGCCCCTCCTTGGTCGCGAGATTCATCCTCCAAGGACATTTTCTCTATTTCTACCGCCGTGTCCTCCACCGCTGCGGGGTCCACTCCCGTCTTCCCTTCTTCACTCAAAGATCTGCTTTGTCCCCTCCCTGTTGTGCCACCCAAAGCAGGGCCTGCCATCTCCTCATCCACATTAGGGTAATACATCTCAACGTTGGGATCTTCCCATCTGTTTTTTCCGGGACGTCTGACCCCAATACATTCCACGGACACCTCGGGATCTGACGGGATGTCCCTAGGCCCATAGTTCCTCTGCTGTTTATCCTTGGATTGGCTATCAGCGGGCACATTGAAAGATCTCTTGGGGGCCATTTTAGAGATTTGGGGTAAAGGAGAAGAGAGAAAGTTTTGGGAGATGAGCGGCGTACCTTAGAAATTTAGTGGAAACGTTCTCTGATTAGGGTTTGCTTAAGCGTTTCGGAATGAAAAACTCTTCGCTCAAGGTTTTTCTCTTGCAAATGGCATGAAAGGAAAAGGAAAATCGCCTAAGTCCAGGCTTTATAGAAGAGGTTACCCCAAATCGAAATTAATTAGCCCCACATGTGGGTTAATTAACTAGTACCGAGATACGCGTAGCCCACTACCCAATGGCGGCTACACTCCACCGCCTCTCTGGGTTCGTGCACGTCCCTTAAAATTCAAAAAGTGCAATCATTATGCTAACAGGGGAAAAACCTAACGTTTCCCGCCTAGGAGCCTCCAATAGGCACGCGCGCGTGACCCCACCGCCCTTTGGGTCGAGGTTAACGCTGGGTCGAGAGACACCGGCTCGGAGCCCTCGCTCAGATCACCTGGCTCGAAACTGGGTGGTACGCGACCCAGCCTCGCTCAAGGCAAAAAGCATCCCTTCTTTCCCTTAGCAATCACGACGCTTTCTCCAAGGTTCGTCGCCACATGCTAAGTGACACCGGACCTGGGGGGGCAGATGATAAGGGAAAAACCGGGATGTCTGACTAAGCACCAAGTGTCACTCCCACATGGCCGTTTGTGCCACATCAGCCCGTAATATCCGACCCAAGTCAGCTGACTTTTGACCCAGCACTTGCCCTATGGGGCAGCAGTCGTCCGGGGCCTCTCTCCGACCTAGGAAGGGGCGACCCAGCGGCCGATCGACCCAAGCGCTATCAGACAACCGCAATTAATGTGCGTACCCTTCACACAGGCCGCATTAATTACGGCCGCGCCAGGTACTGTACCCGGGTCCTGGCAGGAGCAGACAAACAGTGCTTTATCTGGAAAAACACTGTTCCGGCCACCAGCCGTCGCTCTCTCTCCAGACCAGATCCACACTTTCTTGGAGGTGTACTTGCACCCACGGAGTCCATCTCCACCCTATAAAAATCCCACTTCATCACCATTGGAGGTAAGCTTTCCTTCACGCACAAGACTCTTAACTCCTGCATATTTTCGACCCAGAGCTTTAGCTGACTTGAGCGTCGGAGTGCCAAAACGGGTCCAACCCCCACTCTCCCCTATTTTGGTCTTTGAGCTTACGTTTGTTTCATCCTTTCAGTTTAGGAAAGCACCAGAGTTCTCCTCACACTATAAATATCTTGGGTGATTGGGAGTCTTAGTCTGCAATCCAGCACATAGCCCAGATTTTAACACCATCAGGTATTTATAGTATGGAATTATTACTTTTTTGTAGTTCAAAAGTTTTAATATTTAAGATTGTACTTGCATTGGTTATTCTACTTTTATTTAGTATGATTCTTCATAAATGCATTGACAAGTCTTCAATTAGGCTCAATATATGTTAATCCCTTAAATTTTGCCCAAATTGGTTATTACTGATCTCTAATTTTGTTAAGGTTGAAGTGATTAATTTCGATAAATATATATTCTAATCAATGATCAAATCACATGAATTAAAATTTTCATATTTAACTATGGATTTTGTACTAAATGATATTGTTTTGTTTGTTTGAAAATTTTGATTCTAAATCTATATATATTTACTATAATATATTTGTTGTGCTAGTTGACCTAGTTTTCTTGCCTTTTTAAATTATTTTAATAAATAAAAAAATTCCATTTATTTATTTATTTAAATCTTATTATTTATGTAAAGAAATAAAAATTTTCCGATTATTACCTAATTCATTGCTATATCAGGATTCTCAAATTTTGAAAGTTATAATCAACGCTTAATGACCTTTTATATACAGTATAGATATCTTTTACAAAATTAAAGAGTATTTTTTTTATTGGCATATTTAATATGGAACTCACCTCTTATTTTTCATTTATGTTTTTTTTAGCATTTATTTTTTTTCTTAGCCTCTCTCCTCATCTCTTCCTTTCTTTTTTTTATCCATCATCTCATTTCTAAATATTATATATATATTTCTTTCGTTATATTATTCATTTTAGTGTATATATATATATATATATATATATATATATAGGATCGAAGTTATTTTTAACCTTTTAATAATTAATTTTTATAGTCATAATAATTTTTTTGTTTGTTAACTTAGTTACATTTTATGGTTGTTTTGTTATTTGTAGGAATTAATTTGTTGTATTTTAATATTTATTTTAGTGTATTTTCAATCTTTTAATATGTTAATTTTTTTCTTATTGTTTTTATTTATATTATTTGTTATTTTTATTTATTCAAATAAATTTTTGGAGTTTTTTGAATTTGAATAATGAAAGACTTTACTAACTTGACTCAATTCTCAAGCTTCTACACTTTTGGTTGAATTTGAATATTTTAGGTTCGAATTTTACGCATATATTTTTTTAATTTTTGTCTTACTCTTTTCTAAAATTTTCGTACATAATATATTTTTAAGCATCTTTTACCTTTTATTACTATTTGAATTTTGTATTTTTTAAATTTTTATTGTATGCATTACACCATTTTATATTTGAGTGATATTTACTACCTATTTTGATGATTTATATTTATTTGAGTGGTTAATAAATATAAATTTAGGTTCTTCTCATTTTTATTTAAGTATGTATATTTTTATATTTTTTTGCTATATATAACTATACAAATAGTTATATTTTTTAAATTTTTCGTGCAACGTACGAGAATTTTTGCTAGTTTTTAAATAGTGAATAATACAATCTACTGTTAACACTAAGTTACTAAATATATAATATATTCTACACCCATATAATCTCTTCGATTATGGGGGTATTTACGGAGACAAGCTTCAACATTAACTCGATAATTCGGAAGTATATAGCAACAAAATTATTGATAAATATATAATAAAATTATGAACAAAGAATGCATTTGAAAAACTCCTAGAATATTAGTTTTGGGACACAAGGCAAGTCGTAGGGGCCAAGGAAACCCTAGCTACTTGAGTGGCCCTTATTTACAAGATCACGAAACTGCAGCTACAAACGTCTTATTCGCACATACTAGCTAAAATCGAAATAGAAGTACTATTTATTGCATGAAACAATAGGCATCTTCGTCTTGATATATCGACAAAATTGCAAGATTCGTCCCGTAACAGATACATGGATGAAGATGCAAGAATCATTCATCGCTTTCGAACACACTCCATTTCTGATTGTTACCTCCTGAAAATTCCCAAACCCCAATTTTAGCGCCAACAACACCAGAATCACCTTTGAAAGCATCCCAACAATGATCGCTGTTAGTGAACTCCCTTATTGTCTCGAACGGCCCATCAAGTTGTTGTTTTGTCCACAAAAAGGAATAGCCACTACCTGAGGGGCCATTATCCAGTTGGAGCTGTACACAGATATATACAGTCGATCATGATCATGATCATGCATATTATTTATTTATTTATCCCCAAAATAATTAATTATTAAAAATACAAACATACGTACAGGTTCGTGGGCCGCAATGGGGTGCTTGATGAGCTGTTGGGTTGCTTTATTTATCAGCATGAAACCTGGGAACCCCTCAGCGTCTCTTTCTATCTCGCCATCGTCATTCTCGAAGACTTGCATCCATTGCTGCATATATATATGCAAATGATCAATTGATAATTCAATTTACAAAGAAATGAAGACTATCTAGTACTAGTAGCATTCATTCACACCTGAGATTCGTCGTCGGCATCATAAACAACGATCACGACCTGGCCGTCCTGGACGCCCACAGCTATAGAGGTGTCATCTTCTTCGTCGCCCATATTTGCATAGCTCATAATACGTACAGTTTTCATGCCTTTGTTATTTATATATGTATATATTTCTCAATTTAATATATATATTTCCTAATTGATCAGTTCATCTACAATATAATGACTGCGTTGCTCCATCCTTTAAATAAGACCCTAACTGAGGAAGAATAGGAATGCCGATACGAACCGATGGGCCTACTTATTTTTCTCCCATAAATATTCCCCTATATAGCCGAATTCATTATTAAACATATACATATCATTAAGGGTAATTCTATCTCGAGCATGGCTCGGCCAAAACAGTGTTACCAAAGGACGAATGTTTTACCCCATTAAAAGAAAATTGTATATATTATAAGTTATATACACATAAAAAATATAAGAAAAAATGAAATTTTTAGAACCACATGACTTAAAGTGCGCGAGTGTGTACCATTATTATATGCATGCTCGTCCACTGTCCGTCTCTTGACAGATCTATATATGTTAGAAAATTAATTTATATATATAGATCATTTATAAGAACATATATCACGTTTATTAGTAGACGGTTAAGATTAAGAGATATAAAACAAAAAACTCAAAACCTATTTTTAATATGTTTAATTTCCTATATACACAATTCACATATATTTACAGAAGTTTGATCACTTTAGGAGAAAAAGAAGATATGACAATACGGGAAAAATCAAAATATTTTCTCTTTATATTTGGATCGTCTATCCGCGCCCATATATATGTACGTCTGATTAATTGAAATGATGAAACACATCACTAAAACATGAGAATTCGTGTCCTGGGAATAACATATATGATATATACGTTCTATTGAATTGTGACAAATAGATTATTTAATTTGGAATGAACATCCTGTTTGACGAAGAACTCGACAACAGCTTTCATTTTGGGAAACTTGTTAGGATGATAATTTACGCTAGTAATTCCTCACCTCGGTGGCGTGCCAAAAAAAAAAAAAAAATCATTTAAATATATTAAATTAAATTATTTATTTTAATATAAATTCAATAGTTCTATATTAATAGAAAATAATTAAAATTAAAAAATATGAATAAGAAAAATGAAAAAAATATAAAAATAATAATAAAGGTGAGGTGAGAAAAAAGTGAGGTTAATAAATAAGTAATTAATTGACGCATATTCTCTGTGTGATAGAGAAAAATAAATAAAATAAATAAATAAATAAAAGACCATAATTGAGTCTCGCACTTAATAATGGAGTATAGATAAACAATAACCGGCTTCAGCATTATTACACCGAATATCACGAAATTAGCATGCAACAAGGAAATTCATTACTAGAAAACATGGATTTAGCAACCGAAAATTTGCAACCGAAACTCAAAATTTGTTTATTTGGCTTTGCAATCGAATATTCGGTTGCCAAATCGGTTGCAAAGAATTTCGGTTATAATATCAATTGGAAAAAAGAGTTGAATGATCAACAATTTTTATTGCCTTTGCAACATAAAATTAAGTTGTCAATGCGGTTGCAAAAAATTTGCAACCGAGTTTCAGTTGCTAATTCAATTGGAAAAATAATAAAAAACTCAAACCCGATCAAAATATTTGCAACAAAAAGTTCGTTTGTAAAATCAGTTGCAATATAATTGCAACCGAAACGCAACCGAATTTTCAGTTGCAAAATCATTAAAAATAATTCAAAAAATATTTTTGCAACCGAATTGTTGCAAAATTTTGGTCTCAGCACATTATTTTTATGGAATGTTTGCAACAAACTTTTACATGCAACCGATTTGCAACCGAAATTCGGTTGCAATTATTTTTTATTAATAATAATTGTAATTATTTATAAAAATAAAATAAGTAATTATTTAAAAAAAAAGTGTTGTTATTCAATTGCAAAACCTATTTTGTAACATGAGTTTCCAATTAAAATGATAATAAATATTATAATATATCAAATATATGTAATTCTAAAATGAAAATAAATTAATTAATTATAATGATCTAATTAGTAGTATTAATTAATAATTATTAATATACTATTACGATTACCAAAAACTATGTAATAAAGTTTAATTAAAAGTTATAACGTGTGATATTATATATAAGATGCGCAAATATATTTTGTAAGTGATTGACATAATATAATAGCTATAAAAGATCTATTAAAATTATATAATACATAGTAATCAAATAAATTTATTAAATAGTGTAATAAATAACTATATATCTATATATTAAATAATATAATATATACCATATGATATAATAATATCTTATAATTACTCGTTAACACTATAGGTAGTTATAAGTTTTATCAAATTATATAATTTGTAATTACAAGTTTACTAAATAATATATAGATAACTATAAATCTATTAAAAAGTATAAAGTATAGTTAACTATATTTATGATATAATTAAAGATAGATATTATATATCATAGGATCACATCATAATATCTAATAATATCGTAATTATTGACAATGTAATACCTATAAGTGTAGTAAAGCTTGTAACATATAGTTATAATTCTATTAAATGATACCATAGATAGTTATAAGTTATATTAAACGATATAATATCCAATTATAAGTCTAATAAATAATATATAAATAACAATAAGACTATTAATTAGTATAACATATAGTTCTTTATATTTATGATATAATTTGTAAAATAAATATTTAAGTGGCTCAAGTTCACTTAAATAAGGTATCGGGCTTGAACTTTGTGGATGTAAAAAACTACGTTGGGAGAGGTCCTCGATCACTGATCAGTTAGAGCATTATGCTATAAGTGATTACTGGTCTATATGAAATAGAAGCCGTTTATAATATAATGCCTTTTTTTATATCATATAATATAATGCCTTTTTTTTATATATTTTTTGATGATATACGATTGATCTATTTTGATGATATACGATTGATCTATCGGTGACCGATAAGATACATATATATATTTACGTATATGATATATCTTATGTATAATATGATATAGTAATGTCTTACGCATTAATATTAATATAATATCTATAAGTATATAAGTATATAGTGTAGTACATCAGTACGTCACATATTATATAGTTATTGCTATTAATTTTATGTTATATTTAAAATGAATTTTTTTTTTTATATTTTATCTATTAATATATTATTCATAATCAAGATTATTTGTTGTTTTTATATATATATTAAAAATTCTTTAATTTAATAAAATAAATCTAAAAAGAAAAAGAAAAAGAATCGGGAGAATCCGCCGGCGAGGGGGATTGCCCATGAAGCCCCACCAAAATCCTACCTCCACTCCTTGGTTGGGAAGTCGGCGCAGAAAGACAAGAAATTTGAAGGTATGGACGAGGTTGAACTGGCTAAAATCAGAGTACTTGAGCCTACCCTGGACCATCCCCTCCCTAGGGTGGTGGTGGACGATGACTACAGAGAGTCTCTCCAGGCCCCGTGGAAAAATTCGTTGATCCTCAAAGTCCTAGGGCGGAACGTCAACACACACCTCCTGTCTGCGAGAATCAACATGTGACACCTCCATGGAGATTATGATCTGATTGAACTCGGTCACAGTTGTTATATACTCAAACTACATGACCTCTCCAAAGCAACGTTCATCCTGACGGAGGGACCATGGGTGATTGCGGGTCACTATCTGACTGTCCAAAAATGGCAACCCAAGTTTCAAGCGTCAAAGGACCGCGTTCTCTCCGCCATAACATGGGTACGGATACCAGAATTATCCGTAGAATATTATCGGGAAGCGTTCCTTTACAAAACGGCGATGAGTGTGGGACAGCCAATCAAAGTGGACAAGAATACATACAATGGAGACAAGGTCAAATACGCTAGGGTTTGTGTACAAATCGACCTGGAGAAGCCTCTGAAGAGTGCAATCGAGGCAGATGGCAAAGTGCGTCACTTAGTGTACGAAAACCTCCCTTCCATTTGCTTTCACTGTGGGCGTGTAGGCCATAGGATCACGGAATGTCCAGCAAAACCGTCGATAATAGGGGAAGATACGGTGCCGGTTAAGAGAGCCAATAACGGCAAGGCCATAAAAGATCCGTCTGAGGAGAGAGCCGGTGGGGAAGAACGAACGAAGGACACAAACGATACCGGTTTTGGACCGTGGATGCTTGCAACTAGTGGAAAGCCATACCGAGGTGGCGGCAGCGATAAACGGGGGGCAGAGAGAAAAATCCGCAATGATGAAAACAGTAATCCCAACAAACACAATCGGTTCAGCGGTTTTTCGGCGGAGTTAGAGTCTACTGATTTGGAAACTCAGTCTGACCAAGATAAGTCCAAATCTGTACCCACTTGGCAACCGCGTCTTTCAAGCGTGGAGAAAAGTAAGAGAAAATTCACCTTACCAAAAAACTCCTAGAATTCTAAGGCAACACGACAGACTGTCGCGGACCCTAGCACATCAAACCCAAATTTGGGGACCTTCCTATCAGATTTTACTTTCAAGGCCAAGGATACTCCGGCGAGCTCAGCACGAAATACATTAGCACACAAGCAACACATTGACCAACTTCCTTTGAAGGAGCCTACACCACTCCAAGCCATTACCAACATACAAACTAACAGTTCACTCCAACATGGACTCGGAACCTTTGGAGGGAGAGATGATGGAGGAGGAGATTGTGGAATACGACGTGATAGAGGAATACCTCGAACACCCGAGGATTCGGGATGGGTACGATCTGACAATCCTCTTTATTCGGGAACTAACGATAAACCCATTGTTCTGGCAAGTGGAGACTCGGGTGAGGACAATTTCGATTGGGAACCCGGCTCGACGGATGTGCCTGTTGGACATAGATCTACCTCCACAGGAACATCAAATGTATTGTCACTTGACTCTGACCCTATGGCAATAGATATTGATGGAAGCGAGGGGACGAAGGATTGTGAACCCAATCACCTCTAATAACCTTCTATCGTCTCCCATGAAGATCCTTTCTTGGAACTGTCAGGGTACCGGAAATACGGATTTCAGAAGGAATTTCCTTGAGATTACTCGAGAACACCATCCCGATGTTGTTTTCTTACTCGAGACCAAAGTTAACGAGGCGAGAGCCGAAAGTATTGCCATGAGTCTTGGCTATCCAGATGTCTGCAAAGCACCCACCACGGGACGCGAAGGTGGTATTTGGATGCTATGGGACAGTGGTAGAATTCAAGTAGGGATCACGCATGTTAGTAGTCAAGTGATTCACGTGATAATAGGGCCACGCCGGGCAGCCTGGCTCTGCTCAGGGGTCTATGCTAGGCCCAACGCTTCCCGATGGGAGGAGCTTTGGACTGATTTGGAACAACTGAGCGCTAGGCTTCACCTTCCGTCGATGTTAACAGGTGATTTCAACGACATCCTAGGACCCAGTGAAAAGCAAGAGGGGAGAGACGTCAATTGGAACCGCTGTCTCGACTTCAAAGATCATATATATATTGATAACTGTAACCTGATGGTTGTTGGCTCCACAGCACCTCAGTTCACTTGGCATGGAATTGTTATTGGGGGAGAAAAGGTCTGTGAAAAGCTTGATAGAGTTCTTGCCAACCCGGAATGGAGAGTTATGTTCCCCGAAGGTGTTGTCCGTGTGCTCCCTAGGACCTATTCCGATCATCACCCGCTTCTCACCCTTTGTCTTGGCATGGCACCACCTCCATCAAACCGCCCCTTTCGGTTTGAAGCAATTTGGAACACTCACCCAGGTTTCAAAGATATCATTGCAGGGATATGGAACATGGAGAAGTCCATCATAACTGCTTTAGAGAAGCTTCCGGCAGCCCTGAAGGAATGGAATCGCAACTATTTCGGGAATGTTTTCATTAAAAAGCGAAGGATTAAGAGTCGTATTCTGGGTATACAAAAAATAAACCCCCAGAAGAGACACGCCCGACTGCATCGTTTGGAGAAGTCTTTAATTGAGGAATACAATGGATTGCTATAGAATGAGGAGACTCTTTGGTACCAGAAATCTAGGATTAATTGGCTTCAGTAGGGGGACAGAAATACCTATTTTTTCCATCTGTCTACGGTCATGAGACGCAGACGCGGACGTATCAACTCCTTGCAGGTGGGGGATATTTGGGTGACTGATCCCTTGGCTCTCCAGAACCATGTTTACTCCTTCTTCTCTGCCCTGTTTAGGGTGGATGACTCAAATCAGTCGTCCCAACTTCCTCGCAGCATGTATCAGTGCACGCTGAGTGAACATAGCAGACGTTTGCTGCTTGAGGAGACTACTCTTCAAGAGGTGTGGGCGGTGGTCAGGAACATGCACCCGTTCAAAGCCCCCGACCCGGATGGCTGTCAAGGCCTTTTCTATCAAACCCATTGGGACTTTGTCGGGCAGTCTGTTGTGGAATTCTTTAATAGTTGCCTACGTTCCGAGGATGTCCCGGTCGATGAGGGCGGGCTTTCATGGTGCTTATCCCCAAGAGGGACAACCCGGAGAAGGTTAGCGAATTCCAACCTATCGCTTTATGTAACGTTATTCTGAAAATTGTTACGAAGTTGTTTGTTAGTCGTTTGAAGCCGTGTGTCAAGGACATCATGAGCCCGCAACAGAACAGTTTCATCCCAGGGCGTAGTACGCACGATAATATACTGGTCCTCCATGAAGTTCTCCATACTCTCCACATGTCGAAAGATAAGAAAGCGGGCATGATTCTAAAATTGGACCTTGAGAAGGCCTATGATAAGATCCGATGGGACTTCTTACGTGAAACTCTGGAATTCTTTGAGTTCCCAACCAAAATCATTAATGTCATCATGAAATGCATTATGATTATCAAGCCAAAAATCTTATGGAACGGTGAACCAACCGAGAGTATCTCGCCTAATTGCGGCATCCGTTAAGGCGATCCCCTGTCGCCTTACCTCTTCGTACTATGCATGGAACGCTTATCGTACTTGATCGAAGAAGCGGTGGCGTCGGGAACCTGGCCACCGATTAAAGTCTGCCGCCGGGGACCTTCTATTTTCCACTTACTCTTCGTCGACGACATCATTCTCGGGGTGAAAGCCACGATTGAGGGAGCTGCATGCATTCGGCGCATTATGGATAGTTTTTGCGCTGCTTCGGGACTAAAATTAAATCTTGGAAAATCTAGTGTGTTGTTTGCTAACTGTGTGCCTGCTGCAACAAAACATGCAATCTCTAATTGCCTGGGTATTGGTTGCACTTCGGCTTTGGGACGCTACTTAGGGGTGAACATGAATTTTGGAAGAAACTCTCATGACATCCATGCGAATGTGATTGAAAGAGTCGAAAAGAAATTATTAGGATGGAAAGCCAAGAATCTGAGTCTTGCGGGGTGGGCCACACTCATTCAATCCGTGACGAACTCTGTTCCAGTTTATCAAATGCACACGAGTTGGTTCCCGCAACATGTCTGTGATGGGTTGGATCGCCTCAACCATAATTTTCTGTGGGCCATCGATGTCAGCAAGAAGCGTACTCACCTTGTGGGGTGGGATAAAGTTTTAAGACGGAAAAACGAGGGTGGTCTTGGCCTTCGTGAAACCCGAAAAACGAATGTGGCTCTACTTCCGAAGATGGGGTGGCGGGTCTTGCAGGAAGACAACACTATTTGGGCTAGCATTTTTCGTGATAAGTACTTGAAACAGGAGGATATTATGGATTATGTCCCCAAACAAACCTCTTCGCGTTTATAGAAAGGTATTGTCAAGAGCACACACTTGATGGAACCTCTGGTCAAATGGAGAATCAGAACGGGAAATCTGATTGACGTGTGGGACGACTGGTGGCTTTCGGGAGGTAAACTCCGGTCTCTCCTCCCCAGAGTGGTTCACCCGGAAGATGAAGGTAAGAAGATTGTCGACCTTATTGATGAGGATGGGCGGTGGGACCTGGATTGCCTCAAAACTGAGCTCCCGCGTGAAATTGTCCAGAACATCTTGGGGCTGCCAACGGGGGAAGATAAGCGAATTTGAGGAGCTACTACTCATGGAAAATTCACTTGTCAATCTGCTTACAATTCTTTGGTGAAAGAGGTGAATGGTGATGACAGGAAATGGTCCTGGATATGGAATCTCAAGTGCCCCCAGAAAATTAAGACCTTTCTTTGGTTGAGCCAACACAACAGCCTGATGACAAATGATCATAAGCATGATCGACACTTCGGGGTGAGTGAGCTTTGTACACGATGCTGGAGTGATAGAGAAAGCGTGGAACACTTGCTTAGGAATTGTGCCTGCTCCCAAGCCATCTGGCGCAAGATCCTTAGGTCGGCGGATATGCGTAGGTTCAACGGAGTGACTGGTGAAGATTGGCTACGTCGTCTCTTTGCTATTAACCTCCCCAACTTGATCGATGAAGGTAGTTCTTGGGAGAGGATTCTAGTCGCGGGCCTCTGGAGCATTTGGAAAGCAAGGAACTATTTGGAGTACCAAAGAAAGAAAGCACCAGTGGGCTTGACCCTCACAAAAATCATAGAGCTGTTGGCAGACTTGAAGCATGCTCCTATCTTGGCCATTCCCATTCCCAAACAGATCGACCGCACTCAACCGTGGACCAAACCGGCCCCGGGATGGGTTAAGCTGAACTCCGAAGATTGGATCATCAAAGACGACGTGGAAGACCACCCGTTGTGGGACATCATTCTGGAATGTCGTACCCTGCTGAACAAACCTTGGGATAGGGTGTTCCGGCATGTGCCGAGGGAGCAGAACTCAACTGCGGATATGATGGCCAAGTTGGGACATAATATGACTGAAGACCTCACCATTTGGGATACGTCCCCTGTGGGGATGGAGCTTAACTAGTGCTGTTCGGTCTCTTTATTTTCTTTTCGCCCTGCGTGGCGCCGTCTCATTAGGACCGAAAAAAAAAAAAAGTCATTCTCCTCTCACCAGAGACTCGACGGCGACAGTGAAGATGAGACTCGACGTCGATGAAGTGAGGCAAGACTGAACCGCAACGGAGGAAGCAATTATCAACGGCGATAGAGAGATGCGAGAATCGACGATGAAAAGCTACATATTCATATCTTTTGGTGGGTTTAAGTTTATTTCGTGCTTTCCTTTTCTTTTTTTCCTTATAAGTTCATTGATTCATTTCATATACAAATTGCATGGGAAATAAATGAAATTGCTTGATTGAAAGAAATCGTCTTGCGACTCCTCTCACAACTCTTTTTGTGTCTAAAATACCTCCTAGACCTTGAGATTTAAAATGGAGGAATTGGGTTTGTCATTTTCTTGTCTTTATTTTCTTTTAGTCGATTTTTGATTATTTTAAAATCACTGAAAATAGTTTTGATAGATTTGGTGAAATGAACTTGCTTCTGAGATAGTTGTTTGCTAAAAACTTGATAGATTTAGGGAAAATGCGTTTAGACCTGCTGTTGTGCAGTTCTTTTTTGGGGTCTTCTGCTTTTTCTTTTCGTTATTTGTTGTGCAGTTCATCTAAATTTACAAGCGAAAACATTAAAGGCCCTTCTCAATCACGAGGTTTGGGGAGTACTCCCGATAGTCCTCAAGTCCCAGAGAGCCCAATGAGTGTTGCCTCTAAGGTTGGTAGTATTCGGATTATGATTTCAGCACGAGGAGATACAAAGTAAGTATATATTTTATTTTAATGCATTTATTGTGTTATCTCATCTTATGTTTATAGGGAAAATTGCAAAATCGGTATACCAACTCCAAAATTTTAGCGTTTTTGGTATTGTAAATTTTTCGGCGAAAAAAAAAACCCACAACTCTTAAAAATAAGCAAAAAAGTGCCAATTTTGCCCAGATAAGCCAAAACCCGACCGATATCCGACCCGGATGCTGAAGTGTCTTGCCGGAGCCCCAGGTGGAAAATAAAGCCCTTCCACCTCAGAAAAGAACCCGTCCACGCTGTAAACACAAGGATTTAAAAAAAAATTAAAAACAAAAATTATATCTGCATGTTGTCAAATAAAAAACCCTCATTTTTGGAAAAGGCAGAGACCTTCCATCTGCACAAATGCCAAACAGTTCATATTCAGAACCAAAAATTCAAACTCTCAAACAACAAACCACAGAGAAAGAAAGGGAAAATTGGGAAAGAAGAAGGGGATTCTTACACTGACATTCTCGAACGTACAAGCTAAGCGAAAACTGTTGACGAAGAAGGGGTTTACTACACTGACAATCTGGAAAAGTTTTTGTGGAAGAAGAAGGCGATATGTGGAGTGTTTGAGGAAATACTGAGGCGAGGATGGCTAGGTTGCGGTCAAAGGGTTTGGTGAATATGTTCTCTCTTAGTTATCGTAAGTGCCTATCTCCTTTTAATCAACTTTTTTTGGGAATCTTTGTGACTTTTCTGGTTGAAGTGATACTCTTTGTCTGATGTGTGTCTGAGTTTGATGTTCCTTTATCCTTGAAATGGCCCCAATGTTCTGACATTCCTGTTATATTCCCCTGGAAATGGTCCCCAATGTCGGTTATTTCTTGTTTTCAGTACGTGGGTTGGTGTGTTTTTAGTATTCATTCAATTTATTATTTTTTTTCTTGTACATGACAGATCTGGAAACAACAAGTGTGACTTTATCAATAGTTTTTGGTGGTCAATTTGAAAACGATCTTTATGTTAATGGGGAAGTGAGAAAATTTGATTTTGTGGATGTAGAAACGTTAAGTTTTTCAGACATTGATGAGTATGTCCAAGACAAGTTTTTAGTGGGTAGTGGTAAGAAAATTTTTACGGCTATGAAAGGGGGTTTCATAGCAATTGACTCTGAGAAAGCTTTAAAGATTTATGGTAGGAAGTATTTGAAAAAGGGTAGAGAATATCCGATATTTATTGAAAGTGTAGATACATCCACTGGGGAGAGGGTGAATGTTGATGCTGGTGTTAGGGTTGAAGATAGAGCATGTGAGACTTCTGGGAAGAGTACTAAGACAGTGGGTGGAAAGAGGAAGTTTAGTGAAAATGAGACAGAGTTTTTAAGTAATCCAGAAGACACACAAGAATGGGTGGATGAATATGAACGTAGGTATGGAAAGAATCAAGAAATTGAATCTAGGGAACTTGGAAATGAACCAGACAATGAACAACAACCAGTTTATGAACCAAAAAATGAACAAGAAAATGAGACAAAAAATGAACCAGTGAATGAGTGTGATGAAATTGTCTCTGACAGTGGTGATGAAGTAGATTTTGGGTATAATACAGGTGGACATGAGCTATCCTCTGATGATGATGCAATCTTTGATGATAATGTGAGTAGTAGTGCTGAAATAGGAAAAGAAAATGCAAATCTGAGTGATGCAAGTTCTGTCTCTTTAGGGGATTATTGTGAGAATGTTGTATATGCTGATGATGGATACACAAATCTTAACAGATGTTCTGATGAGGAGGGTGATGTTGATTCTTTCAAGCCTTTCAATGAGAATAACATTTATGATCCAGACTTTGACATAGGTCAGATTTTTAAGAACAAAAAGATTTTTAAAAAAAGTGTGACTTCATAACTGTTAAAACCAGAAGGAGTTTACCATGTAGAAGGTCAGACAGTAGGAGAGTCTATGTTAGATGTTTTGAGGATAAGAATGGTTGCCCTTTCAAAATTAGTGTCATTAAAGCTGTTAATACCACATCAGAGAATAAAGATGCCCTTGTTTTTAGAGAGTCATGCTTAGAACATACGTGTGATGAGGGGTGGGATGTTAAGAATGTGAAGTCTGAGTGGTTGGCTGAGAAGTATCTGGCTTGGTTCAAAACAGACCCTAAGAGATCAGTGATGGGATTCAAAGCAGATGTGGAGGATGCCTTACTTGTTACTATTTCTAGAGATCAGGCCTATAGGGCTAAACAACAAGCAACTAAGATGCTTCAAGGGAACCTTGACCTGCAATACACTAAGTTATGGGATTATGCTAATGAGTTAAGGACAAAAAATCCAGGCTCAACTATTATTTTGGGAACTGAGGACATTGAAGGAGAGAAAAGGTTTTCAAAATTCTATGTGTGTTTTAGTGCAATCAAGAGGGTTTCAAGAGTTGCAGGGGTATAATTGGTGTGGATGGTTGCCATCTTAAAGGCCCCCATGGTGGTATCCTTCTAACAGCAGTTGGAGTGGATCCAGACAACAACATTTTTCCTTTGAGTTATGTTGTGGTCTCTTCAGAGACCAAGGATAATCAGATATGGTTCTTCACAGTTTTGAAGACTAATCTTGACCTAGGAAATGACAAGGATTTCACCTTCATATCTAATAAGAAAAAGGGGCTTATCCATGCATTGCCTGAGGTCTTCCCTGCAGCAGAACAGAGATTCTGTGTCAGACATATGATTGCCAATATGAACTCAGTTGGGCATAAGGGTTTTGAATTGAAGAATGCAATTTACAAAGCAACAAATGCCAGCACTGTGTCTCAGTTCAAAACTGTAATGAGAAGGATAAAGGACAAGTGCCCAGAGGCTGCAGATTGGCTGAAAGATAAACATCCATCAGAATGGTCTAAAAGCCATTTCCTTGAGACATCAAAGTGTGATCAGCTGCTCAATAATTCATGTGGATCCTTCAACAACAGCATTTTGGAAGCTAGAACTAAACCAATCATCACAATGCTAGAGTGGATAAGGGAATATTTAATGAAGAAGTGGTATTTAAGCAGAGAGACTGCAGAAAAGTAGGATGGTATGCAATCTTTCGAATAATTTCATTTTTTGAACAACAATAATAGTATCTGATGATTTCTATTTTCATTTTTTTCAGGTTTAGTATGTCCAACCATTGCTGGTATTGTGAAGGAGATAAGTAAGAAGGTGGGGGGCTGCAGGCCAATAAAGGCCTCAAGGATACACTTTCAAGTGCAAATTGTTGATGGTCAATATGCAATTGATTTGGGATCCAGAACTTGTAGTTGTAACATGTGGCAATTAATTGGTATTCCATGCATGCATTTTGTTACTGTTCTGAACAATGAAAAACTTGATGCTCTAGAATTTGTTGATCAGTGTTACCATGTGAGCACTTACAAGAATGCATATGCTGGTGTTGTGATGCCAATTAGTGGGCAAAATGTTTGGGGGGACACATTGTTCATACCACCACTCCCCCCAAACTTTGGCAGGAAACCAGGGGGACCATCAAAGCTAAGAAAAAGAGGTATTGATGAGCCACAGAACAAAGGTAAGGGTAAAAAGAGAGGACCTATTATTAGGAAATTGAGGAGAGTCCAAAAGACCATACATTGTGGTCACTGTGGACAACCAGGACACAATGCTCTGTTCTGTGATTCTTTGCCTGATGGTACAAAGGAAAAGCGTGACAGGAATATAAGAAGAGCATTTGAGGTAAGTAACATTGTGGTAACTTTTAACTTGTTGTTTGTAATATAAATTGATGGCTATTTTTGGTCTTTTGCAGGAAGTTGGTGAAACTGTGGAAGGTGAAGATCATCTAAATGAGACACAAGACGAAGAAGAAGTGAATGAGGCAACTGTAGCTGACTGTATAAATATTTATGATCAATGTTTTACATAACAGTTATATTGCCTAACAAGTGAATCATACTATGATGCACGGACGCTTCTAAAAATATCATTTTGCCATGTCGTGTCATGCCGTGTCGTGTCGGACACTCGTGTCCGACACCGTATCCGACACTCCTTAAGTGGGAAATTCAAGAAAAAATTCGTGTTGCCGTATCCGTGTCGTGTCGTGTCCGTGTCCGTGCATCATAGGCATCATATATACCTTGTAGGGCATTCTACCATCTGTATCACAAGTTGAGGAAGTGAATGAAGAAGTCAGTGAACCTATGAACACAGACATTCCTCCTTACAGCATATGTCATATGCCCACATCAGCAGGACCTACTATGTTTGAACCGTTGCACATGGGAAATAACCAAAGACAAACACAACGTTTAGGAGTATACTGACTGTGGAAGGTGTGCAACAAGCAGCAAGGCAGGACTTGTCCAAGAAAAACACTTGGAGTGAGATTGAGGGTTCCTCCAGCTATGGACTAAGAAGATCCAATATTAACTCAGCAGAGTGTGTCTAATCCACTTCAAAGCAAGAAGATTGTGGTTAAGTCAGGGAAGAAGTTTCTACAATTGTCAGGAGAAAAGGATTGAAGGAAATTATTTCTACATGTTTTAATAGTTTATTTTGGTGTGTAAGAACAATATGAAGACTTTATGACTTGCTGAATTTATCTGTTACGCCTTATGAACAATGGATAGTGCACTTTGCATAAGTGGTAATGCTTTTTGTAATATCTTAGGAATCAAGGCGTTTAGTGCACTAAGGCTTGTTTTTTGGAACTATATGTAACAAAAATATTATCTACTATGATTTTGCATTGGTTCAGTGGACACCAACTTTTCCATCAGATGTTCTGTGCAAGCAATTGATGTTCTTTTAATTTATATATGGTACATAATTTTAAACAAGTTCAGCAATAACAAAAGCAGTAACATCGTGCTTGAAATCAACAACACATTTATCATTTCAATGGAGAATGTGGTACATGAAATGACAACATCCCTCAAACTTTTTAATACATCAATTTCATCACAGCAACAACCATAACACAAAGAAAAACTTGTAGTACAAACAATTTGAAACTGTTAGAACATGGTATTTGAGGAATTGATTTTCTGTATTCATTGGATAATTCTATGTTATAGATTACATTGTACCACAAGGTATATAAGGAGATGTACAAGGGAACAAGAATCACACTAAATCAGCCTATAACTCTAATTACGGGAATAAAGTCAAACTTCCCGTAAATACAATATATTCAACACTCCCCCTCAAGTTAAGTGATCGAGTCGCCGATCCTTAACTTGCTCAACGCCTTTTGGAACAGCTGCCCGGTGACCGCTTTGGTCAGTATATCTGCCAGTTGATCTTCCGATCTCACAAATGGAATTGTGATAATCCCATCCTCCAGTTTTTCCTTGATGAAATGTCTATCCACCTCCACGTGCTTCGTTCTGTCGTGTTGAACGGGATTCTCAGAAATGCTGATTGCTGCTTTATTATCACACTTCACGGGACTCGGTCCCAAAGGGGCTAAGCCAATTTCAGTCATTAACCTCCTTAGCCAAATGACTTCGGCTACTCCTTTTGCTATACCTCTGAATTCTGCTTCTGCGCTGGATAATGCCACAACTTTCTGTTTCTTGCTCCGCCAAGTTACCACATTTCCCCCAACAAGTGTGAAATATCCAGAAGTGGATCTTCTGTCATTCGGATTCCCTGCCCAATCTGCATCGGTATAAGCTTCGATGTCAAGGTGACCATGTCTTCCAAACATAATGCCCAACCCACTCGTTCCTTTCAGATATCGGAGGATGCGTATCACAGCTTCCATATGTTCTTTCTGGGGTTGGTGCATAAACTGACTCACAATTCCCACAGCATATGCAATATCGGGCCTTGTATGAGACAAATAAATGAGTTTGCCTACCAATCGTTGATACCGCTCCTTTTCAGTTGGTTCCCCATTCCCTTCTGTTCTTAACTTGTGATTCACCTGTATTGGTGTCTCAACCGGTTTGCAATCCAGCATACCAGTTTCCGCCAACAAGTCCAGCACATACTTCTTTTGAGATATAAAAATGCCCCTTTTTGATCGAAGGACTTCAATTCCAAGGAAGTACTTCAATCCTCCCAAGTCCTTCATCTCAAATTCCTTGAATAGATTCCCTCTCAGTTGGTTCATTTCTTCTGTATCGCTTCCTGTTATGATCATATCATCTACATAGATGATCAAGCACGTGAGCAGTTCCCCCCGTTTCTTCAAGAACAACGTGTGATCGGAGTTGCTTTGAGTATACCCATATCTCTGCATTGCCAGAGTAAATCTCCCAAACCAGGCTCGTGGTGACTGTTTTAGGCCATAGAGTGCTTTTCGGAGTTTGCAAACCTCTCCCCTTTTAAACCCCTCTGAGAACCCTGGAGGAGGTTCCATGAAAACTTCTTCTGACAAGTCACCATGCAAGAAGGCATTTTTTACGTCAAACTGATGGAGGGGCCAGTCCCTGTTTGCTGCAACGGAGAGGAGTACTCGAACTGTATCTAACTTTGCTACCGGAGAGAACGTCTCAGAGTAGTCAATACCAAAGGTCTGAGTGTACCCCTTTGCTACCAGTCGGGCTTTGTACCTTTCAACAGACCCATCTGCTTTATGCTTTATAGTGAATACCCATCTGCACCCGACTGGTTTCTTACCCTCGGACAATTGGCACCGTTCCCAAGTTCCATTCTTTTCAAGTGCACTCATTTCTGTTTCCATAGCCTCTTCCCATTCCTTATTCATTCTGGCCTCTTGTACGGTCTCGGGAATGACTTCTTTGCATAGATTTGCAAGAAATGCTCTTGCCATCCCAGACATGCTCCCCCTAACTAAGTTTCCTGCAGGGTACTTAGTTGACCGAGACGTACGTTCTGGGGAGTATCTTTGTGGTGGTACCCCCCGATTATTCCGCTGAGGTAAATGATATCTGGAACTGACTGTTACATCTTCAGGAACACAATCAATGGCATTTGTGATATCAGAATTATGAATACCAGACAAAGAAGAGTTGGAAGCTTCTGTTACCTCATTTTGGACATCATGTGAAGGAGGATCAGTGGGCGTGGAGATGGTGGTGGTACTGAGAGCTTCTGTTGTTATATCCGGATAGTGAAGCCAGGATAAGGGTTCATTCCGATTCTCCCCCTGAACCCTTGACTGGGTGAGGAAGAAGTATTCGGTCTCGACGAAGTCACAATCCATAGTGACATGCATTCTTTTAGTGACTGGATTATAACACCGATATCCCTTCTGATGAGGAGCATACCCCACGAAGACACATTTAACGGCACAGGGATCAAGTTTGTTTCGGTCGGTTTTAGGAACATGAACAAAGACCGAACAGCCGAAGATCCGGGGGGGTAAGGTTAGGTGGGAAGGTATGGTGGTGTGTTTCTGGAGTACGGAGAGAGGAGTTTGGTGGTTGAGGATCTTGGTGGGTAATCTGTTTGTGAGATATGTAGCTGTGGCAACCGCTTCGGGCCAAAAGTGGTTAGGAACATGGGACTCGGTGAGAAGGGCTCGAGTCATTTCCAGGATGGTCCGGTTTTTTCTTTCAGAAACACCGTTTTGCTGGGGTGTGTTCGGACAACTAGTCTGGTGGATAAGGCCATTTTCTTTAAAAAACACATTCATTTCCTGGTTCACAAATTCTCTGCCATTATCCGATCGAAGTATTTGAATTTTCTTGTTGAACTGTGTCTGGATCATGTTAAAGAAAGCCACAAATACACTGAAAACCTCAGATTTATGTCGCAAAAAATAAACCCAAGTCATACGCGAGCAATCATCAACAAATAGAACAAAATACCGAAACTGATTGTTATTTGAAACCGGAGCTGGTCCCCAAACATCCGAATGAACTAAAGAAAACACATTCTCAACGCGTGTATTACTGGGTTTAAAAGAGGTTCTATGGCTCTTTGAGGTAAAACAAGTCTCACAAGAGAGTTCCAATTGTGGTTTAGACTTAAACAAAGTAGGAAACAATATTCTTAAATACCCAACAGAGGGATGACCGAGACGCCGATGCCATAACCAAAGCTGAGTTGCTGCCTTTCCCATAGATAGAAGTGCCTTTGTCGGACTCTGAACTTCATCAACATAATACAATCCTCCTTGCTCAGTACCACGCCCAATGATCTCCTTCGTATGAATGTCCTGTATCAAACAAAATCGAGGATAGATTAGGACCATGCAATTCAATTCTTTTGTAATGTGACTCAGTGACAGCAGTTTATAGGACAACGATGGCACATAGAGGCAATGTTTCAGTTTCAACTTCGGTGTAAGACAAATTGAACCCTCTTTTTCCACAATAACCAAATCACCGTTTGCAGTTTCAATAGAAGAGGTCAATGGTTCAACCGGATCAATTAAATCAGATAAATCAAACGTCATCGAATCAGTGGCACCACAATCAATCACCCATTTAGAGCTTTTAGTAGTGGAATGGGTGAGAAACACATGCTTTTTATAAATTTTGGGGTCTTTTTCCAGAATATCAGAATTAGGGGGCCAAATTCGCAGATCTTCAAAGTTGGGGGGCCAATTCGTAACTTGGGGCATTTTATTAAAAAGGGAATTAGGGTTTGGGGCATAACTCCCAAACCCAATACCTGATGTCCTCATCTCCTCTGTCTGCGGCGCATCCCTTTCGCCGCCTGTCTCGCCGCCGCCGCTGGAAGGGAAGGCGGTGCCGTGACGGCTGACCACTACCGCCGCTGTACCGGCGGTTCCCCTGGAATTGCCTGCAGCGGCGTCGCCTCCGGTTCCCGTCGCCTTTCCTTCACCGTTGGCGATATATGCCCGTCTGTTGCCGCCGCCTTTCGTCGCCTCTCTGGTGGTGGAGGTCTTCCGGTGGCCCTCCCACCAGTCCGGATAGCCTATCACCTCAAAACATTCTTCTTTGGTATGTCTTGGCTTCCCACAGACCTCGCACACCAACCCGGATTTATCTTCACGCTGTGATGACCGGCGTCCGCCGCCTTCTCCACGGCCGGCGCCACCTGAGCGTGACCCATTCCGTCCGCCTCTCTGATTTCGGGCTATGAGTCCAGATCCGACTCCACTAGGTCCGATCTCATCATCTTCTCCATTCGCCGCCTTCAAGATCTGGAGTCGTGCGGCCTCCCGTCGGACTGTAGCATACGCCGATTCAATGGGGGGTTTGGGTTCAAGTTTCAGTATATCTCTCCTGATGGAGTCAAATTTCTCATCAATTCCGGTGAGGAATTGATAGAGCCGTTGTTCCTGAGTAATCCGGTTGAAGGCTTTGATGTCTTCCTCACACTTCATTGGATTAGGCTGTTTGCGATCGATGGCCATCCATATGGCTTGGAGTTTGTTCCAAAACTCCTCAAGGCTGTCTTTCCCTTGTCTTTGAGTATTTGCTCGTCGGTGAAGGTCGAAGAGCTGCAACGGGTCGCCGCCGCTGCCATAGGTAGTGGTGAGTCCGTCCCACAGAGCCTTGGCGGTTGGATATTGGAGGACGTTGTTGATCAGGTTCGCCTCCATATTCTGAATAATCCAGGTAAAAACCTGTTGATCGATCTGTTCCCATTGATCGAACTTTGGGTCAGATTCGTTTGGGGCCGGTGGGGTTCCGGTTATGTGTGACCGGCATCCTTTCCCTCCGATTGCCATTCTCATTAGCCGAGCCCAAACCGGATAATTGTCACTATTCAATTTGATTCCAATTGACAAGTTATCGGGATTGAACATGGCTTGTTGTTGGGTGAGTTGCAGTGCCAAATCTTGGCTGTTGTTGGTATTGGTAGACATCCTTACGTTCTGATGTCTTTTCTCTTGGTTTTGGCTGTCTTAGGTTTGAGAAGGGTATGGACGATGATGTTACTGCTGAGTCCTCAGGATCTCAACACCGCTCTGATACCATGTTAGAACATGGTATTTGAGGAATTGATTTTCTGTATTCATTGGATAATTCTATGTTATAGATTACATTGTACCACAAGGTATATAAGGAGATGTACAAGGGAACAAGAATCACACTAAATCAGCCTATAACTCTAATTACGGGAATAAAGTCAAACTTCCCGTAAATACAATATATTCAACAGAAACCCATAACATAAGCTTGTCTCCACACTTTCTTTTCGATTGTAGTCAATTCTTCCTCGAGCTTGTTTATTTTCTTTAAAAGACCGGGAATAATGACCTTAGATCTTTCGCACATCTGCAGATCATGCCACCTAAAGAACTTGCAAGTCTGTGTTGGAAGAAAATAAATATCAATTAACAGACAAAAAAAAAAAACAAAAAAGAAGCAAGAGTTCAAACAAAATTGGAACAAAAGACACCATTTTTTCCGGCAAACCTGAGTCACACACGAGTAAAAACGCCTTTCGGGGTGCTGTCCTCTCCACGCAGTGCGCATGGCGATAGCCCCTCCACAGAAGCAACGAAGGAATGGTGCATCCTCAATCCATGGAGACAAAGCAGAATGGGTCACTGAGTTCAGGTTAGCGGAGAATCGGGAGTCTTACATGGAGTTTGTAGGCGAGAAGCTTCAATTGGAAATATTTAGGATTTAGGGTTCTTGGGTTGTTCTTCTTTGAAATCGGTTTTGAAGCAAAAGGGGGGGGGGGGGGGGATTCCCGAGTTGTATACTTGTGTTTTATATTTGTGTTAAAATGAAATTGTATGATTGGATGTTTTTGGGTGGGATTTTTTCCCCCAAAAAATAAAGCTTATTTGTATCCTTATTGTGTATGTGGCATATGAGTTGGACGGGTTCTTTCCTGAGGTGGAAGGGCTTTATTTGCCACCTGGGGCTCCGGCGAGACACTTCAGCATCCGGGTCGGATATCGGTCAGGTTTTGGCTTATCTGAGCAAAATTGGCACTTTTTTGCTTATTTTTAAGAGTTGTGGGTTTTTTTTTTCGCCGAAAAATTTACAGTACCAAAAACGCTAAAATTTTGGAGTTGGTATACCGATTTTGCAATTTTCCCTATGTTTATATTATTTAAATGGTCTAGGTTTGACGAGGGGGTTAAATGTGTTCGAGCAATTGGGGATATCATCAAGCAAAATTATCATGGATGTTGGCCCACGTGGAGGATGGTTCCCCCTTTGAACAAGATGATGTTTGGCGGATTTGGGGTAAAAAATATTTTACTTTTCTCAATTATTTATTTAATAATTGTGAGCTTTCTTTTACTAATTGTGATTTAAATTATATTTGTTTGTAGAAAAAATTCATGTGGTCGGAGGATGAGACAACTAAGATTTGGTCTGTATTCTGAAAACTTATGTAAGTGCTTTATTTTATTGAAGTATTATTATATTCTTTGACATATTATCCCCTGTACTTACCCCATTACAAAAAGAGGATTTGACTTCATTAATAGCAGAAAATTTCTTCCAATATTATCTTTGTTACTTTACATTCATGTGTATTTGTATAAATAAATTTTAAGTTTCAATTATTTGTTTGGTAGTACAAATGGGAAAAGAAAAGAACAGAACACCCGATCCCCCAAGATTTGCAGGGCACGACAGTTGAGTTTCAGGTGAATACATATCATATTTGTTTCATAAGAACAAAATAATTTATGTGTTGGTTAGAAAATTAATTGAAATTTTGTTCATTTTAAATAGGAATGGGCACAAGATCAAGGCGGTCCAACCAAAGATGGATCTGTGCATGGACTTGGAGGTGCAGCTTTATTTGTGACCATGCGTATGACCTCAGATCCTCCACTTACATCTGCATTGGAGAAGGTGACGGAGGCCGCAACTCAAAAATTGCTAGCAGTTTAGGCCGAGGAAAACAAAAAAATGAAGTAGCAACTTGACTTGTTAAAGGAAATGGTCATAAGTTTATCTTCCCAATTTCAAGCTGCTCAAACACCTTTTCACCATCAAGCCGTCCAAGGATCATATTTAATGTCTCCTTCGGGATTTATGCCTTCTTCGGGGTTCGTGTCAGTTGGATTTATACCTCGCCTAGGATTCACAACCTCTACAGCAGGTCAGGTACACAACATTACTACTACATCCACTTAATTAATTACTGAAAAGAGAAAAAAACAAATTAGCCTTAATGAGGTGGGGGAGGAGTGGGATGGTGATGATGAGGAGAATGACAAGGAGGAGGAGGAGGAATGAGAAGTGATAACTAGTGTATATTTTATGAATGTATTGTGAATGCCGATAGCTTTTTGTGAATCTATTGACGAAGATATATGTAACTTTTGGGAAAAACATTTACGTAGATATTGGATATAGGTAACTTTGGATTAGTTGGCATAAATTTTGGATATAAGTAACTTTTGTAGCTAATGCTAATATAGGTAACTTTTGTTGATGGTGCTGATTTCCACAAACTTGTAAATGTGGCTATTTTGGATATATTTGTAGATGTGGTGATTGTAATCGTTGTTAATTTCCACAAACTTGTAAGTGTGGCTTGATAATGGCAGTGAAACATAGCATTTGAGGATATGTGCATGCTTTTACCTTTATCTCATTTTAGTGATATTATTGATTGTGGCATTTAAAGAGAATAGCATGATTCTCTAGTTATATATAAGTTTTTGCATAAGTTCATACTGCTATAAATTATTATTGTTGGTATTTCATTATTCTTTTATGTATTTTGAATGATTGTTGTTGATATATTGGTCGATCGATTATAAATACAAGTTTAGAATTACATTTATTTAAAAAATATATGGCCTATTTTTGTAACCGAATTTACAACCAAAATTTTTACTTAAAAATATAAAATTAAAATATTAAATATTTTGCAACCTAATTTCGGTTGCAAAGGAGAATGAAAAACTAAAATATAATTCCCTTTTTACAAACGAATTTGGGTTGCAAAGTTGTTTTTTCTTTTTCAATCATTTTTGCAACAATAAAATTAGTAGCAAAATTCTATTGCAAATTAATTTTAAAATAATAAATAATTCGGTTGCAAAACTGCTAAACAATACTCCACCATAATAAATTCGGTTGCAATAATCACGTGCCACGTCAACTTTGCAATCGAATATTCAGTTGCAAATTAGTTATACTGTTGCAACGAAACATTCGGCTGCAAAGTGACGTGGCATATGTTCCATGTTTGCGGCATTTGTAACTAGATATTCAGTTGCTACTTCGGTTGTAAAAATTTCGGTTGTAAAAATCGGTTACTAAATTTTGCAACCAAGGTTTTTACAACATAATATTTCGGTTGCAATTTGGTTGCTAAACACTATTTTTCGGTTGCAACAGGCCCTTTTTCGGTTGCAAATTCGGTTGTTAAACGCATGTTTTCTAGTAGTGAAAATGGATGCGTATTCGTGAGGAGGAGAAGAATCCATTGGGGAACATGAACGCGAATACGCATCCGACAAACACTCAGACCCCGATCGCCGCCACAGCTCCATGATTGCTTTACACTCTATGGCCAACCGCCATTTTCCAATTCTATCTCAGGTGATGCTCTTCAGAATTGAGTTTCAAATGGTATTGTGACAAACTGGTAAGTTTTCTTACTTTCTGCTTGATCGAATCTTGTTCAAAAATCTTTTCTAGTCATGGCTCGAAAATGGAGAGTGGAATGGCATGGCAGGGTCGAGGTTTCGGATTAGTTTAACGAGAGACAAAAGCACTTATTCTGTCCTATGCTGAGTGTTGGAAATCAGCTTTGTGGTAGTAGAGATTATCAAATAGAATAGATAATCAGACTTTGCAATATACATAAGATATACAACTTGGATAAGTGATTCAAAACATAAGTACCATAATCATGCCAAAACATACTTATTGAGATGTAAATACCAGTAGCATACATGCCCAATATACCAATGGAAAAACCAAATCTTGCATACTTGTCATGATGTTAGTTCTAGTAGAGTGTAGAACCATATGAAGATAAATACCAGTAATGTACCAGAAACATATTCACATGATTACAAAGACCAAAACAATACTATAAAAGGTAAACAAGAGACTTATCGTTTGATATGACTGAATCGAGGCAATGCCGACTTTTCTTAAAGAAGTATTCACCCCACTACCGGTGCATTAGGTTGTCGCGAAACTCTTTCCAGGATAAGACAGTCCAGAGATTTCCAAATCATAGATACGCAAGATCTCATGAGAATCTCACTTTGGCTACTAACCAGGGCTCTTATGAGAGAGTATGGTGTTTGGTTGGTACTTTAGAAAACGTGCTATGTGTGTAGAAGTATGTTTTCCTGACTGAACTCACAAGTACCAGTGTGTGTGTATTTCGTACCAGAGTGTATTTTTCAATACCAAACCAGAAATCTATTTAGACTTCTAACTCTTCCTAATTCACCACATTTTACATATTTGTCTCTCTATTTCTCTCTCATATTCTATGGTCTGGAACTTTGTCTTTATAGGGCACAAACCATGACATACATGGCTATTAATTGTCTTATTTATGGCAGGTCATAACCTCACAATTAATACAACCATAATGCAGAAATAAACTTACAAAAACGTCTGGAACGTCAGCGCATGAACAAGGCCTGTAGTGCCATACAATTAGCATTGTAATTACCTGGTATCAATTTTATTTCAAATTCAAAATAAGGGCAAATTACATCTGAGTACCCTTAGGTTTAGCATAATTACAACGCAGTCCTTATTATTTTGATTATTATCATATGGTCCCTGCGGTATGATTTCAAACTGAGGTCCTTAAACACTGTTAGAGTCCTTAGGGACCAGTATGTAATTTCAACTTAATATAGGGATAATTTTGTAACATAATAAAAAAAATGAAGGATGTATTTGTAATTTCTAGTTAATTTAAATTAGGCCATTTAGAGATCTCAGATGGAACCCTAACGACGTTTCACTACTAGAAATTTGTCATATAGCAACGAAAATTTAGCAACGGAAATTATTCGTTGCTATTTAGCAACGGATATAGCAACGAAAAAAAAATCGTGGCAAAATGCTTTAGCAACGGAATTTTCGTTGCTAAATCCGTTGCTATATATGAAAAAAAAATAGCAACGGATTTTTCGTTGCTAAAATTAAATAATACAAAAAATAAATAAATTGGTATATATAGCGACGGAAATTCCGTTGCTATTAAAATAAAAACCTAATAAAAAATATTATAATATTTATAAATATTTGCAACGAAAAATCCGTTGCTAAATAGCAACGGATTTTCCGTTGCTAATATTTTAAATATTTGTTTATTTTTATTTCTTTTTTTCTTTCATATAGCAACGAAAATCCGTTAGCAATATTTGTTTATTTTTATTTCTTTTTTTTCTTTCATATAGCAACGAAAATCCGTTGCTAACGGAAAATCCGTTGCTATTTAGCAACGGATTTTTCGTTGCAATAAGGAAGAAAAAAAATAAATAAAAAAAAATAAATATAAAAAAAATTAGCAACGGAAAATCCGTTGCTATAAACATATGATTAAAAAAATTAATAAAATATTTATAATTTTTTAACGGATTTTTCGTTGCTATATGGAATAAAAATAAATGAATAATAAAAAATAGAGTAAATTACATTTTTGGTCCCATAGGATTGCGACGTTTTCAATTTTGGTCCCATTCTTTTACAATTAGACAAAAATAGTCCTTTTGGTTTCATTTTGTTACATTTTTTGTCCAAACCATTATATTTTGGACGGAACCGTTAAGTATATTTAAAAGTCAAATAAAATTTCGTTCAAACAAAACATCATTGGATTGTATCCAAGTTGGTTGGATGTTTTTTTTTTTTTTTTCATGAGGTCCTGGGTTCAATCCCAGGCTCTCCCTTTTTTATATATGTATATATATATTTATTATATAATATATACATGTATAAAATACATATTATATATTATATATTATTATTACTATAATATTATATAATATTTAATATATTGATATTATATATATCGTATATATATTATATAATCTATAATACATATAATATTATATACATATGTATATTATATATAAATATATAATATTTATAATACATATAATATTATATACATACGTATATTATGTATAAATATAAAATATTTATAATATATATATATATATATATATATATATATATATATATATATGTATTAAATATTATATATCAATATATATAATATATAGACATATATATCTTATATCTTAAATATTAAATAATAATTAATATTATATGTTTATATATAATATATGTACATATATATAATATGTGTTTATAATATATACATTATAAATCATTAAAAGATGTGCATAAAACAATAATTCCTTAAAATTCACATATATAACGCTCGAAATTCACATATAAATACTTCAATATTAAGAGAGAAGTTTTTCATTTAACATGTAACGGTTGCATAATACAATAATTTCTTAATATTTAGATTTAATTATACAAATTTTAATATAAATTCATTATATTAAAAGAAAACTTCTTAATTTAACATCTAATGGTTGCGAAACACAATAATTCCTCAATGTATAGATATAATTCTATAAATTCAAATATAAATGTTTCATATTAAGAAAATAATTCTTTATATTAAGTTATTCAACTACGATTGCTAAATAATACAATAGTTCCTCAAAATGCAGATATTGTTCTATAGATGTATAAGTTAATACTTCATATTGACATAAAATTAGTTCTTTATTCAACTACCAACTAAATCTAATTATTTAATTATGTAAACTTTCGTCTTTTTTTATATGTCATAGAAACTTATACTTACGTTGATATACATTACTATTATATATATACATGTATATACATGCTTGGGGTTTATATAGAATTTAACACAATAATTCTTCAATATTTAGATATAATTCTACAAATTCAAATATAAATGTTTCATATTAAGAAAAAAATTCTTTATATTAAGTTATTCAACTACGATTGCTAAATAATACAATAGTTTCTCGAAATGCAGATATTATTCTACTGATGTATAAGTGAATACTTTATATTGACATAAAATTTGTTCTTTATTCAACAACCAACTAAATCTAATTATTTAATTATGTAAACTTTCATTTTTTTTTTTATATGTCATAAAAACTTATACTTAAGTTGATATACATTATTATTATTATTATTATTATTATTATTATTATTATTATTATTATTATTATTATTATTATTATTATACGTGCTTGGGGTTTATATAGAATTTAGTACAATAATTCTTCAATATTTAGATATAATTCTACAAATTCAAATATAAATGTTTCATATTAACAAAATAATTCTTCATTAAGTTATTCAACTAGGATTGTTAAATAATACAAATGTATAAGTGAATACTTCATATAATATAAAAGTTCTTTATCCAACAACCAATTAAATCTAATTATTTAGTTATGTAAAACTTTCATCCTTTTTTTTATATGTCATAAAAAGTTATACTTAAGTTGATATACATTATATTTTTATTTCATAACTAAAACTTGAGCTATGTAGTTAATTAATAAATATTTAAAATTTTAACGGAATATGTATTATAATATAAATAATTATATATTTAAAAATATTTTTAATTAAAATATATGATAACAAGTATTTAATTATTTAAATTAGTATATGAATATTTGATAGTGGTTAAATATAAAAAATTACATAATAATAACAACAATTGAGTTAGCCCAGCTGGTTTGGGGTGCAACCTTCTTTACATGAGGTCCAGGGTTCAATTCCTACTCAACCCAAATATGTGGAATTAATGTGTTGGCTCGCGTGGGGCTCGGTTGGGCTCGTCTCGTGTGGGCTCGTGTGGGGCTCGGCTCGGTTAGGTGGGGTGATCCGGTTATGCGGAAATTCCGTTGCAAAAAGGTAGAAAATTAATTAATTATTGGTTGGTTTGCAACGGAAAATCTGTTGCTAAAAAAATCGTTGCTAATTCCGTTGCTAATAATTCGTTGCTAAATTCGGTGTTTAGGGACCTGAGACGGAAACAATACCTTAGGGACTATATGGTAATATCGAAAGAATAGAGACTACATTGTAATTAGGCCAAATCTGAGGGTACTCAAATGTAATTACCCCTTCAAAAGAAATGTCCAGTAATAAAACTCATGTTTATACTTACCAAAATCCGTTGCTATAGGGCGTTTTTCTAGTAGTGTTTAGGGACCTCAGACGGAAACAATACCTTAGGGACTATATGGTAATATCGAAAGAATAGAGACTACATTGTAATTAGGTCAAATCTGAGGGTACTCAAATGTAATTACCCCTTCAAAAGAAATGTCCAGTAATAAAACTCATGTTTATACTTACCAATATGCAATTCTTAGTACATAGCATAATATACAACACTTAATTGCATATAAAGTACGATCATCTTAATATATCATATGGACTATAACATACCACAAAGTTCAGCCTTTATTGCTTTCAATTTATTTATTTATTATTAATTTATGGACTTTATTCTATGGATTCCTACCAAGGAATTTGTTATCCTCCAAGAATAAACTCATCCATAACATCAAATTCCAACACCGAGTTTCATAAAATGGGGCAATTCTTGGTGTTTGACTGTTATAATTGTTGATTCTTTTTAGGGAGAATTACATCTAACTACCCTCACTTTAGGCCTAATTACAATTTAGTCCCCGCACTTTTGTTTATTACAAATTAGTCCCTGACTTTTGTGTTCCGTTTGAGCTCCCTGTTTTCAGTTAGGGTTCTGTTATTTTTTTTCTATTTATCCCAAAATACCCCTAAGGACTATTTTGTTATATTTTAAATGTTTAGGGGTCGTTTTTTTAATATTTATAAATTTCAGGGATTATTATGCAAATATTTATGTTTAAAATATTTGTTATCGATAGCTTGTCCGGTTCGGGTGATCCCCTGAAACCAGTCACTATTTGGACCAGTCTGACCCGCTGAGAACTAATTAAAGAACCGAACATCTCAGTGGGTCGTTTGGATTGGATTTTCTGAGCAAATGTGTATGGTTGCTGGGTCGTGGAACTAGTCGATCGATAGCTAGTTCCAGCTAGGTGTGTGTGATGTTAAATGTACTACACTGAGGTCGTGGAAGTTGAGTGATCGCAATGCTACTGCGAGAACGAGGCACACTATCTTGTTGTCAAGATTGGTGATAGGTTATATTGTATCTTCTGTAATGTAGTTTTCTAAGTCTCTGTTTCTTACTTTTCTATTCTTGGAACTTTATTATACTTGTGCTAATATATTTGAGTGGAACGAATTTTAACTCCTTAGTGAAAACTTAGGGACAAGACATAGGATTTCAAATGGAACCTGGATAAATCGCCTGTATCATTTACTTACTTTGCATATTTTCATTATGACATTATCTAGTATTTCAGTATTTCATACTAGTAATTTTGTTAAGCAAAGCAACACACTTAACTCCGAAAAAGGGTTTTTCTCAAAACCTTAATAATTTTGATGTGTTTCATACAATCTATACTATATAAAAAAAGAAGGAGCCTTTTCTCTCACAAACGACGGTTATTGAGGCTTGGACATCAATTTTTTAGTGTTCCAAATATACCCCTAAAAATTTTATTATTTTTTAGGACAAAATTGAAATTTAATACATTCATAAACCCACCTAGCCCACGATGTCAAATTTCTTTTTCTTATTATCCATAATCGTTAAAAAAAAAAATCTAAAAATCTCACAATCTAAAACTTCTTTTTGTCATTATTCATATTTTAACATCAGCTTTTCTGACTAATAACTTCCCATTTATTTTTTTATTCTCCAACTCTTAGGTACGTACGTACGCACACTGCGATCTTCACATGATAAAGAGGAGCAATTGCTTAGGATTCTATCCTGATTCGACTTTAATGGTAATTAGGGGACTATTCCAAGTTTGTTTGGATTAGTAATAGCTAAAACTCTCCTCTTACGTATCTATAGAATTAAGTTGTCTTCTTCTTCCCTTTTCTTTATTTATTAGTTTAATTCGTATTTTGCGGTTACTAAAAGATACTCATTCATTCATTCATGTATTCAAAAGATCAAGACTACATTAAACCACTCGAAAATAACTAGATTATGGCGACTAAAGTTTAACTGAACTTAAGCTCATATCGTACTATGAAAATCTTGCATTGTATTTGAAAATTCATACTATATAAATGAAATTATATTGAATTGAGGGGGTCAATTACACCCGCTCACCAAGGTGGCTACCCCAGTGACCACCACCACCACCACCACCACCTCTTCCGGCGAGGGCGTCGTCGTTGCCCCATGCCTGTTTGAGCGGGCAGAGGGAAGGCCAGTGGGAGTCGCGGAAAAATGAGATAACAAACTTCTGTTTTTGATTCTGTTATATTGTAATAATGCCACTAAAATGAATGGTTGTGAAATGATTCATCAAAATCCCATATATCAGTCTTATTATAAATGATATATATGCAATGCAGCAGTCGATCTCTTCTATATATCCAAATTAAAGAACCAAAAAGATGTACGTACGAAGTTTGCTGTTTCTAAATTCGAAATATTACAAAAAACTCCAAATATACAATTCCAAAGTTACAGTATTAGCAACACCCTAACTAGCAGTGCCAACTGCATGCCAGATAATATATATATATATATATATACACTGGCGGAGGCAAGTAGACTTGAGGGGGTGCAATTGACCCCCCTCAACAATTTTTTTTTTTTTTTTTTTGTTCATATATAGATAATATAGATATATGTATGTAACTTGATGGGATTTTTTATTATATTGACCCCCCTCGTCAAAGTTAAAATTAATACTAATAAGGGTCAATATAGTAAATTATTAATAATTGAGACCACACATATTTGGAGTTTTATGAGCCCAACTCCCTTGTGTTATTCGAAATGGGCATAAAAAACCACGTGTTATATAAATTATCATAAAAAACCTTGTGTTTTTCTTAATTTTGTACAAAAAACCTTATGACTGGTAAATTGCATTATATGCTCAGGTTCTGCGAATTTTCTTTACAAAAATGTTATTTTTGTATTTATATGTATGATCTCTTAATTTCTATAATTTCAATTTTGCCTCAATATTCACAGAATTTCTCAAATAGGTCCTAAAATAATTTATTTTAATATGTAACTTTTTATCCATTAATTTTTCTTTAATGTATGTTTTCTACCAACTTTTGATTTATGTCTTTCCTTTCATGTTTTGCTTCCCGATAAAAAATTTTGCGGTATTTATATTCTTCATTTATTTCTTGTATATATCGTTCCAATATTTTATTTATATTCTATTACATTTCTTTGCAATTTTTTATTTGCAAATATTTTTTATCTAATTTTTGCTTGTATTCTCGTGAATAAGGGCAACACGTATGACTCAAACAGGTGTGAGGGTTTTTTATATTTATTTTTATAAAACACAAGATTTTTTATGCTAATTTTTGAAATATAGGGTTTATCTTGTATTTTTGGTATTTCACAAGGCTTTCTATATATATATATATTCGCGGAAAAAGCCTGATATGACCCCCCGAATTAAATTTCTGGCTCCGCCACTGTATATATATATATAGTAGAATTAGCGCAGAGAGCGCAACCATGCACCAGTAGATACAGTTACGTTTATCTACTACATGAGTAACGACGACATTATTATTCATCTTCTTTATTGTTGTTGTTGAAATTATTGATAGTCGTCAGATATGATCAAACTGCAGAGCTAGAAATCGGGAAATTCCCACATCTGATTATCATTACATGTGTTCTCATAACAGAAGATTTTAACGCCGTCTTTAACATCCTGTTGACTAGCTGAGTAAGCATCCAAACTAAGGTTGGTGTCGTTAACAGACCTTATTCTGAACGACTCACCGCGCCCGCGAGTCCACAAAAGCGATTCGTCACGAGCGTCAGGATCAAAGGGGGCTAGCTAGTTCCACCTGCAGTATATTAATGAAAGATTTGTGATATTAATTAATACATAGATATATATATATATATATATATATATATATGTAACAGTAGAGTAGAGTACCTGTTGGTTCAAGCCAGTAACCTTGATGGCCTCTCCAGTGGCCTTATTAACCAAGGCGAAACTTGGTTCACCGTCTTCGTCCTTAACCTCGTAGCCCCCAAAACTCTGGTCTAATCTCCACATCTGTACGTATATTGATTAATTCTTTCTTTAATTAATTGTAATTAATTAATTAAGCTAGAATAGAAATTAACCTGATAAGGGTCGGATAGGTCCCTGCGGCCAAGAACGACCTCCCCTTTGCGAATGGCCAAATTGTATTCACCATAAGTACTCTTCAAACAAATCATAACCTCAGCCATGTTTATTATTCTTCTTCAATTCTAGCTAGCTACTTGTAATTATTTCTTAATTTGATAAAAGAGTGGGATATAAATAACATCATCGACAGAGGATGAATAGGGAAGGTGTCATCTATCGGACAATATATACTATTTCTGTTTCTGGTTAATTAACACTTAACTAATTGGAACATTGGATATAAGTTCATGTCCATTTCTTTTCCGAGATCAAACGTACGTCTTCCATGTTATAATACATTATATATGGACTTCTTCTTCTTCTTCTTCCTTTTTTTTTTTCTTCCAAAGTTCGTTAGTAATGAATTTGTTAGATAGAGTTAATTACACCTAACAACTAACAACCCTTTTGAGATATATAATTTTGAATTTTACATAATTTCACACTCATCGTCCGACAACTTTGAAATTTCAAATTAGTCCCTAGACGTACAAGTATTTTCATAAGATTTTAATCACAGCTAAATGCCATAGGTTTGAGCTTTCCTCCCCAACCTCCGCTGGAGACTCGATCAGAAAACCTATTTTATTAAGAATCCCAGAAAATAAGTAGCAGAAGTCAAGGGGAATTTGCAAGAGGAATTCACATTCTCGTCCACCACCGAGTTTCTTTGAGTCTTACTGCTGTTTTGGCCGAGTTTCAATCACCGTCCCACCACCACTGTTGAAAGAATTTACAATGCTTCTCAACTGATAAATTTTGATTTTGATGAACGATGATGTAATATTTAAACTTTCATGAATATCCTACTTTAATTTTACTAATCTATATTTGAATTTATTACTATAATAGCATGCATTAGGTTTTAAGGCTAAACCTAAGGGTAATGTTATGGAGATCGTTTTTGTAATTTCTCAAATATATGAGGAGTTTGGTATGATTAGGTTAAACTGCAGGGAATGCTAACATAATTATACTTGATAAAATTTATTGTTAAAGAAATATATAGAAGTAGACATTTTAAATTACTTGTAAAAACAATGTGTTGCACAATTAAATATACGGATTATTCAAATATTTTTAATTATTGAATTATTAAATTTAAATTAATTAAAATATCAAACTTCTAATTTTTTAAATATAGTAATGAGATCTTAACTTAAACTTAAAATTTTAATATACATTCTCGTATATACAAATAAAAAATGTATAGTTTCAAATTAATATTCACTTATGATAGTCTGTAACACATTTATGTTTTGTTTTTTATTCCCTTACTATAATTATTTCATCTTTCAAATTTGAGTTAACGAGATTAATTCTCCAATCACATCATGTACCAAGACATTTTATATAAACTCTTTTACCATCATTTTTTGTGATCTTCAAACTTCTTTTAGTTAGGATGACATGTGAATGCACAGACCCTATAAATAATTTTTTATTAGCAAACACTTGTTCGAAGTAAAAACTAGATTCATCGCATTGCCCTTATTGAAATAATTCACTGTTTTCTCCCTATTCTCATCATCAGAATTCTTTTTACAATCAAATAATTCATCAAAGTCAGGTAAAAAATTAGAACAATAAAGTGACTTAACGGTCCGCACCGATCATAAAGAGACAGAAATCCTGAAAATGAGAAAAATCCAATAGTATGTACTAAAATTGATGGTTTTAAAAAATGTGGGACCAAAAATAAAAATAGCCTTATATTATGAGACAAAAAATGTAATTTTTTCAATTTTCCCATCAAAACTCAAGTTAATGCTCAAAAGTCAATTTTTCATCTAAAGCATAACGAAAGTCTTGAAAAGGGAAAAAATTCAATAATACGGAACTAAAATTAACAATATTGAAAAAAAATCGAACCAAAAATGAGAACGATCATATATCACGAGACCAAAAATATAATTTTTTTATATACTTCTATATAAGATCTTTATATAAAAATGAGAGAGGCCATATACAATTCTATTAACTGAAGTACCGTTCTGTTTTAGTAATAAATACATTTTTGTAATATTTTTAAACTAATAATTTATAATAATATGCATTTACATAGTTATCAGTAATTAAAAATTATTGATATACTTAATACGTGGGTATTTTAAATTATTAATAAATTTTAAAAAATTCAAAAAACCAACGTATACTTTTATAAGTTTTAGTGAAATGAACGTGCGTTGGACGTTTAACCTTTAGTTTATTTAAATAAGGTTGGTTATTATATTAATTAAATAAATTAAGATACTAAAAGTATTCACATCATGTTTTTTTTTTTCTCCCGATACGTGTTTAATCCAAGTTTTCCAAAGTTCGTGGAGTATATTTCACTAATAAAAAATTAAATTTTTCATGGGTGTTTTTCAATATCCTCTGTCATCCATTTCACCACCATGTTCGAATCAATCTCCACATTATTCTTTGAGAAGTACTCTCTTCCAAGCTAATATCAAATCCCTCATGTAAACCCAATAACTCTGCCACATTTATTGAATCTTTACGAAGATTCATAGTGTATCCTAGCACTCATCTTTCATTGTCATCTTGAATGACCTCCCTAACCGAATCCCTTATCAAATTTATTCCACGACTACTCAATGAATATTTTATTTTGCTTGTGTCTTTTGTCCTCACTGACTAGTATTGAGGCATCAGATAACTCTTTTATGTGGTGAAAAAGTGACGCTCTTAGACTTCACAATATTCTGATAGCTCCACCAGTTTCGTGCTTTCTAAAAATTTCAAAGCGTCAAAATTAAGACAATTCACTCTGAACATTCTGGTAATACGTCATTTTGAATTTTGCTATTAAAGCTATCTTTGAGCTCGTTCGACCCTCACAATCCACTAAGATCAGTCTATGCATTAACAATCTTTTCCCACACCCAGAGTGCCAACAGATGACTTCTGAACACGCGGTCCAGATTTTCACATCCTGTGCAACAGGTACATACATTACATCCCCCAAAATTCCAGTCATACAGGTACATACATTACATCCCCCAAAATTCCAGTCATACTTCAATACATTTATGAGCAAGCTATTATGTTGGCAAAGCCACAAGAAAATTTTGAACTTCTGGGCCAAGGTGATTTTCAAGTCCATCTCCGATTTTCACATATGCCTCATCCTCCATAAACAGACTATAGACCGTTTTATAGGAAAATTTATTGTTAACCGACCCAATACAGAGTTTCTAATCTCCATTGTCATGCAGCGCAATTGGGACGCTAAGAATCTTAGTCATCTCTTTCTTGGGCAGTACTATTTTCAGCTTATTAAGGTTCTAGTTTTTATCCATGCCAATGAAATTACATACCATAATTAAGTTCTTTATCCTTCTCATTAATGTTATCTGTAATGATTTTGGTGAGTTTTCCTTGTGATAATCATCTATCATTCCATAAAGACACCTATTCCATAAATGGTTCCACCATCTGAGTGCTTCTATCAATCCCCTTCCACATGTTCGAGAAGCTATAAGTTGAGGCTCGTGTCCAATGACACATAAGGTGCGAACAATACATATGATTTGCTGGAGTTCAATTTGAGGCCCGATGTCTTGCAAAACACCTCAACCACACAACGGATGCACATCGCTCCATCCATAGTAGATTTGCAAATCAAGTGAGAGATGTGAGGGTCTTTCTGACACACCATAATTGACTTTCAATGTCCGATTGAAATAGCCTTCTCAATCATATATGAAATGCCCCAACCACACTTTAAATACATTTTGTTCCATCTACAGTAGTTTTAGCTCCTAATATAATTATATTGTTCGTAAAAAGCAAGTGTGAGATGTGATCTCTGACATACCTTAATTAGCTTCTAGTGTCCGGCTGAAATATCCTCCTAAATCATATACGTAAGTTGTTCCATCTAGAGTACAAATAAATAAGGCGAGAGTGATTACCTTATCTAATGCCACACATCCATAGATCCTCGGTCGGTTTACTATTCCACAAAATCTCCGGTTGTATCCCCTCCATTTTGCTCTACTGATATTGATGATTTTTGTATGGAATTTGAAGAAAGTTAGATTTTCTTTAGAACATTTCACTGAGCTTTGTTGTATCCTTTTCAAGATTAATTTTCAACACTATCGCCTTTTTTCATAACACTTTTTGAAGCATCAAGATATTGTAATGGGTGTCTCGATCGAGAAAAACACTATTCTGGTTTGGGCTCACAATTTCTTTGATATACGGCTTAAACGGGGTATAATCATATTTGTGATCATTTTGAGCAATACGTTACACAACGTAATGGGCCGAATCTCGTTTAAATTTTTCGAGAATTAACTTTCAAAATCAGATAAATAAACGTCTGATAAGCCTTCTTGGGAATTGATCTCTCTCTATGCAATTATTGATGAATTTCACCACCGCGTCTCTTACTATATCCTAATAGGTTTGAAAAAAGTAGGCTCGAAATAATAGGTGATGTGGGATTATAATGGATAGCGCTTTGTACAGGTGCATGCCACCTTATCGTTGGTGCAAGCTAATGCCAACACTCATCACCTTTTCGACAGTATATCCACTGAATAGTTTGGTGTAGCACTCCCAAATCTGTGCTTTAGTTGGTCATTATTGGTTACTCATTCATCTTCTCGTTATGGTTGAGTGAAGCCTCTTTCTTCTCGTTATGGTTGAGAAATGAAAGAAACGTTTATATTTATCCCTAAATTGGAGTCAATTAATTCTCAAGTCTTAAAACTAAATAATCTCTTCTTCTTGTAATAGTTAGTTATATCCTGTCATCAATTATTTCTCCAAATCTTTCGAATATTTACATTAATTTCTCATACATAATGCTCTAGAAATTTTTTATAAATTTTTTTTTTTTCGCTTTTTCGCACACATTGAAAACTGTTCAATGATCATTGTTCTAGAGCAATGACCCAGAGTCCTATATTTAAAACTTTGTCATGTCCTTTATAAATATATTTGTAAATTTCACAATTGTCACTATAAGAAAATCCCGATGTTAATGTGAGAATTATAACTTTAATAAGAGATATGGATTATAAGGTACTACAAATTGGTTATAAAGTTGTTTATTGCGATCTTGGACCATAAGTGCGATTCCTCTCCTTCCACAGATCGGATATCCACGTAGCACCCTTAACGCAAAGGCACCACATCCCCCGCACTATAGTTCAATCCACATATAGAACGAGCACCCATACATGAATCAAGCCTATAGCGAACGGGAGACAATAAAAAAAAACACGACACTAGCTAGGCGGGCTAACCCTCAATCATCACTACAATACATAATTAAAAGCGGAAATAAAACCATGTACATACATTCCAAAAGCACTATTGTTCATTGTTTCCAACACTTACATCTCAACCCCTTAACATCACACCATAATGTACACAAGCTTCCACATATAACAAAATTATGTAAATACCAAAATATGACTGAGATGCTAGACTTGACCAACAGACTCAAACCCGCCTAGCACTCCACCTGCAGAACCTGAAAATGTGAGGTGTCAGTCTACCAAAGACTGAGTGAGAGGTTTAAATAAATATAAGCGCACATGCAAGCTATAACATCAGGTAAGATTTTATAGGAAACCCAATATAAGTTCAAGAATAGAAGAGATTCTCGCCCAAGATTATAACTGAACCAACTTAACAAGTCAATTAATTATCAATTCAATACGTGGCCCGGCGAGTGAGGGCGTTCTCCAACTTTACTCCAAAAGTGTGCAATCATGAACATTTCCATTTATCAAGTGAGCATGCAAGTTATTCAAGTGCAATCAAATAGCAACTTCATGAACCCTTTTCCCTCCGGGTGATGGCGGGCTTGCAAGACCCGACCATCCAATCATGGTGTACGTCGGGAACATGACTCCCACGCACGGGATTTCTTCCTCCACCAAACCTCCTGGTGGATTCAGAGGTGATCCTAAAATGGTAAGGATAGTGTAAGAGTTACCCGTCAGCCCGTGCTTTCCCGGTTGGCTCAATACACTACCCTCGGGGCCCAACGTGAACATGCTTTACTCGCCCAATCAATCATCAATCCGTTCAATCATTCATGAAATCATTTGAAATTCATAAAGTTTGGAAACTATAGATATATAGATACTTTTGGTCAAAATGTAACGTAGGGTTATACGGGTTCTATATAGCTAGAAATAAACCTCACCTTTACCAACCAACCAAAAGTGAAAAGAAAGCTCTAAGGAGCGTGCTTCTCGTCTCATGAACCGTGATCTGTGTAACAAGGACAAGTGTACGTGAGACTTCGACTCGCATGAACCAATTAAGACGAACGACATGTTCCAATCGTGTCAATCATGCAATTGAAATCAATAAATATCATAAACCTACTCAAGTTAGCAAATGAAGTAGCAAAGATCAAGCATTCATGGTTCAATCAAAGTATGCAATTATTACACAAACCTCCCCTATGAAACTCAATTTATGAAATAACATGATACATACAATACACATGATATAATGCACCATGAGGCATGTTAACGAAGCATTTATGCCGAAAATGAACTAATAAAACCATGCATGAGAAGTCTGAAATTCAGTTTTTCATGCAGAAAGGAAGAGGGTCGCGGGCGCGACCAAAATCCTTTACAAAATGGTCGCGGTCGCGACCAAGTGTATTTTTACCTCAAATTTTCCTCCAATTTATCAAAATCCCAAAACTTGGCTAAAATCGGGTCGCGACCGGGACTGATTTTCTTTATAAAAGGGTCGCGGTCGCGACCAAGTATACTTTTGGCCGAATTTTTCATCCTTTTTTTCAAAATCCCGAAAGTGGGCCAAAAACGAGTAGCGGCCGCGGCCATTTTTACATGGAAACAGGTCGCGGTCGCGACCACATACGCAGCAGCAACAAAACCGGGCAAAACCGGACCAAAATCAACCAAAACAACAACAAATGCAAGATCACTCCATACCAATTAACCAAATACATCAAATACACATTATACTTCACTTATCCAACAAACAAACCATGAAATACACATCAAAGCAACAAGAATTCCTCATGAAAACCCCATAAATATACACATGCTTCCAGCTTTCATAAGCTTCAAATTTTCATGCAAGTAATGAAGAAACAAGGTCCTAAACACACTTCTAAACAAGAATAAACATGAAAGCATCAATCAATCATCAACCCTACTCATGTATCCAATAAGAAATTCAATCAATTCTCCAATATACGTCGAAATGAAGAAAAAGATGAGATGAAATGAAGAGATGAAGATGATGATGCTTCTAGCTTTCCAAATCCTCCAAAATATAGCTTGAATTGAGATGTAAATTTCCTTCCTTCTCTTGGTGTGAAAATCTGTCTTTAGTAGGTGTGAGTGTGTGAAATTCTTGTGTTGAGTTGATGAATGAAATGTAAGGAATGAGATGTATATACATGATATAATATATCCCCCACTAGCATGATACACACTAATTGCACTTAAGTCCCTAAGTTATTTAAATGAATGCACCCAAGTATCATTCCATAAGGTATGAGCAATTAACTTCAATTAATGTAATGCAATTAAGTCCACATATTTATGAAATGATCGATTAAAGTCATATAATACAATTAGGCACATTATCACTTATTATTTATTGACAGGTGTCGAATCCGTCAAAAATAAATGTAAAACCTATTCAACGACTAAACACAGAGTATAGTGCAAACAGGGTCGATCCACAGGGACTGGTTGACTTATTTCTAACAATTCCAAGAAATTCACGAAAATGAATAATTAAAAGGGGGGTTTTGGATTATTATAACTAAAGTATGCAATTAAAATAAAATAACAAAAATTAGAAACTAACTAAAATTAAGCAAGTAAAATCACGTAGGATTAAATCAATCAAAGGAAAATTACCTAGCCAGGGATATTCGATTCGAATTGTTATATTGATCATCGACTCAAGGATAAATTCAAGTTATTCAGACAGATTGGCTATAGTTGATAGAGACACTCGACTCAACCTCGTTTTTACTTAATTAGTCGGATAACCTAGAGACACTCGACAGTTATCTTCCCTAACAAATTCACAACCCCTAGAGACACTCGACAGGATTTAATGAATTTGCAGCATTAAGAATCATAAAAACACCAATCCTAATTAACCAAGTCGTGACACACGCAAGATTTAAATTAGATTATCAAATCCCTTAGTGAACGAGGAATGTTATCGCTAAGACCCTGTCACTAATTTACCACAAATTATCAATCAACTTTACTACACTTCAAGTATCATGAATGGCACTATGCAATTTAAACAACCTAGAGATCGTGCACTATCCCGAAATTGCCTAATTACAATAAACACGAAACACGGAGATAAGATAAATGCCGAAATAAACATGAATTAATAAAAACGTTTAGGTCTCACAATAATCCAAAATCGAATCTATAATCCCTAACTAGATAATTAAGAACTTAGCTACTAAAATCCATAAAAACAATATAGGAATTCTTTAATATAAATAAACTAAAAACAAAACGAAAGAATTAAACTAAGAACGAAAAACTCGTGATGTTGCTCCCAAAATCTCGAACAACTGCTCCCAAGGAACCCGGAGCTCTGCTGCCCCCAGTGTACGTGATATCTCCCTTCCAAGCTACTGTCATGCAAATAAATATATATAAGATCCAAGCCTCCAAATCTCTAACCCCACGGGCCAAAAGACTTCTCATGCAAATAGGAATTGATTACTTGCACTCCAAGCCCTCAAAGTTTCCAACTGCTGGACCTCTTCCCGCAAGCCCAACACAAGGCAAATTGGACTTCTCCAATTAATTCCAAATAAGCGCAAGCCCATAAATTCAAGACCCTATCTTCTAGTTAATTCCATGCTTCCAAAAATCCACATGCACGCAACCTAAAAATAGAAAACTCAAATAACACAAATGGGTTTCTTTTTATTATAATCCCATGGGCAACCTCGGCCCACTCAATCCTAAAATCCAAGCACATTATTAAAGTCCACAAAGTGCACCCCCAACTCCACGCCAAGTCAAGTAAATTGGGTCCTCAAAATCCTATTCTTGCACGCAGCCCATAACACTTCCAAACAAATTGGGCCTTTCTTCGATTAATTACCGTAGCAACATGTAACCCAATTTCATTTTAATTCCCATGCAACAATCACGCTCGGCCCGACACATCACTAATTGATTTGAAATCAAAACAGTCTCCCAACACTTATGAATGCATGCATGAATTGCAGACTTCAAAACTGCTCCAATTGTATTACGTCCTCATCAAGTCAGCGGCAACAATGTTCGCCGAACATCTTCATAAAACGATCAAATTAGCACCAATTTCGTTGCAATTTCGTATTCAAAGTCCGAATCTACAATATAAACAACAAATCATCAATTGCTTTCGAGATAGTATCAATTCAAGCACAATTCGAGGTATAATTCCATTATAAAAATGACGAAATAACGAGTTATCAAATCCCCCCACACTTGCTCATTACTCGTCCTCGAGAAATCATGAAAATCAAATGGAAACAATATCACCCATCAAACACAATCACAAAGGCAATCATCGAATTCTCGCCTAAACAAGTCTAGCTCATCAACACACTACTCAATTGCAAAAAACTTAACAAATTAGTATAAATAAAATACTCTCGTGTAATGTAGTGTGAATTGAACGAAAGAATGTACAAAGACTAGATTGATTAGTCTATGATTTTCGCTTAAGTACCAATTATCAATTTCGAATGCATCCTTCACTCCAATCTCCACTAATGTAGTTAACTCATAACTCGGAATCGATAGGTCTTTCGAGCTTGTAATGTAAGGCTTGGGTAAAGGTTGGGAAAATTTTGGAATTAGTGACTAATACACCAAGCTTACACATTTTTCATAATAAAACCCATGGTATTTCCTTTTTCATCTACCGGACTCCCTTACATTGCTTTAAACAACTAATTTCCCTCCTTTTTCATATCAAACACACTCTCACTTTCTTTTTTTTTTTTCGCAATTTTTCCACTTTTTTTTCTCTCATTTTTTTGTTTCTTTCTTTTGACTTCTTTTCCTTTTTTTTTTTCTATATTTTCAACAATGCTCAATCTCTATTTTTTTTCTCAACTTTCAATTCAGCACAAAAGGATAACAAGGAGCCCAAAGACATCTAAAAATACATACCCAAAATGAGCAAGCAAGGTGTGATTCAAAGAAGGGTAGGAAAATAATGTTGTGCATAGGCTTGTAATGTGGCTAAGAAGGAATTTTGCACAACATTCAGGCTCAGCGGGGTCAAACGGGATAATTTTATTTGTGAAAAGATCAAGAAAAGGCTTACCATCGACAACGATCGCCTAAGTCACTTCCCAAATCAATCATTAACTAAAAATTTCGCCTCGAAGGAAGCTAAGATGCATTCTAATCAACTTTTAGACCTATTTGAAAATCACGAACTTCTCTATCTAAGCAAAGCACATTAATTCTTTCAATGGTGCGCGAAAAATAAAGGTATAAGATTATACTAATCTGTCAAATTCTACACAAATTTCATGCATTTAACAAGCCTAACTCGTTCTAGCAAAATTCAATAATCAAACCTAATAGAAAGCATTCAAAAAGGGAGAAATATTTCCATAATTATCAACATCCTCAAGTTCGAAGTAAAATCACAAGTTCAACCACAAAAACAAAAATTTCAAAAAAAATTTAGTTCTAGCACTAGTGTACCTAATCCCCCCACACTTAAATCATGCATTGTCCTCGAGGCATAAGAAAAATCAAGATCTAGAGTAAAGAGGACTTCCCTGAAGTTCAGGTTGGGGAGGTAGGGCGTCTGGGCATGTAAATTTCCCATTTAATTTGAAATTCTGGAAGTGGCGTGGGTGTTAGGCATGGTCACGCCCAAGGGTCACGTTAGCAGAAAATTGACAGCAGTTATCAGCAGCATATCAGCAGCATCTGGGCCAGGTTACGCGCTCCTGCAAGACAGAAAAGGGGAGCAAATCAACAGAAACACCACGAGAACCGAAAAAACCAAAAAGAAAGAAACTAAGGGAAGAAAAAGACGCCTAAACCGCCAAAACTTGGGTTGCCTCCCAATAGCGCCCTTGTTTAATGTCTTAGGCTCGACAAGACTTGTTAAAGTCCTTCTCAAATGAAGGTACAACCTCCATACAAATCCCCTCGACTGTGTGGAGATGACTCTTCTAGTCCATTGCGTCCTCTAGATTGGGGATGGTAAGTCGTAGAGGTTCGCAACATGACTTGATACTTCCTCATCAAACACTCCATCAACCGTTTGTAAAAATGTTTACCCCGATCACTAAGATTCCTGAACTCGAAAAAGATATGAGATCTGAGGAAGGTAGTAGTCAAATAATCAATAATATCAGCATACCAGTGCGTGACTTTAGAGCGTGGCCACGTCTTACAGTCACGTGTCTTGAAAAACTGCTCATCCAGAAATTCAGCTCGTGTAGGCATTAAATCTGCAAATTTTCCTCCACCTTTAAAGGTATAACTCAGATTATCCAAAAATTTCTTGAGTCCCACAATAGGTGCCTGCAAAACGAAAGAATTCAGTTTAGCTAAATTATCAAGTAGTTTCAAATTCGAAGCCTTTATACTTAGATACTCTAATGGAATAACCATATCATAGATATCATCATGCAAACCAACATGTTTCGGCTTACTCTCAAAATTTTCAACTACCAAATTTTGAAGGGATTCGAAACTTAGCTTTTCCACGTTGTTAGGCTCAAGAATTTCAATACTTGGGTTTTCAATCACATCAACACAAAACACACTAGACAATTTATCAGGATGTTTCATAGCATCGTAAACATTAAATTTAACAATGTCACCGTCAAATTCAAGAGTTAACAATCCATTATAAACGTCTATTTTGGCTCTAGCAGTGCTTAAAAATGGGCGACCAAGCAAAATATCAGAAGGCTTAGAGGATTTATCATCCTCCATATCTAGTACGAAAAAGTCAGCAGGAAAAGCCAAATCGTTGACTTGTACGAGCACATCCTCCAACACTCCTTCCGGGTACACTATGGATCGATCAGCAAGCTGGATTATAATACCTGTACCTCTCAAGGGACCAAGATTAAGTGCATTATAAACAGATAGAGGCATAATATTAATCGACGCACCCAAATCACACATAGCTTTCTTAATACCAAGGTTACCTATTTTACACGGAATTGAAAACATACCTTGGTCTCTGCATTTCGGTGGTAATTTCTTTTGCAAAACCGCGGAGACATTTTCTCCAACACTTACCCTTTCGTTACCTTTTAGTTTCCGTTTGTTGGTGCAGAGTTCTTTAAGAAACTTCGCGTAGCGTGGAATTTGTTGGATAGCATCCAACAAAGGAATGTTGACCTCAATCTTTCGAAATGTATCAAGAATGCCTTGTTCCTCCTTTTGTTTTCTTGCTTGGATCAGGCGCTCTGGAAACGGGGGTGGTTCCACCCATGGCTTAGGCTGGACTTTAATTTCTGGCTCTCTGTCGCGACTGGAGCTTAAGGCGTGGTCACGCTTAACGGTCAAGTCGTCGTTCTGATCAGTTTCAGCCCTGTTCTGGCGAGTTTTGGTCTTCTCCACAGCTGGAGGCAGTTCCTTACCACTTATGACCGTGATTGCACTCACGTTGTGCCTCGGATCCTCGGTTTGAGAAGGCAACTTACCTTGATTCTCAATCCTGCTCAAAACCGTTGCAATCTGTCCCAATTGAGTTTCCAAATTCTTGACTTGATTTTCCAAGCTACTGAGTCGGATGTCTTGGGGGTTGAGGGTTTGATTGGGTTGATTCGGTTGTTGGTTGTATTGTTGGGATTGCGGAGGTAATTGGCAAACTGTCTCTACTTGTGGGATTCCTGCACTCATGTTAGATGCTAAAGCAGCTATCATATTCTTGAGTTCCTCAAATTGGGAAGAATTTACCTCTTCTACCTGTCTCGTCATGTCGGACTTAGCATAGTATTTTTGTGAGGCTCTAGAGATTCTGCTAATTAATTCCGTCAATTCCACAGGTGTTTTGATCATAATGGAACCTCCACTTGAAGCATCCAACTGCCTTTTGGCGCCGTTGCCGGGGATATTCGATTCGAATTGTTATATTGATCATCGACTCAAGGATAAATTCAAGTTATTCAGACAGATTGGCTATAGTTGATAGAGACACTCGACTCAACCTCGTTTTTACTTAATTAGTCGGATAACCTAGAGACACTCGACAGTTATCTTCCCTAACAAATTCACAACCCCTAGAGACACTCGACAGGATTTAATGAATTTGCAGCATTAAGAATCATAAAAACACCAATCCTAATTAACCAAGTCGTGACACACGCAAGATTTAAATTAGATTATCAAATCCCTTAGTGAACGAGGAATGTTATCGCTAAGACCCTGTCACTAATTTACCACAAATTATCAATCAACTTTACTACACTTCAAGTATCATGAATGGCACTATGCAATTTAAACAACCTAGAGATCGTGCACTATCCCGAAATTGCCTAATTACAATAAACACGAAACACGGAGATAAGATAAATGCCGAAATAAACATGAATTAATAAAAACGTTTAGGTCTCACAATAATCCAAAATCGAATCTATAATCCCTAACTAGATAATTAAGAACTTAGCTACTAAAATCCATAAAAACAATATAGGAATTCTTTAATATAAATAAACTAAAAACAAAACGAAAGAATTAAACTAAGAACGAAAAACTCGTGATGTTGCTCCCAAAATCTCGAACAACTGCTCCCAAGGAACCCGGAGCTCTGCTGCCCCCAGTGTACGTGATATCTCCCTTCCAAGCTACTGTCATGCAAATAAATATATATAAGATCCAAGCCTCCAAATCTCTAACCCCACGGGCCAAAAGACTTCTCATGCAAATAGGAATTGATTACTTGCACTCCAAGCCCTCAAAGTTTCCAACTGCTGGACCTCTTCCCGCAAGCCCAACACAAGGCAAATTGGACTTCTCCAATTAATTCCAAATAAGCGCAAGCCCATAAATTCAAGACCCTATCTTCTAGTTAATTCCATGCTTCCAAAAATCCACATGCACGCAACCTAAAAATAGAAAACTCAAATAACACAAATGGGTTTCTTTTTATTATAATCCCATGGGCAACCTCGGCCCACTCAATCCTAAAATCCAAGCACATTATTAAAGTCCACAAAGTGCACCCCCAACTCCACGCCAAGTCAAGTAAATTGGGTCCTCAAAATCCTATTCTTGCACGCAGCCCATAACACTTCCAAACAAATTGGGCCTTTCTTCGATTAATTACCGTAGCAACATGTAACCCAATTTCATTTTAATTCCCATGCAACAATCACGCTCGGCCCGACACATCACTAATTGATTTGAAATCAAAACAGTCTCCCAACACTTATGAATGCATGCATGAATTGCAGACTTCAAAACTGCTCCAATTGTATTACGTCCTCATCAAGTCAGCGGCAACAATGTTCGCCGAACATCTTCATAAAACGATCAAATTAGCACCAATTTCGTTGCAATTTCGTATTCAAAGTCCGAATCTACAATATAAACAACAAATCATCAATTGCTTTCGAGATAGTATCAATTCAAGCACAATTCGAGGTATAATTCCATTATAAAAATGACGAAATAACGAGTTATCATTTATAAATTCACATTAGAACCAATTCATATAAGTACATAAGAATATATAAGGCACCTAATAATGTAATGAAAATTATAAATGAGCATATGAAATAATTAAAATAACCCCCAACTCCCGAAGACCCGCACGTGGCGTGCTTACCTGAACTTCCGGAAATTGGGGCGTTACAACTCATCTTTACCTTGCGTTCTGTTTTCATAATATGAACATGAGTAACAATATTTACATTCTCCATCCATCATATAAAAATTATTTAAGTTATTTCATCTACATGATTTATGTACCATGTGTTTTATAACTCACTCATAAAGTTGGGGATTCTTTTCCTAATAAAAAAATTTTACACAAAAAATTGATCAAGTTGATTGTGTACTATAAGGTTATATTTTAACCCAAAAACTATCAAAATATGAGCATATGACAACCATTTCTTTTGAAACTTGATTGTATGAATATGTCCAACCACATTTTCAGAAATCTCCTTACTGAATAAGTGATATTTTAAATTTTGTAACTTTTCTCAAAAAATTTGTGACGTCTTTCAAATCATGATCACTAAATGATACAATTAACAACTGATCATTGAGTGACATCATTATTGAATCAAAATATTATATGGGTTTGTCCTTAATTTGGTATGTGCGTCAATATACATCAAAATCAACTATTCTTTCTTTTAACTAACTATTTTTTTTATCTATTTTTAATTCTCTATTTGCTATTGATCTTGCATTCCATTTTTTTATTTATATTTCTCTAACGAACATTATTTAAGATTTATATTAATATTTTTCTATTTATTTTATATATATAGTAGAAATAATTAAAAGAGTAAATTAATATAAAAAACTCAAGGAATGTTTAATTGAACACCATAAAAATAATTTATAAAATTAAATTATATCTTATTTTTACATGCACACATATTAAGTTTCCTTAGAATTCTTAATTTAAAATAACTTTGGTCTGACGATCTGCAATTCTAAATGGTGGTATATATTAAATGTAAGAAATCAAAAACCCTATTTATCCTATTTAATATATATATACTATGTTAATTAACCTATCTAAATAACATTTACACATTTAATTTATATTTTATTATATAAACTAATGAAATATTATATTGTTAATTATATTTAGATAATTATAATTATATTAATATTAGTTAATTGAAAATTATTTTATATAAATTATTCAATTATATTATTTTGATAATTAGATATGTTTATAAAATTATAATATGATTATAATTAAAGAAAGTTTATGAACTTAGATAATTAGAATTATGGAGTTATATAATTAGAATTACATTAGGATTGATTTATTGAAACTTATCTTATTTAACTCATTCAATTTAGATCATATTTTATTTTAATTATTGGCTGGCGAGTAGAGCAGCCGAACTGCAATCTAATTGGAGCTACCCGGAGGAGAATATGGAACTGAGGCTTCAAGGCTTCGGAAGAGTGGATAAGTGGGGTCTACCAGCTTTCCGTTTCAAATAGAATGCTAGGGAGGGGTTGGACATTGGCATTTCAATGGATAACGGGAGCTGGGATCGCAATTATACAGCTGGTAATTTTCTAACGCATGATTTATTCCCTTGCTATGTATTTCATTACAACATTAATTTGGCTCGAGAAAAGGAAAAGTGGGTGCAGGACATGTTATATTGGAGAAACAGAGAGACTTGGTATCATTGGGGTAACAGATTTTTTTGCAGCATCAATTTGGTTTTGAGAAATAAGTTTGATACTACTGATCTCAATGGGCCGTGTAAGGCTGATTTTGTCCTACAGGACCAACAGACGATTGGAGATGGCGCATGGACACGGACGCGAGGAAAGATCCTTTCCCTTTGGGGAATAGCTTGTTACTTTCGAATTGACGGTATAATGCTTGTTGCAAACCAATTACCGAACACCAATGATGAAAGTCCCAAGGACGCCATGACAGTGGTGGAGGTCAGACCTTGTCGATTTGGGCCCTCATCTATATCCACCATAGCCTACGACCCTGGGTGCCTCGTCTTTAGGCCAACGACTGACCCTTTGGTAGTCATGAGCATCAGGGATAGCTGGTACAACTTCAACTCCCAGCGCAAGAGAGGGAGCAAGAATTGGAAGTGCCTTTATGTCAGTGTTTATGAGAAGGTTTATGCCCATGTGCATCACAATGTTTGTCTCTCGTTTAGGCATTTCACTTTTCATAGTCTTTTGGACTTATGGATCATTTCTCGTTGTATCTACACTTGGGTTCGGTTCTTAATAAAGGAGGAGAGGGCCTCGTTAAAAACCCCACGGTCTTCCTGACCGGTTTCCTTTTAAAAAAAAAAAAAAATATATATATATATATATATATTATTTTAATTAATTATCAAATTTTATTAAAATTATAAAGTAAATTAATTTAATGTTTTCCAATTCGTTAGATATATCTTATTATAACATTTTAAATTATAGAGTTTTAAATTAAAAAATAGACAACTTATATTATAAGCTTTGAATACAAGTAACTAATATATTAATAGGGTTAATTACAGATAGCTCCCACGGGAGTATTAGAAATTATAACTTGTGATCCTCTTAGTCAAACAATTACATATACACCCATTAAGGAGTTTGAAAATTATACGAAACACCCATGAATTGAGGTTCGTTTAATTATTTTATGACATCATCAAAATTTTAACTTGATTTCCCTATTTTGACCCTTCAGTTAGTATAAATTTGAATTAGTATTGAAAATTTAAATTTAATAAATTAAATCATTAATTAATATAAAATAATATGATTTTGTCATTTTAAATATTAAATTATATATATAGAAAATCTAAATTTAATGGGTTAAATATAATATTAGAAAACTTAATATATATATATATATATATATATATAAAGTGACAATATATAATTAATAAATATATAATAATGTAATGTTTATATATGTTATATATCATACATATTACATATCAGTATGTATGAATATATATGTATATTGGCGTGTTATATATATACGTATGAATGAATATATGTATTGCCGTGTGGTGGTGGTGTAATTAATATATATATATATATATATATATATACATAAATATTACTTTATTATATATATTTATTATGTATTATAACTCTATATAACATCATTTTCTAAATATTATATTTAACCCATTAAATTCATATTTATTATATATAATTTAATATTTGAAATGATAAATCATATCATCTCATATTAATTAATGATTTAATTTATTAAATTTAGATTTTTAATACCAATCTAGGTATAGTTAGGAATAATTATTAAAATAAAAATTGTTATACTAAATGAATGGTTAAAATAGGAAAATCAAGTAAAAGTTTGATGATGTCATCAAAAATTTAAAAGAACCCTAATTTATGGGTGTTTTGTGTAACTTTCAAACTCCTCAATGGGTGTATATGTAATTGTTTGACTAAGAGGGTCACAAGTTGTAATTTCTAATACTCACATGGAGTCTATATGTAATTAACCCTATATTAATATTAAAACAGTCATTGTTAAACTATATATATATTTTTTTTAAGTTAAAAAAGTTTTAATTCTACCAAGAGTTCTATTGTATCTTAATAAGTACTTTTAGATATAGTTAAATTAATGATTTATAATATGTAATTACATAGTTATCCGTAACTAATAGTTATCCATATAATTATTATGAGGGTATTTTAGGCGATCCGTATTTTGTAAGAAACAACTCGCACTTTTATAATATACATAGATAGAATAGATAGATAGATAGATGGATAGAGGATTACCTCGAGGGAGATAACCAACACAAGCAGCAATAGTTGAAAGACAGCAAATAGTTATAGTTAGTGCCTTTCCATGGACGGCTCTAGCTGGAGATAGCTCTTCTTCTCCAGAACGAAGAAGTTCATCCCCGACTCTGTTGTATTTTCTTGAAATGAATATACCGAGCAAAATTAGTAGACCAACAGCCAAAAGAGCACTTGCTATTGCAATAATGATTTTTGAGGCTAGTGATTTCTTCCTTTGGACCCCTGGAGGGGGAGTTGGTTTAGGAAAGATCAAATTTTTATTTCTCTTAGAAATTAATGGATCTGCATTGATGGATATGCAGAGAAAAGAAGTGAAAGAGAATCTGGATATTATTTGTAAGATACAAACTACACATATATATATCCTAATTACGGTGGAAGTTACAATTTAAGATAAGAATAAAAAGTAGTTACAAAATAGATAAAACTAAATATTAAATTTTAAATATCTAGTTATATTTCTAACACTCCCACTTCAAGTTGGAGTTTCGAAAGAATGAAAAAATAACTTGAACTTTCCTTTCTCCTTGATTTTCTCCAAAGTCTTGAAAATTTTCTGCAACTCTTTGCTTGATTTTCTCCGAAAACTTGAAAACTTTATTTTTCTAATCCTTACTTTTCTTTTCATTTTATTTTGGAAAAATATCATTTTTCATCGTCTACATATGCTATTTTTCGGTTTTGGTCCCAAACTTTTCACTTTTCTCACATTGCATCCTTTATGTTTCAAAAAATCTCAATTTCAGTCCTTTAGCTAACGAAAGTTAATTTTTTAACGGAAAAAGGCGAATGTCACTCACGCGCCCTGAATAAATGTGAGTGGCGTGTGAGTGACACGCGCCTTTTTCCGTCAATTTTTTAAATTTCGTTGGCTAAAGAACTGAAATTGAGATTTTTTGAAACATAAAGGATGCAATGTGAGAAAAGTTAAAAGATCAGGACCAAAATCGAACAAGGGCATCTGTAGAGGACGAAAAATGATATTTTTCCTTTTATTTTTCTGAATCGTGTAAAATTTAATGCAACAATTTACCATTGCTTCAGTTACATATTTTGGAACTTTCTTTCACATGTTTAATCCATCTACGGATTACGCACGACGGATTTTGCCATGGATAAAAAAAATTCTCATGACAACTTGTCATGGATGAGAAAACACATGGCAGACTTACCGTGGATAAAAAAATTACTCATGATGGACATGTCATGGATTGATTTACTCATGGCAAACTTTGCTATGAATTGATTACTCATGGCGGATTTGTCATGGATTGAAAAAGATTTCTCATGACGACTTGTCATGGATGAAAAAAGCATAACAAACTTGTCATGGATAAGAAAATTAAAAATTCATGACGAACAAGTGACAAAAATGGATCAGAAGTATTTATGATGGAGAATTTTGTTTGGAGATTTGGTTGGGATGGAGGATTTTGTTTGCATGAAAGGAGGATATTTGACTGGGAGGATTTTGTTTTGCAGCGGAATCTTTTGCTCTGATACCATTTTAGAAATTAATGGACATGCATCTTAGAATTGATGGATATGAAGTGAAAGAGAATAGTGTTTTGTAATCTTTGTATTGTTTGTATTCTTAATTATTTGTAAGATACAAACTACACATATAACCTAATTACGTGGGAAGTTACAATCTAAGATAAGAATAAAAATTAGTTACAAAATAGATAAAACTAAATATTAAAATTTAAATATCTAGTTATATTTCTAATAATTTCCATCTATTTCGACATTAACGCAGTTTCGAAATGACAGAACTGATGCAATTGCAGTATACCTGCTCAGAGTTGTGTTATTTATTTTCACGCTTTGTTTAGTTAGATTACGTTTCTTCTTGTACTATGTCATTTAGCTGATAGATAGCTTAGTTGTTACGCGAGAGTCACTGTATAAGTACTGGACTCTGTTCTCCTTTTCTCTTTGGATGAATACATGAAATTACAATTCTATATTGTTCACGGTATCCAGAGCAGAAACGATCCTGGGGTTTTTCGTGTTTTTGATCGAGGCTTGTTGATTAGTTTTTGATCGAGGCTTGTTGATTACTTCTGATCTTCTATACCTGGATCCGTAGATTTCTTCTAAAGGAATACGGTAAATACAAGGGGCAATTTACCGATTAACACTCATCCTGCACTGGCGGCAACTTCCGGAATTCATGATGATCCGATGTATCTTCCCGCATCCGATCAACCTGGAATACCTCTGGTAACGACTAAATTGAACGGTAACAATTTCCTAGCATGGAGTAGGGCTGTAAAACAAGCGCTGGGGGCTAAATTGAAGTTAGGATTTATCAATGGTAAATGTGTGCAACCTGCTGAAGATGCCACTGACTTCGAGCATTGGATTCGCGTGGACTGTATGGTTCGTGCGTGGCTAATTAATGCTATTGAACCTGAAATTGCTGATGCCTTCATGTTCACGTCTACAGCGAAGGAACTCTGGGATGAGATTCAGGAGCACTTCGGTGAATGTAATGGTTCACTTCTGTACCAAATTCAAAGTGAAATAGGTTCGATTTTTCAAGGCAATCTCTCAGTTGGACGAACTTCAATGTTTACTGCCCGTTCCCATACATGGTTCGCAATCGCGGTCGCGGGGAACGGAACAGAGGGCACCGTTCCAGTTACAGCGTCATGTCGCGGAACGGTCATGGCAATTCATGGAACGGACGACGTTTTTATGATAAATATAATTATTTAATGTATCAATATGAATAAATTTTATGATAAATATAATTATTTAATGTATCAATATGAATAAAAGTTCATACACTATCGTACAACACCATAAATATTACAATAAATAAATAACATTACATTATTTACTAATAATAATTGACTAATGATAAGTGGAATGATGAGAGAGAATGATTGTTAAAATAAATTAGATAAGTTGAAGGATAAAATATTAAGCATAAATTCATAATTGTAGTGTTCATGTACTCATATAATTTGATTTTATTAAATATTAAGCCCTTCTTATGGTTTAGTTTTACTTAAATGTGGCATTAGTTAATCAACATTAAGTCATTTAAATTTGGACTATTTAATCTCCAACCCACAACAACTCCTTCACGAGCCCAAAGTTTTAAAAACCTAAGAAGTAACCTGATAAATAGAAAATATAGCCCATTAGTTACACTAATATTTAAGCCCATTAGTTCTTCCAATTAAATTAGAGAAACCTAGTTTATCCTCCATTTTTTCCTTCATCCAGTGCAACACAAAGCAGCCGCAATAGCCATCTTCCTCGCACGCGGCTGTCATCTTTCTTGCTGTTCCATCCCGTTCCACGCTGTGAAATCGCCGCTACATTCCGATCCAGACCGAGAAAAAGGGAGGGGTGGAACGCTGTTCCGGCCGATTTCGCGGCGTTCCACCCCCTCTCCAAGATGCCGACGTTCCACCCCCGTCAAGGTGGAACGGCCACCGCCGATCCGGTTCCAAAATGCCCGTTCTGACCGTTATCCCGGCGTTCTAGAGAACCATGTTCCCATGTGTACATGCGGTGCAGCAAAGGAAGTCATGGAACATGGGTCTTCTACCAAACTCATTCAGTTTTTAATGGGACTTTCTGAAGGATACGATAATATTAGAAATCAGACCTTTGTTATGGATCCTCTTCCTAATGTTAATAAGGCCTACTCGATGATATTGAGAGTTGAAAAACAACGTGAAATACAGATTAACTACTATACTGTTAATGATTCTCCTATGTTAGCTCAAAGGATGGGGAATACTTCTGGAAAATACAGAAAACAGGTCACTGGAGTTGGAGTTGGGCAATCTGGACAACGCAAGATTGATAAATCTTTACTGAAATGTTCACACTGTGGGTATCGAGGCCATTTGGTTGACATGTGCTACCAAATTTTTGGTGAACCGGACTGGTTCGAGGAACACAAGGCATCTCAATCTCCAAAACATGTTCGGACAGGATCTCAGTTCACTGCACACATGGTTGATTCACAAACTGCAATGGCAAGTGGGAGTGGTACTAAAGTGGCACCAGATTTGACTGTGCAGATTCAAGGTTATATTTAGAATGAATTGAAGAAAGCACTAGAGGGAAAATCTATTATTGAGACTGTCCACATGGCTCATTTGGACGATTTTGAAGGTATGGAATCTAACTGTCTTGCGCTTAGTGTAGCTGCTTCCACCGACATGCAGAGTGTATGGATAATTGATACGGGAGCTTTGAATTGTATGTGTCATCAGTTTTCCTTATTTCAACACATTAAGCCAGTCACTAAATCCACCTATATTCATCTTTCAGATGGAAGTACTCAGGGGGTTACACATATGGGGATATTACACTTAATACCATTCTTACTCTTAGCAATGTACTCTATGTCCCATATTCTTTTTTATATAACCTTCCTTTCGTGCAAAAGCTCATCTCTGATGACCAGCTAAAAATCATTTTTCTCACTGATCATTGTTTGTTATAGGACCCTGAGAACCGAATCACTCCTTGCTGTGGGAAAAACACAAGGAAGACTCTACATATTAGACTCTACTAGCTTTGACAGCTCTGTTATTGATTCATACAGAACCTGTAATTCATTTGCAAATGTAACCTGTACTATTGATTCTCATTCTTCTTGTAACCTAAACTCATACTCTCTTTGGCATACACGCCTAGGTCATGCATCACACTCTACTTTGTCTCATTTGAGATTTTTTCGTGATGTTGTTGACTCAAAAGATCATTGTGAAATTTGTCCTTTGGCTAAACAATCTCGCATAGGTTTTCCTCTTAGCACCTCATATTCTGAACAAATATTTGATTTAGTTTATATAAATACGTGGGGTCCGTATCCGATATCTTCTATGAATGGGGCACACTACTTCTAAACTATTGTTGATGATCATTCACGGGCTACGTGGACGTATCTTTTATCTCATAAAACTCAGATTCCATCTACCATTAAAGTTTTTTTATAGTATGTCGATACACAGTTTCAGAGATGTGTCAAGGTCATACGCACGGATAATGGGTCTGAGTTTTGAATGGCGATTGCCAATCTTTATTCTCTCCTTTGGGTATATTGTCCATCAACGCTCTGCACCATGTACACCTCAGCAAAACCGAAGAGTAGAACGTAAGCATTTTCATCTTCTTGACTTAGCAGGATAACTTCTCTTCCAAGTAGGATTGCCAAAGAAATTTTGGGGTGAAAGCGTCTTAATGGCTACATCTATTGTGAATAAGTTGCCATCCGTTGTTTTGGGTTGGAAAACTCCATATGAAATTCTATACAACAAGCCTCTAGATTATTCGCATATGAAGGTTTTTGAGTCTTTATGTTATGCAACACATACTATACCTCATAAGGATAAGTTTGCTCCTCAGGCCTTAAAGTGTATTTTTTTGGAATATAGCCAAGGCCATAAGACGTATAAGGTTTACGATTTTATGATTTACACTCTCATAAGATGCTTGTATCTAGAGATGTTCAGTTCATGAATATATCTTTCCATACAAAGATGTTCCTGATTCGACTCCTATGCCTATGTCACCCTTGGATGATGATTTTTCTACAGATATTACACAACTCACTCCTACTGATATTGCACAACCTGCCCCCGTTGATATTACACAAGCCACCTTTGGTGCACCGGGTTTGCCTCTTAATCGTGATGTTGTTCCTATAGATATTACCCCTGCCACCTGCTCCCTTGGCCAGAGTTCTCGAGTTCGAAGCAAACTTACATGGCTTCAAGATTATGTTGTTAGCATTGTGCACATTTTGGATCTACATAAACCACTCTCTGGATTCTCTTATCCGTTAAATCTCCCTTCTTCTCATGCGGACTTCTTAGCTGCTGTCCCTAAGATTCCAGTACCTCTTACTTACAAGGAAGCCAACATAGATTACCGCTGGATTGATACTTACAAGGAAGCCTTGGAACACAATCGCACCTGGGAAATTACTTCTCTTCCAATTGGTAAGAAACCAATCAGATGTCGTTGGGTTTACAAGGTTAAATATTTGTTTGATGGCTCAGTTGAATGTTTTAAAGCGTGCTTAGTCGCTAAAGGTTACAATCAAGTGGAAGGTTTGGATTATACAGAATCCTTTTCTCCCCGTAGCTAAGCCTGTTACTGTGTGTGTTTTCTTAGCTCTAGCTACTATGAAAGGTTGGAATATTCATCAACTCGATATTAATAACACCTTTCTCCATGGATATCTTCATGAAGAGGTCTACATGACCCCTTCGGAAGGCTATACTAAGACTAAACGAGGCGAAGTATGTAAGTTGGTACGTTCCTTGTACGGTTTGAAGTAGAAAAGTCGTGAATGGAACATTAAATACACATCCAAGTTGCAACAATATGGGTTTCATCAATCTGAGAATGATACTTGCCTCTTCACCCTTGTTACCCCTTCCTACTCTTTGTATCTCTTGGTGTATGTGGATGATATCATCCTTACAGGTTCCTCCAAACCAGAAATGGATAAGATTAAAGACTTCTTAGATCGCGAGTTTACAATTAAGGATCTTGGTCTTGCTCACTATTTTTTGGGACTGGAAATCACTCGTTCCGATGCTGGCACCACACTCACTTAACGAAAATACATTCTGGATATTTTAGTTGATGTTGGTCTTTCTAGTTCAAAGCCAACATATACCCCACTGCCCAAAGGTCGTAAATTAGTTGTCGATGATGGTCCCTTCTTACCTGAACCTGATAAGTATCGTCGGCTTGTTGGTTGCTTGTTGTATTTGAATCTCACACGTCTGGACTTGAGTTTTGTGACGCAGCAATTGAGTCAATTTGTCACAAAACCCACCGTCACTCACTGGAATGCAGCCTTACATGTTGTTCGTTATCTCAAGCACACCTTCTTTCAGGGCCTGTTCTTTGCTGCTGCTTCCACACTCACTCTTCACGCCTATTGTAATGCTGATTGGGGTGCTTGCAGCGATACTTGGCGTTCCATCACTGGGTTTTGCATTTTTTTGGGGACCTCTACCGTGGCAGGTTCTCGTCCGCCAAAGCTGAATATAGAAGTATGGCTTCCACCGTTTGTGAACTTCAGTGGTTGTCATACTTGCTACAAGACTTCTCCATTCCAATTCAGCTTCTCATTTCTCTTCGTTGCGACAATCAAGCTGCTCTCCATATTGCTGCTAATCCTATTTTCCCGAGCGCACGGAACATGATATCGACATTGATTGTCACATTGTCCGTCAACAACTTAAAAAGTGCTCCATTTCCACTGCTCATGTTCCTTTCAAAGCACGGCTTATGCGCCTCAGTTTTACAATTTGTTGTCCAAGATGGGTCTGATTTTCCAAAATCCGTCTCCATCTTGAGGGGGGTGTGATTTAATTTGTAGTATAACTGCTCAGAGTTGTGTTATTTATTTTCACGCTTTGTTTAGTTAGATTACATTTCTTTTTGTACTACATCGTTTAGCTGATAGATTGCCTAGTTGTTACGTGAGAGTCACTGTATAAGTACTGGATTTTGTAATATTAGAAATAGTTTAGTTTGGTTAGTTTGTTAGATTGCCTCCAGCTGGTATAGCACACGTGTCTTTTATTTATTCGCTGTAGCTTTTGTATATAATGTTTGCTTGTACAGAGATTCTTCAGATAGAATACAATGAAAATTTCTACAAACTTCTTCTAGCTTCACTTTCAATATGGTATCAATGAATATTCCCCTTCCGATTGCGTGATTCCTTTTTCCGGTGTTGCTTCACCGTATCTCCGACGTCATTTTCGGCGTCCTTTATCTCTGATTTACTTCTCTCCGGTGTTCGATTGCCATGGATTCCGGCCAGCCTTCAGCTCAGACCTCTTCTCTATCCACAGATGATCTGTTCTTCTTACCTACTTCTGAGCTCAACAATTCAATCCTTGTCTCGCAGCAACTCACTGGCGAAAATTACCATATCTGGAGCCGTTCTGTGATGATTGCCCTCTCTGCGAAGAACAAGCAGGGGTTCGTCGATGGCTCTCTCACCGCACCGTTTCCAATTGAGTCTGATACACGTCGTACGACCTGGATATGAAATAATCATGTAGTTATTTCCTGGATCATACATTTTGTCTCAAAGGAGATCGCCAGCAGCATACTATTTTCCAATTCTGCGAGCGAGATCTGGTTAGATCTGCGCGATAGATTTCAGCAGTCCAATGGACCGCGTGTTTTTTTGCTTCGTCAAGCTCTCTTCACCACACATCAGGAATCTTTATCGGTGAGCACTTATTTCACTAGGCTTAAGGCGATTTGGGAGGAATTGTCAATTTACCGTCCTGTTTGTACCAACAATCGTTGCTCTTGTGTAGGGATGTAAACGAGTCGAGCCGAGCCGAGCCTTGGCTTTTTTTGATGGTTCGGGCTCGGGCTCGCCCCTAAGTATATCGGCTCGGGCTTAGCTCGCAATGAGGTTAGGCCGAGCCGAGCCGAACCCACGAGCCAAGGAAGAAAGCCCTCAAAATATGTTTTTTTGCCATAGATCTGAGGCTTTTTTCTCTTTTTTCCCCAAATCTCAATCCTTATCTTCATTATATACATACAGAAATAGAAACCCAAAATCTAAATTCTTTTTTTTTTGCCATAGATCTGAAACTTTTTCTTCTTGTCCCAAATCTGATCCATATCTTTACATACATCTAATACAGAAACCCAAAATCTAAATATGTTTTCTTATGTACAGAAACATGAGAAGAAAAAGATGATAAACAAACCAAAAATTTGGGGAAAAAATAAAATCAAAATTTGATTCGAAATCCTTCAAGCTACATGGAAGTTGTGGTGGAATCTTCATGTCCGGTGGTGCGCAGGGGTGGTGAAGTCCTTCAAGCTACAAGGAAGTTTTGAACGGTGAGTGGTGATATAGGCGAGGTGGTGGCGTTAGGCGAGCGCTGAGAGTTTTCCATTGTGGGAGTTTTCACTTTGCACCTAGGGGCGGCTGAGGGAGAAAGGGGGAATGAATTTGACTGGGGGATGAATTGGCTAGGGTTAGATATATATATATATAACTTATACAACGTGTATGTATCACTATACATTATATATATATATTTTTTATAAGTAATATATTACTCAACGTGTGGGTATATATATTATATATATATAAATTTTTTTTTTAAATTATAGGTTAGTTCGCGAGCAGGCTCACGAGCCACGAGCTAGAGAATATATGGCTCGGGTTTGGCTCGTATGACCCACGAGCCGATCCATGGCTCGGCTCGGCTTGAAAACATCGAACCCAAGCGCGAGCTTCGACCGAGTCAGTTTGCTAAGATCACGAGCTCGCTCGTCTCGTTTACATCCCTACTCTTGTGATGGAGTCAGAGATTTATGTGCATTTTACCAATCTGAGTATGTGATGGCATTTCTGATGGGATTGAACGACTCCTTTGCTCAAATTCGTAGCCAAGTCCTCATGATGGATCCACTTCCTAGCGTTAGTAGAGTATTTGCCTTAGTCGAGCAGGAAGAGCGATAACGCGGACTAGGATCTACTGGTTCCTCAGTGCAGGCTCCTATGGCGTTTGTTGTTCGTGGTGCATCTTCATCTCTTAACTCCCGTGTTGCTATTGCACCTGCTGGTACTTCTCGTTTATCTGGATGCTCATTTAGTCAAGGAAACAGTGGAGGTAGAGGCCGTGGCAGAATTGAGTTCTCTCATTGTAAATGAGATAATCACACAGTGGACCGTTGTTACAAACTCCATGGCTACCCTCCTGGGTACTTCTCTGGGAATCAGACACGGTCTCATTCAATTCATCAGCCTACTAATGCAATACCCGCAGTGAATCATGTGGAAGTTGTTTCTTCCTCCACTGGGAATCAAATTCCAGAGTCCACTTCCTCTAACTCAAATGCATTTCTTCATACTTTGACTGACCAACAGTATCAGTCTCTATTCTCTCTTTTATCATCACAGTTACAGGTTCAACTGTTCAAACTGAATCAAGCATTTCTGGAACTACTCAGCCTACTACAGGTATAACTCTATCTGCTATTGCTCATGCCTCTTATGAAACTACCAAATGGATTCTAGATTCTGGAGCTAGTCGACACATTGCATGTGATAGATCTTTATTTGATCATATAGAGGCAGCTTCAAATGCTCAAGTGGTTCTTCCAGATGTTTCTATTTTCAAAGTTTTGTTCAAAGGGACTATTACACTTCATCCATGTCTTGTGTTGCATGATGTCCTGTTTGTTCCCCTATTCAGATTCAATCTGATATCTATAGGACATTTGCTGAAATCTTCCAAACTTTCCATCTCTTTTGTTGCTGATCAGTGCTTACTTCAGGATTCCAGTTTGAAGGTGATGATTGGCAAGACTGGTCTTAAGGATGGATTGTATATCTTGGATACCACAGTCTCCTTTCCTAGCATTAGTCATTCAGTAAATAATGTCTCTGTGCTTATTTGGCATGATAGAATGGGTCGTGTTGCAATTCTTGTCATTGAACATATGAAAGATGTATTAGGATTGCATACTGCTTGTTTAGATTCTTCTTCCTGTACTGTTTGCCCTTTGGCAAAGCAAAAGCGTTTAAAGTTTCCTCATGGCCAACACAGAACTTCTCAAGCTTTTGAGTTAATTCATGCTGACATTTGGGGCCCATTTAGTCATACCCCAGATAATCTTTTCAAGTACTTCCTGACTTTGGTGGATGACTACACTAGATTTACATGGATATTTCTATTGAAAGCTAAGTCTGATGTCCTTTCTATTGTCACTCAATTCTTCCAAATGGTTAAAACTCAGTTTAATGTTACCATCAAAGGCTTTAGATCAGACAATGCCTCTGAGTTAGCTTTTTCTGAATTCTTTAAGAGTCAGAGAGTTCTTCACCAGTTTTCATGTGTTGAGAGACCTCAACAAAATGCTGTTGTGGAAAGGAAACATCAACATCTCTTAAATGTGGCCAGGGCTCTTTATGTTCAGTCCAGAGTTCCATTGAAGCATTGGACAGAGTGTGTGCTAATTGTTGTTTACTTAATAAACAGAACTCCATCTGTTCATTTAGACCACAAATCTCCTTTCAAATTACTTCATGGTGTGGATTTTGATTACAACAGCTTGAGAATGTTTGGATGTCTTGCATATGCCTCTACCTTGTTATCCCACAGGCATAAATTCTCCCCCAGGGCTAAAGCTTGTGTGTTTTTGGGATATACTGTTGGGATCAAAGGGTATAAACTCTTAGATATAGAATCCAGAGAAAATTTTCATTCTAGAGATGTTGTTTTCCATGAGAGGATTTTTCCCTTTCAAGATTCTTCTTTGGTTAACAATGGTTTTGAGAGTGATTTTCCTGATATTACTCTCCCAGTTCCTGCAAATTCCATTCCATATGATACCCTCATCAATCTAGATCCTATTCCTGATACTATACCATCCAGAAGATCAGCTAGAGTTCACAAACCACCTTCATACTTGCAACAATACCATTGTAATTTGCTGCAGGGCACCAATTCTCAAGACACACCTACTGCTCATCCTCTTTCTTCATATCTGTCCTATGACAGCTTATCAGATCAACACAGATTCTTTTCTCTCACAATTTCCACAGTCACAGAACCACAGTCTTATCATGAAGCTGTAGGTTTTCCAGTGCGTAGGCAGGCCATGAAAGAAGAGTTGGAGGCCATGGAATCAAAAAACAATTGGACAGTGTTGCCTTTGCCCCTTGGACATCATTCCATAGGGTGTAAATGGGTTTACAAGACCAAATTTAAGGCAGATGGCACTCTAGAAAGACACAAGACACGGTTGGTAGTCAAGGGATTTAGCCAACTTAAAGGTGGGAATCAAACAACACTTGGACAGTGTTGCGTTTTCCCCTTAGACACCATTCCATAGGGTGTAAATGGGTTTACAAGACCAAATTTAAGGCAGATGGCACTCCAGAAAGACACAAGGCACGGTTGGTAGCCAAGGGATTTAGCTAACTTGAAGGTGTCGACTTCTTTGACACTTATTCTCCAGTGGCCAAACTAGTTACTGTCAAAACTCTTTTGGCTTTGGCAAGTGCACATAAGTGGGACTTAGCTTAGTTAGATGTGAATAATGCATTTTTAAATGGTGATTTATTTGAAAAAGTCTATATGGACTTGCCACAGGGTTATGTGCTTTCTGATTCAATCCCTGCCACTGCTGGAAAGTTAGTTTGCAGACTAAATAAGTCCATCTATGGCTTGAGACAGGCATCCAGACAATGGTATGCCAAATTTTCTGCTTCTCTGGTCCTATATGGTTTTCTTCAATCCAAAGCAGATTATTCCTTATTTACCAAAGGTTCAGGCCAGAATTTCATTGCACTCCTTGTTTATGTTGATGATATCATCATCACAGGCCCCAATTCATCATTAATTGCTGGTCTTAAGCAATTTCTGCATACACAGTTTAAATTGAAGGATCTGGGTCCATTGAAATATTTTCTTGGTCTTGAGATAGCTAGATCTCAAGATGGTATTGTTCTTTATCAGAGGAAGTATACTTTGCAGCTGTTGGAAGATGCTGGATATCTTGGTGCCAAGCTATTGAACACACCTATGGATTTTAATCTGAAGTTGAACTCATTTGATGGAGAGTTATTGGAAGATGTGACTGAATATAGGTGTTTAATAGGCAAATTACTATATCTCACCCTATCTAGACCTGATATATGCTTCACAGCAAGTTGAGTCAATTTGTTTCAAAATCTCGTACTACACATTTAGCTGCAGTGCATCATTTGTTGCGATACCTCAAAGGCACCTATGGTCAAGGGATATTCTTTCCTTCTTCCACTGATCTCAAATTGAGTGCAATCGTGGATGCAGATTGGGCATCCTGTCAGGATACTAGACGTTCCATATCCGGATTCTGCATTTTTCTAGGTAATGTCTTAGTTTCCTGGAGATCCAAGAAGCAATCCGTAGTCTCAAGATCGTCAACAGAAGCTGAATACCGTGCTCTGACAGTGCTCTGGCAGTAGCAACAAGCGAGTTAGTATGGATAGCTCAGCTTCTCAAGAATTTGCAAACAAATATTCCAGGACCTGCGGTGATGTATTGTGACAATCTTGCAACTTTACATATAGCTGAAAACCCATTGTTTCATGAACGTACGAAGCACATCGAAATCGACTGTCATTTTGTTCGTGATAAGGTCTCTGATGGTTTTATAAAGTTGCTTCCTGTTCGGTCTGTTCATCAGGTTGCTGATATGTTTACAAAGGCCCTTCCAGCACCGCAACTAAGTACTCTCATGTCCAAGTTGAAAGTTAAAAATATTTTTCTTCCAACTTGAGGGGGGTGTTTTGTAATATTAGAAACAGTTTAGTTTGGTTAGTTTGTTAGATTGCCTCCAACTGGTATAGCACACGTGTCTCTTATTTATTCACTGTAGTTTTTGTATATAATGCTTCCTTGTACAGAGATTCTTTAGATAGAATACAATGAAAATTTCTACAAACTTCTTCTAGCTTCACTTTCAATACTGGACTCTGTTCTCCTTTTTCTCTTTGGTTGAATACATGAAATTTACTATTCTATATTGTTCAGGAACGAACCCAGAGTGGGCGTTGTTTGACAACACCAACTGTGTTAAGCTGGTCAACAATGTCAGAAAAACCGAAATCTCACCTGAAAATTTGTTATTTGAAAGATCCAACACTTCTAAAGCTCGCAAGTTGGATAGCGTATCAGGAATACGTCCCCCAAACAGATTGTAGCTAAGATTCAAAGCAAGTTGCAGATTCGGGGGCAACTCTGGAATTCTCCCCGAGAGATTATTATCTCCCAGCTGAAGCTCTATCAGAGAAGATAAACTGCCAACGGATTCCGGTATAAACCCGCTTGGATCATTACGTTGCAAATCCAAGTTTGTTAGATTCTTCAAACTCGAAATGGACGATGGTATGGATCCATTCAGTGAGTTTCTGCTTATATTCATCTTCTGTAACATTAAATATTAAGACAGTCACTTAAAGCGCATCAGTTTTCTATGAAATTATTAAATAAACGTAAAGCTAAAATATTGAATAAACATATTTTAGTTTCTCTCGAAATTATTCTGAATGAATAAGAAAGACTTCAATTTTTGCTTAAAAGAATTATCTTTTTTTTTTTGTGAATCACGTGCGACGTGCGTGTTTTGTTTCCTCAACTGCTTTAAATTTTTTATTTCAATTATGTATTTCATCTCCTAATTCATTTTAAATACACACACGGCATAAATCTCCAACTGGCTAGAGAAATTCAAACTCGGACATTACCCTAAAAAAAATATCTTTTAACTATAACCAACCCCTATTGGCAATAATGGATTTTATAAGTTACAAGTAGTAATATGTACAGGGCGAATTATTCAAAATATTTATTAAAAGCCTTTCTAATTGAAAAGGTTTCGTATTTAGACATAATTATTTCCATTTAACTTGTTTGATTTAATTGGACACTAAGCATTGGGTTTGATCTTCCTACGAGCATTAGTAATTCTTTTTTAATCAAAATTAATTTAATTTAAAATCGATAAATAGAACAAAGAAAAAAAGATGACAGAAATCCAATTTTTTTCATGAGATGTATAAAAAAATGCTAGAAGTTAAGATTTGAATCTTTATTCTTTTCTTTTGATTACGAAAATAAAAAATATATAGGGGGTGTTTGCAAACTCTACTGCATAAGTAGAAGCAGAAACATAATTGAAAGTTGTAAAAATTTGAATTAGTAAAAGCGGTGAGTGTTTGAAAAAAAAAGTGATTAGTAGAAAAATAATCAGTTGAGTGTTTGCAGAGAAAAGTTGATAATCACTTTTAAATATAATAAAGTTACTAATTTACCCCTAACGTATTTTAAATTATTTTTAAATATTATATTAAGATTTCGATATTATATTAATATAAAAATTATTATAAAATTATATATAATATAATCAAACATTGAATTATTTTATATATTCCTTCATTTATAATATTTATATTCCATAAAAATATAAAATACCTATTATATTATAATATATTTTAATATAAATTATTATATTTTTATATAATCATAATTTAATATATGAATGTATCTATTAAATAATATTATACAAACTAGAAAAAGATATTACTGAGTTGAAGACAGAAAAGATGCAAAGAATATATGAACTCCGTATAATATGAACTCTAGAATTGAGGATATTATTGTCAAATAGAATTCTAATTAATCGTATAATCTATAAGCAGAATCCAGAAGCATGTTTTGGGCTGCTTCTGGATTCTGGCTTATTTCTGCTTAAAATAAGCAGAAATCGTTGTTCCAAACACTTCAAAACGACTAAAAATAAGCACTTATCCCATAAGTGCTTATTTTTAGAGTTTGCAAACACTAGTATATATAGGAAGAGGTTTTCGTATCTATCAGATTAACTGAACTGTTGTCACTGTTATAGATAGTCTATAATGCCCTCCTGGAAATCCAATATTTGAAAATTTATTTTTAAAAATCCGAAATTGAAGCAATTTTGTGTGTATATCTCTGCATGTGTTTGTGTGTAATTCCGTGTGCGTGAGTGTGTGTACCTGTATGTTTCCGATTTGTGGTCTTGCCATTGAAGGCGGTGACTAGTGGTGGCTATTTTGAGGACTGCTGCCGTGGAGTCGGAAGGGTGGATTGGAGGTGAGGTGAGGATGTGGTTTGAATTAAAAAACTTTTGAAGAATACAGGATCAATTTTTCCATTTTTTTTTCTCAACTAAACCTATCAAAAGGTTTATCGGAGGCGGAACTTTCAATTTTTCCATTCTTTTTCGAAATCCTCGTCTTTATTTAGGAGTAATACCACTACTAATGATCTTCTCTCTCAAGCAGTCAGTGTGATCCATTTCAGTCCATGGCTTAGATTTTCTGCAGCCCAGGGGGAGGATTTCTGGCCACCCACGCCGCTGCTCATGGCGGCGAGGGCTCAACTTTTTTTTTTTTTCAAGTACATAAAAATAGATGTATGATTCAAATTTATTAATTATATACATAAAATATAAATATTACAACTTTTAATATTAAACCTATATTTAAAACTTTTAATATGCAATAACTTCGTTTAAAAATATTCATAAAAAATGTGTATTTAATTATTATTAAAAATATTTATAAATGTTATTAGCAATATTAGTATTTATTAAATTACTGCAAATTATATTTAATTTTCTCAAAAATATAAAATATGTATCATACAAAACAGTCCTTGAACTTTTTGGGTTCTAACAAAACAACCCCTTAACTAAAGCAACTCAACAATATAGTCCTTGAGGGTATTCAGGTCAAATAACAAATAAAAAAAATTCCAGGAAATCCAGTGACATTTTTGGGAATTCGAAATTTAAAATTGATGGAACCCTAACGGCGCTCAGATACCTCAAACGATCTATTAGAATTAGGGATTAATATGTAATAAATGAAAATGACAGAAGTAAATTGTAACTGGGGCAAATCTCCTGTATGTAATTCACCCTATGTACAATACCAATATAATTAAATTTAGGGTTAATTACAGATTTCACCCCGTCATTTGCCCCTTAGGGAGGATTGCCATGTATACTTTGATTTTGGGCAATTTTCCCCCTAACTTTTCATAATTGTTACACTTTCCCCCTTTACAATGTTTCCGGCGGCATCTTTTTGGTATGGGTCGAAATCCGCCGCCACAGAGGCGCGGTTTGGGGTTCCACCAAAAAGATGCCGCCGAAAACGTTGTAAAAGGGGAAAGTGTAACAATTATGAAAGGTTAGGGGGGAAATCGCCCAAAATCAAAGTATAGGGGACAATCCGTCCCAAGGGGGAAAGGACGGGGGAATCTGTAATTAACCCTTAAATTTTTTTTTTTAATCATACTTATTATAATACTAAAAATAAAGGCAAAGCAGAATATTTTGGACAAAGCTTATGTAAGGTATTGGCACATACCTCGCACCATACATGGATATTATACATTTGATGTTTCAGAAAACTTTAACGTGTTAACATGGGAGAGAAATAGTCCTATCTTTCCTCTCTTAACTCTCGATTGTACCCTTATTTATATCAGGTCTCTTTCGCGATCAAACTCAAACTAAAAAAGGTAATTAGATTGTATAGAAGATCAATATCGACAAACGAAAATGGGTGACGATTATTGCATAATAAACCCCATGGTGACCATGGAGTACTGTTTGGGCATTCAGGACGGCGAGGTCGTTCTAGTCCGCTATGATCGCGACGACCCTTATAAGGTGGGACTTATTATTTAAATGACACTTCTAAAAAAGCCGATTAGGGAGGAGTGGTGTCAGCATTTTAATATTCTTTATGTTATTTATATCTGAGTTGTGGGGATGTAAAATAATCGAGGGGGGTGGTTGGCTCCGCACGCCAACCCTTCGCTCCGCCTCCGATGTAGTACTATGATATTGTGTTTGGATATTTTTTATTCAGGAAAATATCATTTTTCGTCCTCTACATATGGCGTTTTTCAGTTTTGATCCTGAACTTTTCACTTGTCTCACATTGCATCTTCTATGTTTCAAAAAATCTCAATTTTAGTCCTTTCACTGACTGACGTTAAATATTGGATGGAAAAAGGCTCGTGTCACTCACGCGCCACTCACATTCATTCGGGGAGCGTGAGTGACACGCACCTTTTTCCGTTGAAAAACTAACGTCCGTTAGCTAAAGGACTAAAATTGAGATTTTTGGAAACATAGAGGATACAATTGAGACAAGTGAAAAGTTCAGGACCAAAACCGAAAAATAGCATTTGTAGAGGACTAAAAATGATATTTTCTCTTTTTATTCGTATATACCTTCTAAGTTTTCTTTCATTCGAATTTGATTTTTCAATTGTGGATTTCCCGATCTCTGATTTCAGATATTGTTAACGTAATATTCCATATTATGTATATCGTTAAGGTTTGTATCTTGTGCTATCTATATATACGTATACTTTGTATTGTGACGTCAATAAACGGAGATTCTTTCAGCTATGGAATAGAATTTATCCGAGTGATGGGAAATATGACTACGATGGGCGGCCAGCTTTTGCTTTGTTCAATAAAGCCACCGGAAAAGCCCTACAGCACGCTAATGGTCCCCACCAACAGGTATCTTTGATAATAATATTTACTGCAAACGTCCTAGTCTGTACTCGTTACTTCACAATCTGAAGATTAACAAATATCATTTCATGGCGTGCAGTTGCAATTGGATGAAGACACTGAGGCTGATCCTGATAATCTTCCAGACAGAGTCTTGTTTACCCAAAGCGGCGACTGCGGCCATGGCGATGAGTATCGGGCAATCAGGATGTATCCCGACACTAGCCTCAACGTCGATGCTTACGAAGCTACAGAAGACAAAGAGTATCTCGACGGGACCAAAATCGTGGTCTGGGAGTGGGCTGGAGGGCCTAATCAACTCTGGTGGTTCAATGACATCACTGTCTAGAGACTGTTTTTTATATCATTATTGTTGTTCCGATAATCGCAAGAATTTTAGCTCAAATTGTTAGTGTAAATAAAGCGGTGTGGGTCATTGCGCTCATCTGTGCTGCAACTTCACCTCAGATTATATGAATAAGATGACATCTTTGAGTATGGTTTTTTGGTGCATTTGTTCCATTCTCACGGTTCAACTTTCAGGTTGAGAATCTTCCTTCAATACAAATTCTAAGTGGTCAATCAAGCTCTAGCTTGAGACACTGCAGCCGGATCTTGGGGAAGATCAACGACGGTGTCAATACATCTCTCTTAAATCAAGCAATTTAGTGCAAATATTTTACTGGAAATTGATTTTGTTCGTCGGAATTTATACATGGCGAATTTAGTTTGTCACGTGTAAAACTGGGTCAGGTTTCCAATGACCAAAATCTGATCCCGATCAAAGCATTAAATTGCATGATTTTTAAGATACAGTCATACGGTTCTATTTTGTCACCAGATAATGAAATGTACCTGTTGAACAAGAAGCAGGTGAATTATTTCTTTTTCAGACTTTTATCGCAGCCTTTTATGGACTTACGAAGACTTATGAGTCTTTGATGTTCAAATTATTGAATGCAGCAGCTCAACCTTTGAACTTAACAAGTTCAATTAATGTAAATCAGATATGAAGCTATATAAGCTTACTCAACAAACTCAAGCATTAACCAATAATGTCTCAAACAAAGCAACTAAACTAAAGATATATGAGACAAGGAATTTATAGTGGTTTTGCCCTAAAGACGGTGAAAACACGAATCTAAATAATTAATCCACTACCTAAGTTGTTATGCTTATAATTTTTGAAGCCAACACTTTATTAGATCGAGAGGTATAAGAGATAACATAGGTACAACAGTTAACACGACTGGTACAGAACAGACCAATTCCTGGATCCCAAGCTCCTTTGTTAATGGCTACCCACTAGAGAAACACGCACACTCTCTATAAAGTGTACATACAAAGTACCTACAAATAAAAGTTTGAAAAGAATCACTCTTCATGTTGAAACTTGATCTCTATATATATACATGCATCATATAGCCATTGCTTCCCCCTTTTTTTTTTTTGTGAAATTTCAATTTGTTATGTTCCCAAGGCAACTTCCAACAGCTATTTAATCTCTCAGCTTTAACAAATGACAGTATCACCGCTGAAGAGTATACCTGAACCTTATCAGTGCAGGGACTCCTACAAAAGAAAACTTTACACGCTAAACAATAATAATGTTCAACTCCTTGAAATCCATGTAAGTATTTGTTATTTTTTCCAATGATGTTTCAGGGGCAAGAAACATGCAAGGCTTTTTGTTGATCAATTCAAAACCATAACATGGTTAACAATCTCTTTCTTTTTTATGATGACATAAAGTGTTTCTTGTCAAGATAAGAATTGTTTGTGCATAAACTCCCCCTATCATTAAGCATAACCTAGAGTGATATGCTGAGGATTTGTTAAGTTGAACTCCCCCTGTCACTGAGCTAAAAAGTTATATGGAGTAATTTGATGGAGTAAAATACTGAACCTGTCGAGCACATGAATGACACAACCCAGCATGCATTATACAATCCAAACATTTACAAGTTTGTTCAGATGTTTCAAGTACAAAACAGGAATTCTGAAATTCATAAGCAGGTACAAAACATGAAATGCATAAGCAAGAAATACTTTAAACTTATGTACTACTATCTCCCCCTTCATCATCAAGAAGGGCATGGGCAGAAGTGTTACCAGTAATTGAGTCAAGTCTAGTGGATAAAGTCGACAAACCAGTTTTGAGACTTTTCAAGGAGAGACAGAGTTCATTAAAGAAAACAGAAGTTTCATGATGTTTCAGTGCAAGCTTTTCACGCTGATCAGTCTCCTTTTTTCTGGTAGAAGGGCAGAACCAACAATGGCTTTCTGAATCATAATGGAGATCCATATAGGCAAGAGCATGAGAGTCAAGCGTTTGATAGTACTCAGGTTTTTCTTTCCAATTCGTGGGCAGTGGAATGGTTTTGTATGATTTAAGGAGAAAGAAAAAATTGTAATTTTGGTATATCAACTCACCCTAATTCACAATTTTGGTAAAAAAAAATCTTTCCGGTGAAAAAAGTAATCCATAACTCTACAAGTTCACAATTTCATGCACTATTTGACCCGAATAAATATGACCCACCGAAAAACCAACCGGACCACCATGTGTTCGTTGGAGAATTTACCACGAAGCTGTTGTCTATAATGGATGCCATGATTGGGAGGAATTATTTTGTATTGCTAGACTGGAATGAATAAAGTACAGAATACCTACATGTAGATATACACCACAACTAGACTAAAAAAGGAAACGGAATATTTACATCCCTAATTACATCTCTAATCACGGGATTACCGAAATCCCCTTAGTCAACACTCCCCCTCAAGTTGTATCGTCGGATCTTCGATGTGCAACTTGCCCAAAACTTCTTCGAAAATCCTACCATTCACGGCCTTTGTTAGAATATCAGCGAGTTGATCCTCTGACCTTACAAATGGCATGTAGCACCCCTACATGTGGAGATGCCACACCCCCGCACTACAGGTCGATCCACCCACGAAATAGATAATCCGTACATGAATCAACCTGCAGCGAACGGGTGACAATAAAAAAAACCAACTAGCTAGGCGGGACTAGACCTTAAATGAATTAAATCCAATACATGAAAATTCAAAATGCGGAAGCATAACTCTATCATTTCATCATCATATATCAAGTATTTATAAGTTCATCAGGTTATAATTAATATATCAATACATTATCATCTCCCACATACTACACATGCATAAGTCTCCATATGCTAATAATAACTACAACATGATAACTCGGGAAATCTCACTATCATAAAATATATGAAGTGTTAGGCTCAGTTGGACGACACGACCCGACTCCCGCCTAGCACGCCACGAAGGAAACCTGAAAGGTGGAGGCGTCAGTCTGTGAAGACGGAGTGAGGGGCATAGATATATATAAACACAAGTAATATGCAAGTTGTAACCTCGGGTAATGCTTTTGCAATAAGAGTAATATAGGTTCAAGAATATAATACCCATCGCCCGAGATTACAACTATCAAGTTTAATAAGTTTATTTAATTAATTTCATGCTATCAATCCGTAGCCGTGGCGAGTAAGGGCAGTTCTCCAACCTTGTACCATAGTGAATCATTACATGCTAGTTTAATTATCATGTGATCAGGCAATTCATTTATAGTGCACATGTATTCATTTCATGAACTCCTTTACTCCGGGTGATGGTGGGTTTGCAAAGCCCTAACCATCCATGCTACGTACGTCGGGAACATGACTCCCACGTACGGGATTCCTTCCTCCACCAAACCTCCTAGTGGATTCACGGGTCATCCCAATGATGAGGGGTGTGCAGAGTTACCCGTCAGCCCTATGCTTTCCCGGTTGGCTCGTACACATACCCTCGGGCCCAAGGTGCTATCATGCTACTCGCCACTAAACAATCATGATATAATCACAATACATGCATTGTTTTGCATGATCATGAAATTAATCAAACCACATGCATTGCTTTGCATGAGTCTGATTTATTTGAAATTATTTTGAAAGCTTGGAAATGATTGTAGGAAAATATAAGTATACCTTTTGGCTGGAAAGTTCACATAAGGTTGTAGGGTTCTATATAACTAGCAATTAACCTCACCTGTACAACCAAAATATGACAAGGATATACTCTAGTGAGTCTGCTCCTCGTCCACGGTCTCGTGATCTGTGCAAACACGACGTGTATACGTGAGACTTGACTCAAAATGGACCAAATAGGACGAACGGCGAAAATGCAACGAGACAACGAGAAACGAACAACGAACAATGTGGCATGAAAATATCTTGTTTTAGCATGTATTCAATCATACAATAGCACTTTGGGATCAAAGAAATCATTAGAGCAAAATGTGACATTAATGCAGAAAATTTTCAACATGCGCATGTTGTATTCAAATGAGCATAACTCCTTCATCGGAATGAATTTTAACGAACCGTAAAATTCCTAGAAAACTAGACAAACATATCTTTAAATACCTAGTAGTGAAAGATGATCGTCGTTCCCTTATCAAACGAAGTCGAAACGATCTGAAAATTGGTGGAAATACTTATAACATACCCAGAAATACCCCAGTAAAACAGTTTTAAAAACTTTCATCATTTAATCTCTCTGATCGAGCCAAAACCGAAATATGAAAACAGGGGACAGCAGGGGATGTTGCTATTTTTCTCAGGGTTCAAATCAATTCGGATTGACACCAATTTTTGCAGAGAACATCTATAATATATCAAGAATATCCCCATAAAACAGTTTTCAAAAATTCCAACTCAACAAGCCACAATTCGATTTTTAATTGGGTTAACGCAGATTCGCGACAGTTTAGCGGCACCAAATTAAAACAGTCATAACTCACAAACGAAAATAGATATTGACGAACCGTAAAAAGGAGAGTGTTCTACACTTCAAATATTTGCTACAGTAGAAAAACCAGAGCAATTGGAATAGGGGAGGGGAGTCAGGAAAACAGGGGAACTCTCGAACCGAAAATACCACCAACAAAACATCATCAAATCAACTCCCAAATGCAATAAAACATGAAGAAAACATGCTAGAATACTTAAAGTGCAATAAAATCAAACATAAACACTTATTTCATTCTTTGATTCTCAAGTATCATCAATAGCAAGCTCATACAAATTCATAAACTCCAACATCACAACTTCAAGAATTCTTGCATAAATTCAAGGTAAGAACTTAGAATCATGTTTCTAATAACTAAAACACAAGTTATCCAATCAAAATCATAACCCTAGCTTCAATCAAGATTATCAAGAAATCATGTAGAACCTCCATCTCTACTTTTAAAGAAAATAGAAGAAGAAGATGAAGTTGAGGAAGCTTCAAAGTTTGCAAATTTGCCGGAAAACTAGCTTGAATTTGATGAAATCCTTTCTTCCTCTTCTTGGCTTTGATCGAGAGAATAAGGAGCAAGAAAGCAAGTGTTTGTATGGTTTGAATGAAATGAAATGAGAGGAAGGGATGCTTCTACGTGATTCATCTCTTGAAATAAATCAAATGATTCAAATTGCAATCAAGTCCCTCAAATGTGTAAGTTATGCAATTAAGTATATATGGTCTTGAAATATAATCAATCAAGTCCTTGTAAGTTCATGCAATTAAGTCCCTAAAGTTAGAAAATGATCAAATAGGGACAAGTTCGTAATTAAACCACTTCCGGTAAATATTTCATGCAATAATTATTTTTCAATGATATGAATTCATATATTTCACATAATTAATATGTCATGAATTCTATATAATTTCATGAAAGTGTACTAAAATTTAATTTATAAAATTATAATGAAACATAGGAAATTAATTAATGAAAATCGGGGCGTTACATGGCAACTTAACGATCCCTTCTTCAATCTTTTCCTTAATGAAGTGTCTATCAACTTCCACATGCTTCGTACGATCGTGCTGTACGTGGTTCTCGGATATGCTAATCGCTGCCCGATTATCGCACATCAACTTACAAGCTTTATTGGTGGGCAGCCCTATCTCGGCCAATAACTTCCTCAGCCACAAAACTTCAGCCACTCCTCGAGCAATCCCTCTGAACTCTGCCTCAGCACTCGAGAGGGCTACCACCTTCTGTTTCTTACTTCTACACGTTACTATATTTCCTCCTATAAGGGTAAAGTACCCCGAAGTCGACCTTCTGTCCCCTGGGCTCCCTGCCCAATCTGTATCGGTGTAAGCCTCAATCCTGAGATGACCATTATTCTGGAAGAGCACCCCTCTTCCCGAACATCCCTTCAAGTATCGACACACCCTGATTGCTGCATCCATATGCTCTTTTTGAGGTTGATGCATGAACTGACTCAATACTCCGACTGCATAAGCTATATCAGGTCGCGTGTGGGACAAGTATATCAGCTTACCCACCAAATATTGATACTGTAATCTATTTGTTCTTTCTGTTTCTTCCACAATTCTTAGCCCGTGGTTGACTGCCATTGGAGTGTCTGCTGGTCGGCACTCCAACAGTCCTGTCTCTGCTAAAAGATCAAGCACGAACTTTCTCTGCGAAATATATATACCCTTCTTTGACCTTAGTACCTCTATCCCAAGGAAGTATTTCAACTGTCCCAAGTCTTTCATCTCGAATTCCTTGAACAGATTTCCTCTCAATCGACCAATTTCCTCTGCGTCATCCCCTGTGATGATCATATCGTCTACATAAATAATGAGACACGTAACTCGTTCATCTCTTCTCTTGACAAAGAGTGTATGATCCGAATTACTCTGATGATACCCATATTTCTTCATTGCTGCTGAGAACCTCCCAAACCATGCCCTGGGGGACTGTTTTAAACCATACAGGGTCTTCTTCAATCTACACACCTCGTTATCCCCAAAATCCCGAGTGAATCCCGGAGGGGGTTCCATATACACCTCTTCTTGAAGGTCTCCATGCAAGAACGCATTCTTGACATCGAACTGGTGTAGTTCCCAATCTCGGTTGGCTGTTATAGAGAACAACACTCTGATGGTATCGATCTTTGCTACTGGGGAGAACATCTCGGAGTAATCAATGCCATATGTCTGCGTATACCCCTTTGCCACTAACCTCGCCTTGTACCACTCGACACTTCCATCTGCTCGGTGTTTTACCGTATGCACCCATCTGCACCCTACTACCTTCTTTCCTGGAGGGAGTTTGTGCTTTTCCCAAGTTTCATTTTTTCTTAGTGCCTCCATCTCTGTTTCCATAGCCTGAACCCATTTACTCTCTATGAGGGCTTCCTCCACCTTAATTGGGATCCTGTCAGAATAAATGGCTGCAGCGTATGCACGGGCCTGTGTAGCAAGACAGCTAATGGAAAAATTCGCTAGGGGATACTTCGGAGTCCTGCCCACGTGCTCCGGCTCGTACCTCTTGGGTGGGACCCCCCTGTTCGCTCTGGGTGGAAATTTATATCCTGTTGGCTCCCCCTGTACATTATTCTCCTCCTGTGGCTCACTGTCCCCTGCATTGTTAGGATCATATGGAATAGCGGAAGGAATATCAGAAATAGAGTTATCTGTCATGTGATCACTAACCTCAGGACTATTCTCGGGGGTGACAGGCGCAGCGGAAGTGGTGAGGGGCTGTACCACGGGAGAGGTTGGCTCTGTGGTTCCGCCTACTTGCTCTGTTGGGACTATGTCTGGCCAAGAGTGGGGAGGAGGTGAGTATGGTGGTATCCCACTCAGTGGATCCTGCTGTTTATTCTCCCCCTGACCACTGAGTGGGGAGGCAAAGAAAAACTCGGTTTCAATGAAATTACAATCCATGGTTGTGTACATGCACCTAGTGGGAGGATGATAACACCGATATCCCTTCTGATGGACCCCATACCCGACAAAGACACATTTGATGGAGCAGGGATCGAACTTAGTTCTCTGGGTTCTAGGGATATGAACGAACACTGAGCACCCAAACACTCTAGGTGGGAGAGCCAAAACTGATGGTATACTGACTTGTTTTGCAAACCAACTGAGGGGGGTTTCCAGATTTAGGGACTTTGTGGGAAGTCTGTTTACTAGGTAAACGGAGGTGGCGACGGCTTCGGGTCACAAGTACTTAGGACTGTGGGATTCAATAAGGAGGGATCTAGACATCTCAAGGAGCTGACGGTTTTTTCTTTCTGCTACCCCGTTTTGCTGAGGAGTATCTGGACAAGATGTTTGGTGAATGAGCCCGTGTTTCTGAAAAAACTGTTTCATGGTGGCATTAACAAACTCCCCCCCCCCCCCTTATCAGACCCAAGCACTCGAATCTGAGAGTTGTATTGAGCCCGAACCATTTGAAAGAATTCTATAAACTTATCAGGAACTTCTGATTTATTTTTGAGAAAATACACCCACGTCATTCTCGAGTAGTCATCAGTAAAAAGAACAAAGTATTTAAAACCATGGTTCAAACCAGTGTTCGGGGAAGGACCCCATACATCAGAGTGTACTAAGGAAAAAACCATATCAGTGCGAGAACTGGAAACCGGGAAAGACTGTCTATGACTCTTGGCAAGAATACACGTCTCACAAGAGAATTTATTATTTTCGAAAAAAAACTGAGGAACTAGCAACTTGAGATACCCGGAAGATGGATGACCCAACCGGCGATGCCAAAGCCACTGTTGGCGGTTCACTGTCCCGTGAGCAAGCGTTGTCGTCCTTGTTGAGCTACATCATCCAAGTAGTAAAGCCCCCCACGTTCAGTGCCACGCCCAATCACTTTCCCCGGCTGAATATCCTGCAAGAGGCAAAAACCAGAGTAAATCACCACTGTACAATTTAATTCCTTAGTGATATGACTAACAGATAGCAGTTTGCAGGACAAATTAGGAACATAAAGACAGTTTCTCAGAGTTATAGACGGGGAGATAGCAACGATTCTGGTGCCCTGGACCGGTAAAAGTTCCCCGTTGGCTGTGTGGATGCCTGGTCTTTTTGAGTTTGTCATGTTGATCAAGTCATTTGGGTCATAGGTCATTGTATCCGTTGCCCCGCAATCAAGGATCCACTCAACCGGCTTGGGTCCTTGGGTTATATAGGCACCTCCACATTTTGGGGGGTCATTATGTACTTCTTTCAAATCTGGGGGACTGATATGAAAGGATTTCGAAATTGAAGGACCCATCTGGAGTTCCTCCAAACTATAGGGACTAGTCTGCAATTTATTAAAAACTGAAGGGCTGTTCTGTAATTTACTAGAAGCTGGAGGACCATTCTGCAATTTCTTAAAAACTGGGAGACCAAATTGCAAATTATCATTTAAATAGGGTTGGGTTTGCAAATCACCAACCCTATTACCTTTCAGATCCGCCGTCTTGTTCAGTTTCCTCGTTGAAAGAGAGAAACCAATTTCTCTAGTTGCTGCCGTCTCATTCTTTACGGATGGAAGAGAACAAAGTTTTTCTCTAGCCGACATCCCATCTCGGCTTCCTTCTTCTCTTCCGATGACTGGCGGCGCTTGGCTCGCCGTCGACAGCCGCGGCTAGGATTCTATCATTGGCTGCTTCTCCCAGAAGTTGGTTGCCGCTGTCCTTTGTTGAAGAATCGCCGGCTGTTGCGACTGGAAAAGCTTCGCTGGGGGCCGCTCGAAGCCTGCCGCCGCTGTTCCTCTCTGAAAAACTGCTGCTGGTGGCGATTGGAGCTTCACTGGTGTTTCTATGACGACGGCAATGGCGGCGCTACTGGTGCTGCCGCCGTCGTGCTGCTGCTTGGTCATGACGGTAGATGATGAGCCCAGAAAATCGTCGGAAGGCTATGAACGATTAACCTGCTCTGATACCATGTTGTCTATAATGGATGCCATGATTGGGAGGAATTATTTTGTATTGCTAAACTGGAATGAATAAAGTACAGAATACATACATGTAGATATACACCACAACTAGACTAAAAAAGGAAACGGAATATTTACATCCCTAATTACATCTCTAATCACGGGATTACCGAAATCCCCTTAGTCAACAGAAGCGAGTTTTGAAAGCTTTGGATGGGTTTTCCAACGGGTTATATCTATTCAGATTAAATAGTACATGAAATTACGAACTTCTAGAGTTATGAGTTATTTTTTCACCGGAAAATTTTCGTACCAAAATTGCAAATTAGAGTGAGTTGATATACCAAAATTGCAATTGTCTCTCTAAGGAGAAAAGATAGGAGCATGAAATATGAAAGCTTTAGACCATTTGTCAAATAAAAATGCATGTAATGAAGGATGATATGACCAAAATTGACTTGAATGTTTTTCAGAAAAGCATAGAAAAGAAAAATGCCGACAAATTTCAATTTTGAAAAGTGTTTTTTCAGAGAGAGAGATTCCAGAGAGTATTGTGAAATTTATGACTTCAAGGATAACAACATGATGAGGTTGAAGTGATCGAAGAGCACTATCCCAATTTTCGACAATGTCATTTCCATCCCAAAGCAAGGCATTTACTTCATCCCAATCAAGATATATTCATTCTCAGGGAGCTTATGAAGCTCAAAGAATTTGATTTCGACATCAGAACAACCAATATGCTTGTTAATGAACTCAGTAGAGATATAAATTTCATGATCAAGGACATATGACTCTACAAGAGAACAAGATCCATTTATCTCTTTGAAGAATTTAGCATTTGTGTAGAAGACTGTGCATAGCATTGCAAAAACAGTTTCATCGATTTATAAAAGAGTTTAAGCCATCCGAGTTTAACAAACGTGTCAGCTGAGCCAGAGTGAAAGAGTTCAGGAAAAGTGACCTATTTGCCCCTATTCCATTTCCTTAATTGATAAAAGCTCGTAAAGATAAGGGCTTTGCTGAATTGATCAATAAGAAGGAATCAAGGATTTGGATATTTAGATCAGAGGTATCATGATTTTCATTACTCTATGAAGTGATTTCTCTTTTGAATGTGGAGGAGAAACCAGAAACTGGACTTGTCATCCATTGGTCAAGACTGAGAAAGTTAAGACTATTGAGAGAGAAGATGAAAGATAAGGAAGCTCAGCTCAAGGAGTGCATAAGAAATGAAAGTCTTATACAATGAGTGCGGATCTGAAATTTTAAACAAATTACACAAAGACCTAGACTTTCTTTCAAGAAGATGGTAGAGTGGGACAGGTGTGATGAATTGAGAGAATGTTGAGCTGTAGAGTAGTAGTTGGAAAAGAGACAACTATTTAAATTATGGGGAAATTTTCATTCAGCTACCCTGTGTAATACGAAAGTAGCAAGAAAAATCCCGTAAAAAAAAAAGTACTTTAAAAAATCTTATATTTTTTAAAATATGCACGAAAAACACTGAAACTAGAATGTGTGGCTCACGCACGTTGACTGCGATTAAGATTGAGATTTTTTTCACTTTTTCAATTAAAATGACTATTTTACCCCTCCATTATATAAATAAATAAATAAATATTATATATATATATATATATATATATATATATATATATATATATATATATAATGTATGTTTACTGTTGCTTCCAGCGGCTGTCGGAAACCGCCGCCAGACCGCCATTGAAAGTTGCCGGAAAAATCCCCAAAAATCAATCCCGAATATACTCCTCGTGCTTATTCCATATGTCCGATCGTTTTCTGGAAATTACAAACCGTTTATCCCCAATTTCAAATCTAAAAACCCGAAATCGAAAATTTGAAATCGCAATTACTCTCAAACCACTTAATGAAATTCAAATCCACAAATTGCATTAGCTTACCTGTGTTGAGAACTTCGAAATGCATATATTGGTCGCCAAAAAATTTCACCGGAAACCGATTGCCGCTGTGAACAGTCGTGCGCCTCCGTTGCTCCGTCGTCGTCGTCGTCGTCGTTCAAGTCGGTTTCAGGTGACGGGGAGTGTCACCAATAGACTCACCTCGTCGAATTTAGTCAAAACCCAAAGATTCCGTTGCCGGAGGATGGCCGGAAAGTCCATCCTGTGGCTGCCCGCATTCACACCGCCGCCGCTGCTGCTTCACTTCGCCGTAGGCGATGGCGGAGGCGGCGGTGGTGGCGACAATGGCTGGAGAGGCGGTGGCTACGATGGCTGGAGATGAGATTTCGTCGGTGGCAAAGGCGTCGGCGATTGGGGTGCAGCTGGAGATGAAGAAGACGATATATATACATATATATGTTTTCTCTGTTATGATAATATATATATATATATATATATATATATATATATATATATATATATGTAATTATTAGTATGTATTATGCTATGATGCATGGACACGGACACGACACGACACGGATACGGCGATACGGATTTTTTTTTGAATTTCCCACATAGGGAGTGTCGGACACAGTGTCTGACACGAATGTTCGACACGATACGACACGGCAAAATGATATTTTTAGAAGTGTCCGTGCATCATAGGTATTATGTAAATAATACATATACACATATATATATTAATAATACATATGTATTATGTATTATGTAAATATATATAGATATATATATATATATATATAATTATTAATATATATAAATAATATTATTTATATATATTAATAATTATATATATACATATACACATATATATAAATAATTAGTTATTAATATATATATATATATATATATATATATATATATATATATTATTAAACTTATTTAATAATTTTTAATAACATTATATGTCTGAAATAGTGTACAAGGGTATAATAGGAATTATACTCTTTTTTGTTGACTATTTGGGATGAGGGGGCGGCGAGTTTATTTTAAAAAACAGAGAGTTTTTTTTAAGTAGTTTTTTTTTTGTTTGTCAGGGTTTTTTGTGATCATTTCGAATAACACGGGGTTTTTGGGTTGTTGGCTCTTAAATTATGTGCAGTAGTTATTGTGGAAAAGTCAACAAGGGTTTATGTCAGGATCTATTGTATGTAGATTAATTCCAACGAGGTTCCAGTGAGAGATGATGATGTACAATAGTGAGGATCAAAGTATCAGAAGAATAGTGAACACACTCAACGAACTATAAGACAAGTTTCAACATCTTTGACCATAATAAGCTTAATTATGAGAGCAAAGAGAGATTGGTGCTAATTAAGATCATACATAGTACATAAATCTCTTATTAAACAAGTATAACTCTTGACTTGATCATGGGAGTAAAGCAAGATTCTAGGAGTCAATAGAGATCGTAGATAAGCATGTAGTGTAATCATGTCATGCTTTGAGATATTTTGAGCTAAATTTTGACTTCTCAGGCTGATGTTCAAGCAATCAAGATAATGACAGAAGATACTAGAGAGGAAATTCAGTCAAGAATTCAAGTTTGCGTAAGGTTACCTCATATTACCTCATGCAGGAAGTCCTCATATCCAAAAAACTTTTCATGCTGTTTAGAACAATTACTCCCAAGGTGCACTTCCACTCTGTATCCCCAAAATGATCTTGTAATGTGTGGATAACATTCTTTCATAACAATCACATTCCAGCACTTTGACAGTTAATGACTTAGGCAAGAAATATGATTAGGTGCAACGATGTATGTTCAGAGGAAGTCAACACAAATCAAGGTTTCAACTCACACTCAGAATGAATGTATCATCCAATAAAAGCTCTTACACAGAATCTCTTAAACTAGAAACGTAGAGGCACTTTAAGCAAGGTTTGAGTTTTAAAAAAAAAAACTTTCAGGAATTGTGTCCTCAAGCATTAGATATATCTCGAAATCTCCAAGATATGATTGACAGAGTTTATAACCTATTTTGAAGAACAACTTTTGAAAATGGGAGTTCTAAAGGAAAATGATACTTCATGCGTGTAATAAACTTAATGTAATCATGTAAGTCGTAAGAGTGATAAAGGTCAAACACCATGTGGAGAGATTGATAGCTTTTAGAGGGAGTTGATGTTGACCAGGTGACCTCAGCCAGAGATAATCTTGAAGAAGGAAACATCTTTGTTGGAGTGGTCAATGGTTCCAATTATCTAGATTTGAACTCAGCACGATCATCACTCTACAAAACAAGACCATGAGCGAAATTTGATTCTTTAAAGATCTCTAGTTGATTTGAGAGGCTGTGTATCAGACTTCCAGCTTTGAGATGCTTAAGATCCTATAAGAATTATGCTCAAGATTTTCTTGAAAGAAAAGGTTAGATATTAATACCAAGGTGATGAAAGCCATACTGAACGGTTATCAGATCATTTTTTACTAGCCAGGACAAATCAAACTTAGTTTCACCAACCTTTTGCCGGCCTTAAGCAAGATTTTTAGGGAAAAAAAATAGAAAATTTTAGTTACACCCAAAATTACATTTCAAGATAATCAAGTATGAATAGGAGACAGCACAAGCATTAGCCTGGAACAAGGGATGAACTATAAATCTTTTATAAAAAACTCCCTATACCACTTCTTATTAGAGATGTTTGCAACTTTTTTTATCCTCGACATTCATTCAAACTTAACATCAATTTATCAAGATCAGCATTTTGAATTTATGAGAAAAACAGTAATATTTCAAAATATTTTTAATGTAAAATTTCATCAGAAGCAGTTGATGTTATGACCAGCAAATCTCACAAGAGACCAATTTCAAAGGTGAATACCAACCTCAGTCTTAATAACCACAAGAACAGCTTTATCCTTATAAACAAATGTCAATTCATGAGCTGTTAAGGATCCAATAAGTTGAGCAATAGTCATTTTTGTGAGGTCCTTTGCTTCGTGAATTGCAATGATTTTGGGAGTCCATTCTTTCAGAAGAGATCTAAGAATTTTTCAAACTTGATCCTCTTCGCATACAGCCTTTCCAAGAGCAAACATTTTATTGACAATCTCCATGAAATTTGTATACATTTCACTGATTGTTTCACCATCCTTCATCCGGAACATTTCATATTGATGATTTAACAAAACCAATCTCTCTTGACGAACTTATGATGACCCTTCATGAATGACTTGAAACATTTCCCATATATCTTTGGCAGTAGCACAAATGCTAATACGATTGTACTCACTTTTGCATAGTGAGCAAGACAGAATAATTTTAGCTTTAGCATTAATTGAAATCGTCTTTTTATCTTCAGAGGTATATTCAGTTCTTTCTTTGGAAACATTTGTACCACCTTTAGGTTTCATAGGAATTTTTGCACCTTCGGTGACAATCTTCCAAAGATCATAATCAATTGAGATGAAATACTTCTCAATACGATTTTTCCATGTGGCATAGTTACAATCATCAAGCAGCAGAAGCCGAGTATGTGACACCCCCTCAGAGTAAGTTTCATTTCGAGCTTCTATTGGATCGTTTCATTCTTGGTTGTTAAACCAAAAAACAGGAGCACAAGGCTATGGTACCACTTGTTGATCAAGAGGGGGGTGAACTTATCTTTTAAGAACTTCAATCTTGCAATTATTCAATTCAATGGCTCAATCTTGAGCCAGCAATCATGTACTATGATTTGTACAGCCTAGAGCGATAATATGAACTTTTATACTCAAGTCTCTGTAGGATTTATTCGCATAATACTTGTTTAATTCTGTAGTTCAATCTTTGAGCTATCAAACTCAGTTGAGATATATCAATTTAGGTACAGATGCAGCTTATGCAGCAGCTCAAGCTTTGAGCTAAAAGTCTCAAACAAAGATTTGTAAAGATGCAAGATGTGAGATAAAAGATTTATAGTGTTTCGGCCCTACAGACTGCGAAAATACGAGTCTAAAAGATTAATCTACTACCTAAAATGTTGTGTTTATGATTTTTTAAGCCAACACTTTATTAGATCAAGAGGTACAAGAAACAATACCATCGAGTCATCTGATATAACAATTACCACGACTGGTACAAAACAGTTCAACTCCTGAATCCCAAACTCCTTTGCTAATGGCTACCCACGAAAAAAAACACGCACAATCTTTATAAGGTATACACACAGAGTAGCTGCAAATGAAAGCTTGAAAAGAATCACTCTTCATGTTGAAGCTTGGCCTCTATATATAGATGCTTCATATAGCTATTGCTCCCCCCCCCGGGTTTGAAATTTCAACTGGTTATGTTCCTAAGGAAACTTCCAACAGCTATTTTGTTTCTCGGCTTTAACAAATGACAATATCACCCCTGAGGAGTATACCTTATCAGTGGACTCCTACAAAAGAAAACTTTACATGCATGTTTAAAAATAATAATAATGTTCAACTCCTTGAAATCCGCGTAAGTATTTGTTAGCTGAGTGAACAATGATGCAAGGGGAATGATTTGTTCCAATGATGTTTTAGGGGCAAGAACTATGCAACACTTTTTGTTGATCAATTCAAAACCATAAGATGGTTAATAATATCAAAAAGGCGAATTACATCTGAGTACACTCACAGTAGGCGAAATTACAATGCAAGACCTCTTATTTGAAAAATTACATATTAGTCCCTAACCTTTATATTCCGTTTGAGGTCCCTTCGTTCCGTTAGGGATACGACAATTTGACCCCTATAATGACCAAAATACCCTCGGGGATTGTTTTGTAATATACATAAAAGTGGCGGGTTCGTTTTGTTAGAAAGTGTAAGGTTTGATTAATTAGATTTAAGAAAAAAATTAAATTTTAATAATATAAAATTTATATTAATTAAGATATTATATTTCAATTTGTCTTAAATGTCTATTTTCTATAAAATTAAACAGTAGAATATTTTTTATAAATTTTTTGATATTATATGTAATTAAGCAGTATGTCTTTTTTTTTTTCCAATGTACGTATGCAATATAAATGTGATGGGTCTCAATATGGGATACAGAGTCCAATCACTTTAGAATTTGTTTTAGGTAGGGAAACCCAATGGTGATCGCCGGAAAAGATGGAGGGTTCAACCTGCTAGGACAAACACCAAAGAAACAGAGGTCAGACGGCCAAGCTGGGGGAACTGGGGGTGATTCCCAGTTTGGCTCTCTGACGCCCAAGTCAGATGATGATCTGAAAGAGGTGAAAAATGAGGAATGTAAGTGCTTCAGTGATCAAAGATTGCTTACAGAGATGAAGACGAAGTCCCATATTTATAGTTGAGGGTTAGGGACCCTTTGGTAATTTGTCCCCTTGTGGTCCTGCCCTAACGTTGCCTTCACACGTGGCGCAATGAGGAGGAATCTCCTGCAAAAGCTGGTGTAAAAGGTGGTGCGGGCAACAGTGGTAGGTGCACGGACATGTACGGGGTGTCAGAGAGCCGTTTTGGGTTGGTAACGAGGGCCATTAGCACGCTCGTGTTAACCATGGCCTGATGGGCTTGTGGATCTTTGCAGAGGTCAGCGCCAAGGCTATGTAGTGAAGGGAGCTTGGCTCCTCAGTCTGCTTTTGTATGGAAGTTCATCCGAGGGGAATGACGCTCGAAGATGACTTCCTTAATGAACTTGGGGACTTATTTAGTAGCTTTGGGAGCCCTCATTGGTGGGCGGCGATGATAGCCACATGTTGGGTGACGACGATGACACGTGTAACGCAGGATCTTTAGCCAACGAGTGAGAGTGACGCTCGTGGGAAGGCCGTTTATTGGGGGAATGAAAGGCCACGTGTCGAAATATAGCCGAGCGTATTTTGGCCTCATCATTTTGCCCCCCAATTATGGAGTCCTTAGTGATAAGGGTTGTAGAATTTCGAACCTTTCTAATTCTTAAGGGCGACGCTTGTGAGGAGAGATGGCTTGCTAGGAAATCTTCCTCTGATTCAGCATTAAATGATGTCCCTTCAACTGACCACTCGTATTGGCCTGCATTAAATGCTGATGCGTGTGTGGGTGCGATTTTTCGATAAACGGCGCGTGAATCTTAGGATGTGGGCGAGGTTTCACTAAAGTGGGCAGTTCCCAAGGCGGAAAATGATTGCCTTTTTTTGAAATCAAACATCAGATCCGTACCAACTTCTCCTCCTATAAATAGGGGATTCTTGCATCAGTTTCATTTTTTATGCATCCAAACTTTCAGAGCATATCTTCAACCTTCCTAAGAAATTTGCAGAGAATTCCCTATCAACAAGACTTCCCAAGAACTTCTTCACCGTAAGTAATTTGAATTCTTACTTTCTAACTTTTTCCGCTAACCTTAGTGCAGTAGGATCAATCCCTTCTTTAAAACTCCCTTTGCCTCCGAGATTATTCAAATCCCCAATCTCTCTATATCACCACCCAATTCCTACAAATCATATCTGGGGATCATGTCGAGGAATTCACACGTGAGGTGGAAGAGATGGCCACTCACAGTTCATCCGTCCATAATTCCCTAAGGGATGAAGAACTAGATGCGGCGGTTTCCTCCATGGAAGAGAGGAATCCGGGGGGTGTGGAGCATATATTCGAGGAAATGGATTTGGTACTGGAGGCGGAGAGGCAAGGAGTAAATCTTCCAGTAACGGCAAGCGCTACTCACCCTCATCGCTACACGGTGACGGTGGTCGTGATGCCTCCTGCTCCCGAGGGGGGAAATGGCAGGGCCCTCTGAAGAACCACCGGTCAAACGCCGCAAGAGGAGCAAAAAAACCCAGAAAGGTAAAGGATCCGCCGAGAGCAAGGGCTCGGCCATGCAGGCTACTGAGAGACCTCCCGAGGAAACCCCCAGTACTATTACCATAGGGGAGATAGCGTCTATGTTGGCACCCATATACTGGGACGAGCGCTTCCAATGGAGGATCCCTGCCAGTCACGAGCGTGCCAACAACCCCCCTCCCCTGGAGAGATGGCCGTTTACAAAGATTCGGTGATATTTGGGGGTTTGAGATTTCCTACCCCGGTCCCCATGGCCAGTATACTAAATGACCTTAACTTGAGCCCCTCGCAAATCGTTCCCAATGGCTTGGCGCTCCTCACCGTTTTCATCATCCTCATGAAATGCACCGAAAACCAACCCTCGATGCGCAACTTGAACGCCTTATTCCAAGTCAATCGTTTGTCCCCGTCAATCGTTTGTCCACGAGGGCGAGTTTCTATTACATCCAAGCAAAGGCAGGCTTGAAGCTGATTAATTCCCCCTTGTCGACCTACGGAGTGGAATGGAAGGAGAAATTTTTCTTTGTGAGAGCCCCGCAAGACGACGATTTCGGTGTTCCACGAGAGTGGGTTTCGCACGGGGAGGGTCCCTTAGTAAGACACCGTTTAGAGTCTAGTTTTCCTGAAAATTGGGCCCAAGACTTAGCGAATGCTTTGAGGGACGAGGGCTGGTTGATACAAGCAAATGACTTAATCGCTGATGGGGAGGTTATGTTCCTGTATGGGCTCACCAATGATCCTCATTTCCTCAACAACCCTCCCACTCGGTACTTGGAGAGAGATGGTTAGATCTTTAGGGCACTAACTCTAGATAGGGCTACTAACTGCATAATTATATTTGTCTCTTTTAAATTTCATATAAAAGCTTAACCCTTGTCTTTTCATTTTTCAGGAGTAAACATCATAATGGAGGGAGGCAACATGCGCAACGTAGCCAATTTTGTCAATGTTCGCAACCGCCAGCAACGCCAGCAGAACCCTGACAACCAGCAAATCCCCCGTGGCCGAGGGGCTGGACGCGGTGATGGCCGAGGGGGCCATCAATAGGTAAGTTCAAGCAACACCCAACCAACCCGAGACCGCTGGGAGAACCGAGCGGCCAACCCCGAGACGAGGATCATTCCCAGGCCTGCAGACACTGCAGTCCCGAGGGGAGCTGCTCCTCCTACCATTAAAATGGCAAGGCCACCCACGAATGTAGTCATCCGGGAGCACCGAGGGGATGGTGCCCAGTCTTCCAGGAAGATAAAAAGGATGCCCGACACTATCCCCATAACGGGCAAGGGCAAGCAGGTGGTCAAAGGGCTACGTGGAGAGGGGGAAACTTCCTCGTCAGAGGAAGAACACTTATGGAGCTTTGACCGCATGGGGGACAGAAATTTTGAGCGCCTCCCTAACGAGGGCTCCGTCCTTTTGTCCGAGCGGTGCAATTCACAGAGGACCACCAAGCGCTATTCGCCCAGAACTTCGAGAGGGTGGCTGCGGATATGGTCCATGCCCTAATTTCGGTAAGCCCTTGTTCCTTCCTTCCTTTGGTTTCTAAAATCTCATTGCTTGCTTCTGAAATTACTTAGTTTGACAACCTTCCACTGTTTTGATAAATGCAGCAAGTACTCCCAAGGGCCAAGAACCTTCAAATGCGGGCCACCGTTTACTCCGAGCGTAAGGCTAAGTACAAAAAGATGGCGCGATCAAATGACCCAGCCCAAATTCAGGAGGAACTAGACGTGGAGAAGGCCAAGTTCCTCTCCCTCGAAACGGAGCACAAAAAGCTGGAGGCGGAAATGAAGAAACTCTAGGAGGATTTCAAGAAATCTGAGGTGGCTCGTAGGAAATGGCGCTCGAATTACAATGTTCTCTAGGAGAACCACAAGAAGCTGATGGAGGACCGAAATGGGTAGGTCACAAAGTCCAACGCAACTGAGAAGAAGTACACAGACTTAATGACGCAGCTCCCCGAGCGCATTGAAAGGGCCAGCAAGGAAGCAATCATCAAGTTCTATCACTCCGAGGCCTTTGGCTTTACAGCCTCGCTCCACTGTTTTGACGAGGCTCAAAACGCCTTCAACTTGGCCATTGAGCAGTTAATTCATAAGGGCTTGACGGATGCTTCCGCTCGTGGGCGATCCGACATGGGGATGAGATTCAACGAGCACTGTGAGGAAGAAGAGGATAGGAACGAGGATCCTGAGGCCAACTTAGCCGAGCCAGAGTACAACTTCATAGTTGAACTCCTTCAGGATGAGTATATGGCTGCTCACCCGGTGGAAGAGGCGTCCCAAGAGGGACAAAACGAGGAGAATAATGATACTACCACCGTCCTCGAAGGCCCTCAGGAGAATGTGCCCCAGCTGAATGCTCCTGCCTCTGCTCCAGAGAATGCCCCCGAGCCTCCAGTTGAGTCTGTCGAGCCCCAAGCTCCTCCTCCTTCTAACGCTCAAGATACTTCTGAACAAGCCCCCTAAACACAAGGACCGGTGGCACCCGCTCAGAACGTGCCTGCCCCCCAAGTGGTGAACTTGGAAGAAGATGTTGCCCCTGCCACTTAGAGCTTCCTTAGAAAAATTTACCTTGTAATTTCTTCTGTTTTCCTGTAAATCCTAACGGCCATGGTGCCCTTGTTTTTGTAGCCTTGCGGGCATTATCACTTATCAATGAAAATTTCCTTTTCATAATTTATGGTCTCTTATTTCAGTATTGTTATGCCATGAATGGTTACTTTGCGCTTGTTTTTATTAAAATCTTGTGATGTTTAAGATTTCAACTAATAAGCTAAGTAAAACTGGCATGGAACTTGGAAAATTTGCTAAGTCTTTGAGTAAACACAAGGGTCTTACGCTGGGAAATGCCCTAATTCAAGACTTGTGAAAATTTTTCTAAGTATGGTGAAAAGGGTCTGACGCGAGGGGCCTACTGTGAGGGCACCCTTAGTTAGGAACTTGTTGAAATTTTATCTAAAAAATTCCTCCTTGTGGGTTGTAACTGGATCAAGATGTGCAACGAGTCCCGATTTCGATTGCCAGACGCTTGTTTTGTAAGCAACTCGGGCCTACTAGGACATTCGTGAACGTACAATAAGTTTTTTACAACTTTTACCACGTGATGCACCGGTGCGCCTGTCAGCTGGCTGCGAGCGCTCGTAGATATAGGTTTGATCCTCATCTTTCGTGAGCGTGTGATACGTGGGTTAAGCTCAGGTGAGTTGTTGATCACTTAGGAATTTTAACAAGTCATTACAGACGCAAGGGTCTAGACTTGTGAAAACTTGTCTAAAAGTTTTCCATCCTAGTGCTTGAATGCGAGGGATTCCTGCTACGAGGGTCCCATTTTCGAGGGAGCCCTGGGCGAGATTTGTGGAAACTTGTCTAAAAGTTTCCTCCCAAATGTTGTAGTGCTTGGATGCTAATGGGCAGTGCAACCCGATTAGGCTTGTTATTCGCCTTGTGGCCATCACTCAATATCACCCTCGTAAAGGGAGAATTGGCGAGCTTCAGACCTGTGTGGCGGTCGCTTAGGTTTTCGAGGGGGAATCCTTACCATTCTCAAAAGATACCTCACACAAAAAATCACTTTAGTAGATAACGCTTGTAAACTGGAAATACATAGAGCCCAAAGATAGTCTTTTACAAAATTGTAAGTAATTAAGCATAAGTAATTAAGCATAAGTAATTAAACATAAAACCTCCGTAGGTTGAATGCATTCCACGGACGCGGGAGACTCTCGCCCTGGAGTGTCTTGACCGTGTATGTGTTGTTAGCTCTAATCTGTATAACTTTGTAGGGGCCTTCCCAGTTGGGGTCCAACTTTCCCACATGCTTTGAGACTTCAATCTTTTTTAACACCAAGTCTCCCAGCTGGAAAGTTCTTTCTCTAACCCGCTTGTTATACTGCCGAGCGACGGACGCTTTGTATTCGTGAATACATGCCCATGCCTTGTCTCTTTTCTCATCCAAAAGTTCCAATTCTAAGGACCTGTTATCCTCGTTTGTTCCGGGCTTGAAATATGATACTCGAGCGGATTCATGTGCAATTTCTACTGGTATCATTGCTTCTGAGCCATAGACAAATGAGTAAGGGGTTTCTCTAGTTGACGCTCGTGGTGTGGTGCGATAAGCCCACAAAACCCCTTGCAACTCTTCTTCCCATTCGCTCTTTTTGCTTTCAATCATGGTTTTCAGATGCTGCAAAATGATTCTTTTGGTGACTTTTGCTTGTCCATTGGCCTGAGGGTGACCCACGGAAGTAAAAACTTGTTCAATACCTAACTCTGAGCACCATTCCCGGGTATCTGCCCTTTTTGCTTTCAATCATGGTTTTCAGATGCTGCAAAATGATTCTGTTGGTGACTTTCGCTTGTCCATTGGTCTGAGGGTGACCCACGGAAGTAAAAACTTGTTCAATACCTAACTCTGAGCACCATTCCCGGTTATCTGCCGCTATGAATTGGAACCCATTGTCCGAGATGAGCACCATCGGTATCCATATGAAGTCTCTCACTACCCTGAAAGTAATCTTCGCCACAGCTTCGACCTCAGCCCATTTGGTAAAATAATCGACGGCTAGGATAACAATTTTTTTCTGTCCAACCGCCATAGGTAAGGGGCCCACAATGTCTATACCCCACTGATCAAAGGGCCCTGAGACATCTATGGGGATCATTTGAGCAGCAGGCACTTGAGGAATATTAGACTGAAATTGGCACTTTGGACATTTCTTGGAAAATGCTATGGAGTCTTGGAGGACTGTGGGCTAATAGAACCCACTCCTCAATAACTTTTTTGCAAGAATACGCCCTCCGGAATGATTTCCACAACTTCCTCCGTGAACGTATTCAAGGGTTTCTCTGGCCTGAGAGGGCCTCAAACATCTCATTGGTGGGCCTTGGAAGGATTTCTTGAAGAGTCTGCCTTCGTTGTCTAGCGAGAAACAAGGGGCCTTGCTCTGAATTTTCCGTTCCTCCACCTTGTCGGTAGGGCAAGTACCATCTTTAAGGAATCTGATAATGTCATCGAGCCAACAGGGCTCAACAGGATCAATCATAGCTATCGCTTGGCCGGGTTCTTTCTTCTGAATTAACGGTCCCTCAGTTCTTAGGAACGTGATAGAACGTTCACAGGTCCCTTCGAGGGCAGAAACGAATTTGGATAAGGCATCTGCACGCTCGTTCTCTGCTCGGGGGACTTGAAGCAAATGAAATTCCTTGAACTTTCCGATTATCTCCTTCGCTTTCCCCAAGTACTGCGACATGGTGGCTTCTCGAGCCTCATACATTCCTTCAATTTGACTTGAAATCAACTGTGAATCAACATAAGCCGTAACCCTAGAGGCTCCGTTCTGAAAAGCAATTCTCAACCCTTGTATGAGAGCCTGGTACTCCGCTTCGTTGTTTGTAACTTGGAAATCCAGCCTGATTGCAAAGTCAATTTCAACTCCATTGGGATCTTTGAGGGTCACCCCTCCTTCCCCCCCTTGAGAGATCGAGGAGCCATCGGTGTACAGGACCCATACACCGTCGTTTTTAGGAACAACATGCTCTAAACTAAAACGTTCAACCAGTAGATCCGCCACTACCTGCGCTTGTATGGCCGTTCTGGGCTTGAAGCTTAGATCAAACTGGCTTAGTTCAATGGCCCACTTTATCAGCCTCCCGGAGACATCGGGCTTAGAAATGACTTGTTTCAAAGGTTGATCCGTAAGGACAGTGATTGAGTGTGCTTGAAAATAAGGCCTCAGTCTCCTTGATGCATTAATGAGGGCAAAAGTGAATTTCTCGATTTCCAAATACTTCTTCTCAGTGCCCTGCAATGTCTTTCTCAAGTAATAGACAGGTAGGTGTTTGTGCTCGCGCACGGCCACCAGAACTGCGTTTGTGGCCTCCATGGAGACAGAAAGGTATATGAACAGAGTCTCACCAGCCACGGGTTTCGTCAGGAGGGGAGCGCTTGTAAGGTAAGCTTTCATGTCTTGCAAAGCTTTCTCACACTCTTCAGTCCAAGAGAAATTTCGAGCATTGCATAGGATTTTGCAGAAGGGGAGATTTCTATCTGCCGAGCGGGAGATGAATCGGTTTAGGGAGATTATCTTCCCCACTAACACTTGCACTTCCCTAAGGTTGCGAGGGGATGGGATGTCCAAGATGGCCTTGATCTTTTCAGGGTTAGCTTCAATCCCACGTTGACTAACCATGTAACTCAAGAACTTTCCCCCTCTAACTCAAAAAGTACATTTGGAGGGGTTCAACTTCATGCCGTATTGACGTAGAATGGTAAATATACGCTTAAGATCATCTAAATGTGAGCCCTAGCGCTCGCTTTTGACAATCATGTCGTCTACGTACACCTCTATGGATCCCCCTATTTTCTTCTCAAACATCCAATGGACGAGTCGTTGGTACGTGGTCCCCGTATTCTTGAGCCCAAAAGGCAATACCAAAAAGCAATATACATCCATGTGGACAACAAATGAGGTTTTGGGGCGGTCCTCGGGGGCCATGAAAGTTTGGTAATACCCCTGAAAAGCGTCCATCATGCTCATTAACTCACACCCCCGCGGTCGAATCTACTAGTTGATCAATCAGGGGTAACGGGTACGGATCCTTAGGGCAGGCTTGGTTAAGATCAATAAAATTGTTGCACATGTGCCATTTGTTAGCGCTCTTGGGTACCAACACCACGTTACACAACCACTCTGGATACAATATGGGCTCGATGTACTGGGCCTCCAGGAGCTTGTTAACTTCCTCTTCAATAACCTTCTTTCGAAAACCGTGCACATCTTGCTTCTTCTGTTTGATGGGTTTAAAGCTGGGGTCCATATTAAGCCTGTGGACTATGACGCTCGGGTCAATACCGGTAAGATCAGATGCTTTCCACGCAAAAATGTCAATGTTCTCTCTAAGGAAGTCTATCATCATGATCTGCGAGGGTCCCGAGAGATTGGACCCAATTTGAGTAGTTTTGTCCTTGTTCCCTGGTTCCAACTCAATGGTAAGGAATTTCTCAGTGGGCTCAATTCGGACCTCAGGGTAAGGAAGTTCGAGCGGCTCTTCTTCCTTGTCAAGCGGTCACCGGCCGCATTTCCATCACGCTCGTTCTCCTTTTCATCAGAAGAAGACTCCTCAACAGCTCCGAGAGGGACGCCCTCGGGGTTACTTCTAGTGCCTGAATCTTTCTTTTTGTTTTTCTTTCTATTCATCTTGGCCCTTTTGCGCATGGGGCTATCCTCGTCCAAGTTGGGGAAATCCACTAACTTTTTGGTGGACCCAATTTGGAATGCCTTCTCCGTCTTGGGCTTCCTAAGGGACAACATATAACACTCCCAAGCCTCACGGATGTTGCACAGAACTTCCCCAACCCCGTCGGGGGTTGGGAACTTGATTTTCTGATGGTAGGTGGAGATGATCGCTTTGAAGTCTACAAGGGTTGGACGCCCAATGATGATGTTGTATGGGATTTCTATCTCCACCACCGCGTAGGTGACCATGAGCGTCTTTCGCTATGGGGCATGACCGAATGAGGTGGCCAAGCGAATCTGCCCCCGAGGGACAACTTCAGAGCCTCCAAAGTCAATGAGGGCTGTTTTCAGGGGCTCGAGTGGGATGTTAGTAATATTCATCTTTTTGAAACGTGGTATAAGGCAAAACATTAACAGAGCTTCCACTATCAACCAAGACCCTCTTTACAATGTGGTTATGGACATCTAAGCTAACCACCATAGGACAGTCAGGCGTTTCTCCTATCCCATGGGGCATTACAATATGTTCCAAGTCTCTATCAGAGAATCCTACCACATCATTCTCTCTTATATTGCCGGCGCTCATTTCCTTAATGGCATAGACTTGTTTGGGCGCCGCAGGGCGTTGATCATAGCTTTGGACATATCTGCGGCGAGAGGAGTTGGAATCAGCCCCTGCTAACCCTCCAGCGATCATGTTGATGACCGCAAAAGGGGTGTTCTCCTTTTCCGAGATTTTTTGCTTACCCCGAGCGTTGTTCTCGGGGTTTCCTCGCCCTCTGGGGCTCCTTGAGCGGGAAGGGCTCCTTCTCCTTTCTCTTGCGCGCTCATTATAGCGCTCATCGTAGCACTCCAACATCTTCACACCCTGCTATGAGTCTTTGAATTTCTGCTTCCAACTGGCGGCATTCGTCCGTATCATGCCCCTTTTATTTATGGAAGGCGGAGTATTTGTTCGAGCGCCTTAATGCCTCTGTATCTTTCATCTTTGTGGGCCTCTTGAAGAGTTTTTTATCCAACAAAGCGTACAACTCTGAATTGGGCCTGTTGAGAGGAATGCGCTCGAACCTTCGTGGGGGAGGCGGTGATTTGCGGCGTTCTTTGTGAGGCTACTCACGCCCTCGTTCGCTCTTAAGGGGTCCAAAATGTCTGGGAGCGTTAGACCCATACATGTCTTCGAGCGCAAAGTAGGGCTCGACAATTTCCCTCATTGCCATGAGGGACGAGGGCCGCTTCTTCACTATAGAATCCTCAAACTTCATGCTAACGTACTGTTTGTGGTTGCAAGCCTTGAAAAGCACGTGTATCAAGAAATCCATTGAGGGCCTTTCCACCAGAAGCACCTCTTTGTTAAAATGAGCGAAGAAGGACCGAAGGGACTCATGCTCCCCTTGTATCAAATTGTATAATGCAGTGGGGGTGGTGACAGACGTCTTTAATGAATTGAAATGGTTGAGAAACGCATCGGTGAGCTCACCATATGAGTGGATCGAGCCGGGCGGCAGACGCTTGTACCACTCTTGTGTCATTCCTACAAGGGAGGTAACAAAAACCTTAGCCCAACAATGGCTAGAGTGTTCGTACAGATACATTAGATGCAGGAAATGATCTAAATGCTCTGCGGGGTCCTTTGTTCCATCGTAGCGTTTGATAGAGGTAGGAACCTTACCCATGCCGGCTTGGGCTACCAAGACTTCTTTGACGAGGGGAAAACCCCTCACAAGTGGATGATGGTCATAGCAACCATAGTTTTCCTCTTGCTCCAAGTGACGACGAACTTGTTGCTGTCGAGCGGGGAGACGAGCGTCTCTGGCATTAACTCGCTCGTCCCCAGCATGGGGCACTTGCGACCACGCTGCACGGGAGAGCTGTCCCACCATATCCTGCAACCCCTGCAGCTGGTCTTGCACAGCCCGCGAGGAGGTTGGGATCTTCTCTTCTTACCTGGCTCCCTCGCTGGGAGGCTTGTGGCCCTCGCTTGAAAGCCTGGGAATGGACTTCTTTGTCGGTATTGATCGTGCAGGGACTTCTTTCTCCTTGGCAGGCGAAGGCGGTGGCTGGGCTCTCAAGACGGCCTGTACCGGCAACCCCCCCAAAGATGGGGTCACCTGAGCGGCCTGCCCAGAAGAAAAATACATGGAGGTGAAGTTTTTCCATGCACTCTGGGCCGCCTGGACCTCACATTGTGTGTAAATGGCGTGTAGTTGCTGAGGGGTCATGGGGGATAACTCCACCCCGTCAATCTCTTTTGGCACCACTACCGGAAACTGGAGTTGTCCGGCGTGGTAAGGTTGTATGGCAGGCATCATGGGGCGGGGGCTAACATGTACCCTGGTGGTGGCATCATGTAGGAATGCCCTCCTGGGTGGGCTTGGGCGTTAACCCACTGGTTTTGGGGAAAACTAGGGAGAGCAGGGAGTCCAAAACCTCCCACTGCAGCGGTGGAGGGCTGCTAAGGTGTCAGTTCTGTTGAAGGCACCACCGGCTCAGTGGGGGGTGGTATTCCTCCAATGGGTGGTGCTCCGCCTGTCGCGGCCGGCGGAAGAGTGTTGACGTTGGCCTCGTGGGGGAGGTCATCTCCTCCACCTACTGCTCCGGATCTAGTGGCAACCATGATGTAAGTGGTGTTTGTTCTTCAACTAGCGGAGATAAAGAAAAGGTTGGAAGAAAGGTTTCCCACAGACGACGCCAAAAATGATGGGTCTCAATATGGGATACAGAGTCCAATCACTTTAGAATTTGTTTTAGGTAGGGAAACCCAATGGTGATCGCCGGAAAAGATCGAGTGTTCAACCTGCTAGGACAAACACCAAAGAAACAGAGGTCAGACGGCCCAGTTGGGGAAACTGGGGGTGATTCCCAGTTTGGCTCTCCGACGCTTAAGTCAGATGATGATCTGAAAGAGGTGAAAAATGAGGAATGTAAGTGCTTCAGTGATCAAAGATTGCTTATAGAGATGGAGATGAAGTCCCATATTTATAGTTGAGGGTCAGGGACCTTTTGGTAATTTATCCCCTTATGGTCCTGCCCTAATGTCGCCTTCACACGTGGCGCAATGAGGAGAAACCTAGGAGGAATCTCCTGCAAAAGCTGGTGTAAAAGGTGGTGCGGGCAACAGTGGTAGGTGCGCGGACATGTACGGGGTGTCAAAGAGCCGTTTTGGGTTGGTAACGAGGGTCATTAGCGCGCTCGTGTTAACCATGGCCTGATGGGCTTGTGGATCTTTGCAGAGGTCAGCGCCAAGGCTATGTAGTGAGGGGAGCTTGGCTCCTCAGTCTGCTTTTGTATGGAAGTTCATCCGAGGGGAATGACGCTCGAAGATGGCTTCCTTAATGAACTTGGGGACTTATTTAGTAGCTTTGGGAGCGCTCGTTGGTGGGTGGCGATGATAGCCACGTGTTAGGTGACGACGATGACACGTGTCACGCAGGATCTTTAGCCAACGAGGGAGAGTGACGCTCGTGGGAAGGCCGTTTACTGGGAGAATGAAAGGCCACGTGTCATCGAATGGTGGCGCCACGTGTCGAAATATAGCCGAGCGTATTTTGGCCTCATCAAAATGTATGTATAAAAAATATACATATTTATGAATAAAAATATTACATTTGATTAGAATAAGAATAAAATTATATTATATTATATATGATAAATAGTAAAATTTTATTTTTATGTATATATTTACAATTACAAATATTATATTTGATTAATTTATAAATATAATAAATTTGATTTATGTGAATATAAATAAATTTATTAATTATATTATACATAAATTATAAATATTATTTTTTTAAATATAATTTAAACATAAAAAAATGTAAATAATAATCTTTAAAATTTATAAATATTAACAAAACGATCTCTTAACATTTAATATATAATAAAATAGTCCCTGAGAAATTTAATATATATATATAGGGGTATTTTGGGAAGTTTATAAAAAAAAATAACAGAACACTAACGAGTTAGAGGGACCTCAAACGGAGCATAAAGGTTAAGGACTAGTATGTAATTTTTCAAACAAGAGATCCTACGTTGTAATTTTGCCTATTGTGAGGGTACTCAGACGTAATTTGTCCATATCAAAATTATTGAATTGATCAAGTTGATATATCAAATTTACAATTTCCCTGTTGAGTTAGTCCGAAAAGTCTTGAAGTTGCTTAATTCTCAGTGAAAATATTTGTTGGTCGACTGAGTTGTAGCTAAAAAGAAAACCAATAACGAAGATTTGCTTCAAGGTTTTGAGACACCAACAAAACATAGAATTAATAAGATTATTTTCTTTTCAAGCATAATTGTTGAATTCCTCTATTGCTCAAACCATGAGAATCAAGACAATCACGTAAAGAGCATCAGTTTTCTATGAAAGTATTAAATAAATGTAAAGCTAAAATATAGAAAATAAACATTTTTTAGTTTCTCTAGAAACTATTCTGAACGAATAAGAAAGACTTCAATTTTTACTTAAAAGCATTATCTTTTTTTGTGAATCACGTGTGACGTGAATGTTTTTGGAGAAAACGAGAGTTGGAGCGACGGAGTTGATGAACACGAGAGAACAGATTAGGGTTTGAAAAGAGGAAAAATATTATTGCTGCGTAAGTAAGTATGCATAGATACAAACCCTAACAAGGGTATAAATAGGACACGCGCCCAACGGTCATAAAACCAGCGTGGAAAAGACGCTAAAACACTAAGCATGCTTTAATAAGAAAATAAAATAAAAAATACAAAAAACTAACACCCGCCCTCAAGTTGAAGTTTCGTTAAAAAGAAAACGCAACTTGCAAAGTATGCGTCGAAACAGAGGTCCACCAAGTGACTTAGTAAAAATATCAGCAAGTTGATGTGAGGTATGCACATGTTTGAGAAGAATGAACCCACTTTTATATTGATTGCGAACAATATGACAGTCGATGTCCAAATGCTTAGTCCATTCATGAAAGACTAGATTCTCAAAGATGTGTAGCGCCGCCTTATTGTCACACCAGAGTTAAATGGGCAAAGAAACGGCAACGTGAAGATCTTTGAGTAAATAACTCAGCCACTGCAGTTCACAAACCGTGGCTCCAAGGCTTCTGTATTCAGCTTCACAGGAGGACTTGCTCACCGTAGGTTGCTTCTTCGTTTTCCAAGAAATGAGAGATCCACCTAGCAAAATACAAAAACCAGTCAGTGATCTTCGTGTCAGGGCACAAGTGGCCCAATTATCTGCATCACTATATGCAGAAAGAACAAGGGAATTATCATCTGGGAAGAACAAGCCAGTAGTCCTTGTCCCAGCGAGGTACCGGAGCTCATGTAAAGCAGCTTCCCAATGAGATTTCACATGATTATTGACAAACTGACACAGCTGTTGAACTGCAAAACTTAAGTCAGGGCGAGTCAAGTTTAAATATAGCAACCTTCCAATGAGGCGCCTATACTTAGCTGGATCTGCAAAAGGCTCATCCATATCAGCAGTAAATTTGTGTGTGCTAGATAAAGATGTAACAAGAGGCTGGCAATCAGCCATACCAGTATCCTGGAGTAGATCATTAATGTACTTCTTTTGGGTAAATGTCATGCCATTAGAGCACCTAAAAATTTCAAGTCCCAGAAAGTATTTTGCACAACTCTAATCTTTTGTGGTAAACTCATTGTGTTAATAGTTCTTAATATCCAATATAACACTATCATTGGAACCTAAAATCAGAACATCATCCACATAAACAATTAACATGACAAATAAAGAACCTTTAGTGTAGGTGAATAAACAATGATCATTAGGAGACTGAACAAAACAATAGGCAAGTAATTTTGTTGTAAACTCAAGATTCCATTGCCTAGAAGCTTGTTTGAGCCCATATAAGGATTTTTTAATCTTGCAAACTTGTCCAGAATTAGCTTTAACATAACCTTCAGGAGGTAATAATAAATACATATCCTCATCAAGGTAGCCACGCAAGAAAGCATTATTAATGTCTAATTGGAATAGTCCCCACCTTTTAGCAGTAACAAGAGCAGGAAGACTCTAACAGTGACCAACTTAGCCATTGGTGAGAAGCTGTCATAGTAATCTATGCCAAAGGTTTGATTGAAACCTTTAGTCACAAGTCTAGCTTTATACCTTTCAATAGAGCCATCCGGGTTAAACTTTATTTTGTACACCCATTTTGACCCAATGGCTTTCTTGCCAACAGGTAAATCAACTACATCCCAAGTGTTATTAGATTCAAGAGCCTCTAGCTCCTGTCCATGGCCATAACTCATTCTGGATATTTAATGGCTTGATTGTATGTTATAGGTTTTGGAACATGAGCAATGTTAGCCATAAAAGAGACATAGCTAGAAGCATAAGGCAAGTTATCATTATCAACCAGGGATTTATCCTTAGAAACATCATAAATAACCTTGAAATTGACATTACAAACATAATCTTTCATCCAAACAGGTGAGGATCTAGTCCTTTGGCTTTCTCTAGCCTGCTGAACAACATAAGTTTCTTTAGTTTCAAAGAGACTTTGATCATTAGAAGATGTAATCTCCTGATGATCATCAGTAATTTCAATAACCTTCTGTGGTTTAGCATTCCTAGAAGAATCGAACATGGGATTAAGATCCTGTGTATAAATTTTAGGAGCAGTAAGAACAGAAACATCATTATCCTTATAAGGAAACACATTTTCAAAGAATTTAACATCTCTTGACACAATCATATTTTTGGATTCCAGATCAAACAACTTATACCCCTTTTTTCCATTGACATATCCTAACATGATGCATCTTGAAGCTCTAGGAGAAAACTTATTTTATGAGGACCAGTGGCAACAGGATAACAGAGGCACCCAAAGGTTTTAATATTATCATAAGAAGGTTGTTCATGCAGCAACCTATAATAAGGAGTATCTCAATCTATGACTTTACTAGGTAATCTATTTATGATATAAGTCGCACTTAAGATGGCATCTCCCCAGAATTTAATAGAGGCATTAGACTGGAACATTAAAGCTCTAGCAATTTGCAAAAGATGTTTGTGTTTAACCCTCACAACCCCATTTTGTTGTGGAGTATAGACACAAGTTGTTTGATGTAGAATGCCTTTGTTATGGAATAGAGATTTGCAATTGGAATTTATAAACTCACTTCCATTGTCACTCCTAATAGTTTTTATTTCCTTACCATACTGAGTTTTAACAAAAACTAAGAAATTTTTAAGAACAGAATAGGTATGATGTTTATAAGGCATCAAATAAGTCCAAACGCACCTAGAATAGTCATCAACTATGGTTAGAAAATAATAACAACCAGAATGGGTCTGAGTTTTATAGGGGCCCCAAAGATCTATGTGAATGAGATCAAAGCTCCTTGGAAGATATGCTACTCATACGAAAAGGTAACCTATGTTGTTTAGATTTTTGGCAAACATCACAAATAATATCATCAACTTGAGTAACCACATGATTATGCAGATGTTTCAAAGTACTAGCAGATGCATGCCCTAATCTTTGATGCCACAGAGTAAAGTCATGGGAACTAACAGATAGACAGTTATCATCCCTGCTACACATATCAACAGGTTTATTAAGCAAAACACCCTTGTAAGAACTAGGTCTAGTTTCAAGGAACTCCATGCTCTGTGACACAACAGTAGCATGCTGAACAACAACAGTTTTAGTATAAAAAAATGTAAAGACAGTTACAAGTATGTCCAGAAGCAAGTATTTCCTTAGTTCTCTGGACCTGCAAAGTCCAATCAGTTTTGGAAAACACAAATTCACTATTAGTAGCATTAGTTATTTTGCTAACAGAAATTAGGTTAAACTTGAATGTAGGTATGTAAAGAACATTTTCCAAAATCACTCTATCAGAAAGTTTAACTGTTCCAATGAACTGAACATCATAAGAACTACCATCAGGCAATGAAATAGGTGTCTTAGTCTTAGGCATGTCATATTTACAAAACATGTCTAGTTTAGAGCAAATGTGACTAGTAGCTCCCGAGTCAATAATCCATTGATAGGGACTAAATTCATTGGAGCAAGCAAGAGCATGATTCAAGGACATATCTGAGAACTCAAGGTGAAGTGCAACTGCTCTAAGCCTCCAGCCTTGTTTTCCTTGAAGAATTTGATAAGTTCCGCCCTAATCATATCAAACATGTTGACAGTAGAGTGAGAAACAGATGGTGCATGCTCATGAGGGATGTCCAGTGGAGAATCAGCCATAGCATTGGCCATGTTTCTAAAAGACCTTTTTGAAGAACTTACTTCATTGGATTTATTCTCTTTAAAAGCCTTGTACCAATTCGGTTCTCCAGTGATCTTAAAATAGGAATCAGTGTTATGAGTATCACTATTACACGCATCACAGTGTCTGTTTCCCGTATCTTTCCTTTTGTCCAATCCCCTTCCCATACCAGTCCCTTTATTAGCATTAACATTCTTAGTGAACATAACAGAACTAGCAGGGACATCACTAAAAGCAACATGCACATCTCTTTGAGACTCGACTCTAGAAATAATAGAATAAGCCTTATTTACAGTAGGAAGAGGATCCAAAACCAAGATCTGGTTCCTCACATCATTATAAGAATCATTGAGTCGCAGAAGAAACTATGCGAGCATGTCAGAGGATTGAGAATCATTGATGTAACACAGAACCACACAAGCAGAGCCAGTGGTACACATAGGAGGATCACTTAAATTAGCTAACTCATCCCAAAGCAGTTCCAGGCGATTAAAATTGAAAGCCAAAGAAAGGTTACCTTGAGCGATAGAACTAATATCGCGTTTTAGTTGGTACAGTAAAGGACCATTGCATTGACCGTATCTCTGATCCAGATCCTCCCATAGTTCTCTGGCGGTGCTTGCATAGAGGAAGCTTTGATAGATCTCAGGCGCCAAGGAATTCAAGAGCCAGGCCTTGACAGTACTATCCACTCGTTTCCAAGTTTTATAACTTGGATCTTCAGGCGGTGGCAGATCTATGGATTCATCAACAAATCCAAGTTTCATCTTGGATTCCAAGGAGATCTTCATGGTGCTTCACCAAGTAAGGTAATTTTTACCTTCCATAGTAACAGTAACAACAGACAATAACGAGGAATCGCTATTCGATATGTTGAGAGACTCATCTTGAGAGGATGAGCCAGAGACAATAGCCTTCTTCTTATCATCTTCTACCTCCCTTAGTCTGCCGCTTTAAGCTGCCTGGATATTATGGCACGACTCAAGTAGTCAACAACCTCGCCTGTCTCTATTCCAACAACCATACATCCCTCCTCAACATATGCACGCGTGAGATCCTCGCTCTCCCTAAACCGCCAGTCCACCGTTATTCCCGCAGCCACTACTATCTAGGCTACGAAGACTCTAACAAGATTTATAAAATTCTCAGACGGACTAGAAACAAAACCGGTCACCGAATCACAAAATATGAAATCCTGACAGTAACCTTCCCCGTCTCCTCCTGCAAATGGAGAGAGGTCAAGTTCCTTGACAGGGAACAGCAGTCGGAAATAACGGAAGAGGGTTTGACTCATTCCCTTTGTGCAAATGGAACCTTATATTGGGTCTGTAATAGGAGCATGAGGCTCTTCGGGATTTTTGGGATTGTAGCTTTTGACCTGTATGAGGAGACGTTTTATTTTTCTGACTGGCTGGAGCTGGAACGAGAACATCGGGTTAGCAATAAGTGGAAGGTTCTGCAGAATTGGGAAGGGTTGGGTCTGGCATATGTTTCATCTTGCGGGGAGAAATTGAAACATTACTCGTTGTCCTCGTTGTCTTTTAGTGAATGGGTTAGGGGAACCGCTGATTTGCCTAATGAACTTCGCGGGGATCACTCTTCCAATATACTTCCCGTCGGATATTTGCCTAATGGGGATACGTTGCTGGCAAACAATAATGTGGATGACAGGTTTACGCCCGTTTATTCTTTCGATTTCGGAAGCAAGGGGTTTAAGAGGTTCGTTGTGGGGAAGTTCTGTTGGTCTAAAGCGTCCATGACGAAGAAGATGAGAGCTTTGCGCATCTCTTGCATTCAAGAAGATTTTACTCCATTACCAGTCTTACTGGGGAATGGCAATGGCTGATTAAGAAAATTTCATAAATGGCAATGGCTCCTCGTCTGATTTTTCTTCCATATCTGAAGCTTTTAGTTGATGTAAATTTATTCCATTATGATTTTAAGAAGAAACTTGTGCTTCATGAATAGTAGATTTTGAATTGGATAAGCAAACTATAAAAGTCTATTATGTAATTTGGAAATACCTAAATAGGAACATGAAACTCGCAAGTGACTCGAGTCATTTGTTGCTTGCCTAAAAAAAAAAAAAAAAAAAACTATTGCAACAGAAATCAATCGGTAAATAGCGAAAGCAACAAAAAACATTAGGTAAGATCAAAGGAAAGGAAGAGATCGAGACAACCACGGCACAATCTAGAGGATCTTTGCTGCTCTGATACCATGGAGAAAACGAGAGTTGGAGCGACGGAGTTGATGAACACGAGAGAGCAGATTAGGGTTTGAAAAGAGGAAAAATATTACTGTTGCGTAAGTAAGTGTGTACAAATACAAACCCTAAAAAGGGTATAAATAGGACACGCGTCCAACGGTCATAAAACCATAGTGGAAAAGACGCTAAAACACTAAGCATACTTTAATAAGAAAAGAAAATACAAAATACAAAAAACCAACAGCTTTGTTTCCTCAACGACTTTCAATTTTTTATTTCAATCATGCCGGTTTCTTTAAAAAAAAAAAAAATTATTTCAATCATGTGTTTCATCTCCCGATTCATCCATCTATATATATTTTTATTAACACCCTGCTACAAAGGTCCACACTCTACACGAACGATGATGCATTTTGTAATTTTTATTTTTTTTTTAAAAAAAAAACATACAAACACCTTCAAATGGATAGAGAAATTCGAATTCGAGTCATTTTTCAAAAAAAAACCTTTAACCATTTGAACCAATCCCGGTTGACAATGATGCATTTTATTATAAGTTACACGAAGTAATATGTACAATACCAATTAAATTTAATCATACTTATTACATTACTAAAAATAAAGGCAAAGCAGAATATTTCGGATAGTTTATCTAAGGTATTGGCACATACCTCGCACCATACATGGATATTATACATTTGATGTTTCAGAAAACCTTAACGTGTTAACATGGGAGAGAAATAGTCCTATCTTTCCTCTCTTAACTCTCGATTGTACCCTTATTTATATCAGGTCTCTTTCGCGATCAAACTCAAACTGAAAAAGGTAATTAGATTGTGTAGAAGATCAATATCGACAAACAAAAATGCCTGACGATTATTGCATAATCAACCCCATGGTGACCATGGAGTACTGTTTGGGCATTCAGGACGGCGAGGTCGTCCTAGTCCCCTATGATCGCGAGGACCCTTATAAGGTGGGACTTATTATTTAAATGACACTTCTAAAAATATTATCTTTATGGAGGAGTGGTGTCAGCATTTTAATATTCTTTATGTTATTTATATCTGAGTGTGGGGCGTAAAATACTCGAGGGGGGCGGTTGGCTCCGCACACCAACCCTTCGCTCCGCCTCCGAGTGTAGTATTATGGTATTGTGTCGGACATTTTTTATCAATATATATACCTTCTAAGTTTTCTTTCATTCGAATTTGATTTTTAAATTGTGGATCGATTTCCCGATCTATGATTTCAGGTATTGTTAACGTAACGTAATATTCCACATTATGTATATCTTTAAGGTTTGTATCTTGTACTTTCTATGTATACATATACAATTTGTATTGTGACGTGAATAAATGGAGATTCTTTCAGCTATGGAATAGAATTTATCCGAGTGAAGCGAAATATGACTACGATGGGCGTCCAGCTTTTGCTTTGTTCAATAAAGCCACCAGACAAGCCCTACAGCACGCTAATGGTCCGCACCAACAGGTATCTTTGATAGTAATATTTTCCAGACGAATTACATTTACGGCAAACGTCCAAGTCTACACAGTCTGAGGAAAGGATTAACAAATATCATTTCATGGCGTGCAGTTGCAATTGGATGAATTCACTGATCCTGATGATCCTGATAATTTTCCCGACACAGTCTTGTTTACCCAAAGCAACGACTGCGGCCACGGCGACGAGTATCGGGCAGTCAGGATGTATCCCGACACTAGCCTCAACTTGGATGCTTACGAAGCTACAGAAGACAAAGAGTATCTCGGCGGGACCAAAATCGTGGTCTGGGAGTGGGCTGGAGGGCCTAATCAACTCTGGTGGTTCAATGACATCACTGTCTAGAGAGACTGTTTTTTATATCATTATTGTTGTTCCAATAATCGCAAGAATTGTAGCTCAATTCTTTTGTTAGTGTAAATAAAGAGGCGTGGTTTATTGCGCTCATCTGTGCTGCAACTTCACCTCAGATTATGTGAATAAGATGCCATCTTTGAGTATGGTTTTCTGGTGCTTACTCGCCATTGGTTTGTACCTGACATATAATGCTTGAAGGCAAATAATACTCTCATTGCATGTTTACTTTGTTGGTTGGGATGAGATGGGATAGATGAGAAATGGGATGAATGAGGGGAAATTACGTCTACCTATCCTGAGTTTTTCTCGAGTTATGAGTTCTTGTTTCGGTAGCTTTTTTGGGCACAGAACAAAATAACATTAATGAGACAGATGTCCAAATCTGATGTCTAAACTAAGGGGTTCCGAGTCAATAAACACAACATACATTAGCATCCATTAATGGTGGTGTTTAACTTAGTGAAGAACGCTGAATCGGCTACCCATCCGTTGGGTCTTATCATTGAGGATTGTCGGAGGCTTATCCATTTACCATGGGAATGTAGTTTGAACCATATAAACTGCTAGTGAAGCACCCTCACGGATGCCTTAGCGAAGCATGGCCAGAACATGGAACGATGCATTTGGAACTATCATTCGGAAGATTTCGAGATTGAAGACGGTGATAATGGCAACTAGTTCAAGCCGAGTTTGTTGCTACCAGAAAACAAAAATTAGCATCCCTTTACGACCACAAACCTTTTCCCTTTATATTTTATCCCACAGCAATGGTACAAACTTAACCATGAGCCCTTTTCCGGGTTACAAGCTAACAACAGTCCTCTTTTTCTTGAAAAAAAAAAAAAAAAGACGAAGAAAGAAAAGCTTGCCTCTGTAGTAATGGATCTAAAGTTCTAAAACTGTACGCGACTTGTCTCCATACCTCAAAACTTCTCAATTATTTACCTAACATTGCGACAGAAGTCCATTCTTCTTTCCAGCTTCCATAAATCACCAACTGCATCTAATTCCATCTTAGAAAAAAAAGAAGCCGAAAGCATGATAATCGCCATCCTCACACAGGAGCAGTTAATCCATCAATCTTCATCATACAGAAGTACTTGGATGGGACCAATGCACCCGCCTTACTGCAGAGATCCACCACAGCAGGAGCACGACCGTAATAGTTAAGCCCTTCTTCAACAAGTACAGACGGATCTTGGCGCCGTCTGAACCAACCGACTTTTGGAGGAACCAAGTCATCAACTTTCGCCTTCTCCCAAAAGTGGGCCCCGTGCCACCTCTCGTACTTAAAAACACCACACATTCTAGCTTTGTGCCCCGAGGGGCCAACATGCACTTCAGAACAGTGTTTGCAAACCCTTGCTGGATAGATCAACAGTAACTTGCCCACACCGGATCGCAGACTCTCCCACGCCCTTAGGGTTCGCGTGGCAACCATTCTCAAATCATATTCTGACAATGGTTTCTCACAAGAATCGTTGTTTCTGTGATTATCCGGTGTACTAAAACTTGAAGAGACGGTTGGATTGGTAGGGTCTACACCTGCCTGAAGACAGAGCTCAAGAACTGCTGGAATGCGTTCGTGGTCGAACCTCTCATGGTGTTTGATTACGCCCTGAAACATTTTCTGGAGATGGAAAGTTTCAACAGGGACAATTACATCATTTGTGTTTCCTTTGACCCAACTGTGGACTTTGTTCTTTGCAAGGTGCCGGTAACCATGGCATGTTCGAATTAAATGACCACTCTCGCCTATGAAAACTTCAGGGCAGTATCTGTTACAAGAAAAGGATTTTATGATATAAGGAATGGATGAATTACACACAATTTTTGTACTCGGATGCTATGTGATGTAGCTGAGAAGTACATATATATTTGATTTGGGTTCAAACAAATGATTTGGACTCTGCACTACAGTTTAACAAGCAAAAGTACATCAGAGAATAATCTAGAGACATTCATGAGAATTCTTAAACATGAGATAATCTTGCCCTCTAGTTTTAATATCTTTGCCGAGAAGGATCAAAACCAATAATCAAATACTTTGATACACACAAATAATAATAACCATCAAACAGAAACCACAAACATTTTAACAAGCTACGAAAATCATCTGAAACAACCATCATGAACCTACTACTCTACTACATAAGAGCAAATTGATACAGGTCCGGAAATTGAATGTAAATCTCAAATGACCGATTTCATTCATAGATTCCTCGTCACTAAAAACGCCAAACCCAATCAAAATTACCCCACCAGTCAACCAAAACAGAAAGATCCTATTTTTTTAGCTCATTGAGACATGATTTCAGTCACTCCAACAATGGCAGAACACACACACACACACACACACAAAATATGAACATCAATAGCACAAAATTGGCAGAAACCCAGTTACATACAAATGAAAATAGCGCGAATTCGCGGATTACTTGCAAGCCCAGATCGGAACGTGGTGGCTGAGGATTGATACGCCGTCGTATAGAGCGCTTCGCGCCTGGAGGACTTCATGGGCCACAGGAAGCATGCCTCTGACAGGATACTCCTTGGCGCGTTCCTCAATCCGCTTCAAAATCATAGGCCTAAGCTTCTTCAGATCCACACTCGGATTCGATTTCGTGCTGTAAAACCTGCTTCCACTAAACACTTGTTCGAAAATTAGGGAACCATTTCGCCGTAGTTTAAGATTCCTCGCGCTCATCTTGATGAATTGCACTAACCCCTGCATGCAACCAACGACGAATTGAAGGCCCTCCAACCAGGGTTTATGCATAGACGATATCGTGCGACGAAGAACAATGGTGATGCGAGCCTATATGTGACAAACTCGCTTTACATTTAAACGGGTAGGATCTTGTCAAGAAACAAAAGAATAAACGGGTAGGATAGACCCAAACCCGGCCCACCACAGACAGAAAGTCACAAAACATGAGACATCAAAAGAGAGAGATTTCGTTAAGTTGGGCTCACTTTTCAACAAAACTATGTCACATGTATGGAGCTCACCTGGTATTCGGGAAGGACTTCGGCTCATTTGGGAATGTCGATTCGAAAAAATTATCATAGAATCTGATTCGAAACAACAATCTCTCTTATCAATTCATCTGAATTAGACGATCATCTTTTGGCAAATATTATTTTTGACTATAAAAATTTCTTTCAGCGTCTGTGAGAAATAGAATTGTGTACACTAAATTTGGCGGGAATGATAGGAACACGAAATTTAGGGGATTGTTCCTGTTTTATAACCCGTTTAGATCGAGGAGTTGGGATTCTTCTCAAGAAGGATTGTAATTTTAGGTTCTTCTTAATGCCCTCCCTTGAGTTACAAGCCCAGGCCCTGGTACAAGGCCGGCTTGGTACTTAAAAGAAAAATAGAGACGCATTTGCATTTGCATTTACAAGAAACTCTTTAATTTAGAGCGTTTTTGCAAACTGTACAAATAAATGATAATATAAGTTTAATTTATTTCAATATTTTGAGTGTATTTGAAATATCAACTTCGTCGTATTATTCACTCCTAAGTCATACTTTTAAATTCTGATGTATTTATGTAATTAGTTAGTACTGTTTTACTCTGCTTGCATCCCGATAAGCTGCAGCATAAGGATGCGACTTCTCATCAAAAGTACGTCGCGAAAAAGATTTTGTATCTCTATGAGGTATCGAACAAAGGGTTTTGTCGTGTGATTAGTTGGGTTTTTGGTATAGTAATAAAGTTTTGTAACATAAGAGAGTTGTATAAAATCTCACCTAGGAAGCATGGGTCCATTTCAACACACGCTTGCTCAACTTTTAACATTGTGTGAAGACTGAAGAGTGAGAAGTTTGAGGCAAGAAAGGGGAATTTCTGAGAGGGAATTGGCAGATCATGTATGTACATATTGTTCTTGCTATTATTACATGACAAAAGAATAGGTTAGAATTTCATTTCAGACAGATACCATATTTTATCCACGTTTGTTAGTGACTTTGCCTGTCATAAATCATGTGCCAAAACTTTTTTAGGGTTTTGGAGAGTGCTCTAATTAGAGAGGTTTTGTATACTTGATTTGGGATATGTTTATGGTTTAATAAGTTTGGTTGAGTCGTAGTTTCGTACAATAACATGCTTCTATTATTCCAAAATTTTCACCGAATGTATATATCTAGTGAAAATTAATGATAATTTCAATTTAAATGATGGGGAAATTTTTATGTTGCATCAATTTTAGCCTTGAATAGGTACAGATTCGTATGGACGAACATTTGATTCGTGAGGATTTACATTAGAATCTACATAATTCAATTTGATAAGTTATAGTCATAATATTTATGCACAGATAATAGAATGTATAGATAATTTAAACAATCATTATATTTGATGAGTATCTTCCGAATCGAACCCTTTTTCCTTTCATTTTCTCTGGTTTTGGCATTTCCGGTGTTGCGTGTTTATCTCCACTAATTTAGTTTATATAGGCGTAGAGTTCTTTTAGGATTTAGTTCATTTGTTGTTACATAATCTATTTTGATACTTTCTTTATCTTATGTTTTCTAATTAGTAGATCGTCTCATCTATGTTTAACATGTCATACAAGTCTTGTTTTCTCCTAAGTTATGTTCCCATTGAGTTCTTGCAGGAGTTTGTGTCCTATGCGAACTTCCGAACTAATATTGAATTGTGTCTTATTTGAAGTAGTCACGTATTATGTGGGTAGGAATTCATCGATATTAAGTAGAAATTTTAGAGTTTTAGGGGCCTTGTACGACATTTATCATCCTACAATACTATGAAATATTTGAACATTTTTAAAAGATGAAAATTGATAAGGTTTACAGAATTAAATAAAACAATCATATGGTGGGGCAACTTGAAATTAAATTCGCAGCTTGCCATTATTGTACTCCCAAGAGAAGTCATTTTTCCCTCGACACTAGACAAAGTTATTTATGAAAGGTTTAAAAAAATACACATATATTTATATAAGAACAAGTAGCTGGAACTCTTCACACTAGAGCTGGCATTTTTCTTGGTTTGACCTCATTATTATTATTGTGCGTCATAAATGAGTCCTACAATTCAATAATCATTACTAGCATAAACCCCGTGCTTTGCACGGAGTATTTAACAGTATATAAAATATTTATACATAAATTTTTAATTATATATACTAAAAATCTTTACGTTGTTAATTTTTAAAGCTATAAATAATGAATTATTAAAATCATTAAATCAAATACACATGCTTAAATAGAACCAAAGCTATAACTAATGAATTCTTTCATTTCTGATCATAGATGTTGCCTTTATCTGATTTTTTCATTATAAAGGATAAAAATACAATTTTACAGAAATTAATGTAAAAGAATAATGATTAGAAACAAACAACTGGCTAAAGTAAAATATTTCTAGTTATTTATTAGACTAAATACTTTTTTCATATTTTGGTAAGCGGCAACCATATCAAGTAAATAAAGGTAATACAACTCACAAACAATAATTACATTTAAATTAATTGCTACAAAATAATTTCTTGTAGATAATATAAGAGAGTGAATTAATTAACATAGAGATAATGTTGGATTTAGTCAAGTTCTAAAAATAAGCTAAAAAAGAAGTGGAGAAATGAAAATAAAAAATAAGATAAACTATGTGATATGAAATATTTTATATAGGTGCTCCGTAACTATGGTAAAAAATGATAATAAAATTTAAAGCTAGAAAAATAGAAATAAAAATTAGATTAGGAAAAAATAATAGAATTAAAAAAAAAATACAAATAAAATAAAATAATAAATGGAATAAGTGATAAAATAATAAATCTATAATGTTAGACATTCGAGAAAGTTTCGTACAAAGAGGTAATATACGTAAAATAAATTTTATTTTAGTGATAAGAGATTCTAAATGATCAAACAAAGGACATATTTTATTTTGACAGATATTAAATAGCTAATCATCATAAAGTGTCATGAAAAATGAAATTAAACAAAATTACGAAAGGGGCGGGTGAAACTCAAAAATAAAAAAATTAAAAACAAACATAACTAACTAACTCATTGAGAATTAAGAATTTTAAAAGAATTATAAAAACTGCGAAAATTAGAGGTAATAAAATTGATAATATCCAAATCTTTTAGAGTAATTTTGGTATAAATCCATGCTAAGTAAATTAAATATTGGGTGGGGTGAAACTCTGAGAGATCAAAAAATAAATATAAATTAAAGAAAAACTAATTTAATTATAAAGTTGTATAAGCAATAGAAAATAAGGATAAAGAGTTAAGGAATTAAGCACAAAACTAAAGTTTAAAATCACAAAGCATCAACGTCAATAATTAAGAAGAACAAAAAAAAATGAGAATAGATTGAAAGAAACTGATGTCAATGATTATATACTTTAAAGCTATAATGTAATATAAATAGGAAAAAATATAAGTAGATTGACAGCAAGTGATGTCGAAATTCTTTTTTCAGAAAAATTATTTACAGACTTATCAACACAATTTATTACAAAACAGATGTGTAACTTGAAAGAAAATGTTCAGTGGTTTATACCTCAGTATAAAGGAATTTCAAGACTTGATCTCCTTCCACTTTTGTCTGCCCAATGATTATTCCAACATGACCATGGAAAAAATGGAATAAATTATTAATATAATAAATACAAAGTCATCGATGTAATGAATATATATTTGAAAATCACAATATAATATAAGAAAAAAAAGATGAGAGTAAATCAAAAATAAATGCCAACGAATATATATTAAAGCCACAATATAATATAAGAAGAAGAAAAAAATGAGATTAGATTGAAAGCCAATAACCGCATCAAAAGGAAAAAATGAGTGTTTGTAACATAAAACTTGTGAAGTATTTATATAGAACAAACAATTAATAAAAAGAAACCCTAAAAAAATAAGGAAAAATAACTAAATTGAATAATTTCTTAAATCAAGGAGATAATTAATAAGATTCATGTGCATTTAATGAAAAACAAAGCTTAAAAGAGAAAATTAAGGAAAACTAATTAAATTGAATGATTTTTTGAATTGAAGAGATATTGAATGATTTCGTAAATTAAGGACATAATTAATAAGATTTATGTGTATTTAAAAATTTAATCATTGTAATTAGCATTAAACAACTTACCATTAAATTATTTTGTCAATTAAAATAATTCAAAATTCTATAAAATTAGTATTTGGTCAAAATTGATATAATTGAGTCAAAATACACCCTTCCTATATATTATAGTATAGATACCTTTTCCTCTTGCCTTGGTATAGTACCTCGCAAAATCATGCAATCATTGTTTCACTTATGATCCAATTAGCCCCCTTTTGAATTTAGACTTTCTCACCCCATCTTGTGGGGAAAATAATTTTGTCCACTTTTAGCAATGAGATTTAATTATTTCTATGTATTATTCAACGATGATCTTTCAAACTCGATAATTTTTTAAAAAATTACACGATGTAAAAGAAAAGTTTTACTTATAATTATATTTGACGAATCTTATTCTTTTCAACTTGATTAATCTCTTGTGAATTTTTCCTCAATTCAAGATCGAAAATACTTTCACACCCACCAAACTTTCAAACGATTGGTCGATTTACAAGTGAGGTTTTACCTGAATTCCATCTAGCGAACTTATTCTCCTCCACTTGATCAACCCTACGAACTATTCCTAAATTCCATCAAAAGATGAATTGTTTGCTTTCGTATCTAGAATCTCTACCAAAAAATTCTTCCTTAGACTTGAGCCCAAGCACTACCCTAAAGTCAAAAAGACATAGAAAACGATGCACAATTTTCAAATTAGGTCTATAATTTTCTCATAAAGTAATGAAAACAATGGACATATATGACTTTAAGGTAAACAACAAAATTATTTAGGCACCATATTCAGGAGGGACACACTTAGACCGTATGGTACGCAAAATCTAAGCAATATCTCTCTGTCATTGTTATCTGACATACGTGTATAGACTATGACGAACACACCCTTTTAAAAAAATATCATTTTATCGTGTCGTATTATGTCGGATAAAGACTTGCAGCAAAAACTCAAGAAAAAATTTGTATCGACATATCTATGTCTGTCATGTTTGTATCGACGTATTCGTATTCATGCATCGTAATCGGTTTTTATAAGAAAATAAAATTATGAATATTTGTAGAGGAGCATGTGAGTTGGGGACCCCTTGGAGCTAGTCATTCATTTTCTAATGTCTTTATTCAATTTTCAGGTACAGATCAATACAAGAACTTGGAATGGACAGTTCTTCGCATGATTTAATTTTCCAGGAAAATGTTTCATAGAATTGTTGAAATATCTATGGCAAAACTAAAGGCCAAACGCCAGTTGCCAAATCAAGCCTGCGTTTTATTTATTACATCAAAAGACTCGCCTTTGTCCACAGCCTATTGTTTTTACTACTATTGCGAAAAAATATTACCGTTCAGTATTTTTTTCAATTGAAAACATTATATTATTTTTGGTATTGTTAATTCAAGTTTAATTTATCGACTTCTTATATCATGAACCTCGAACATATTTCAGGAATATCGGCATCAGTTGGTTTATTTATGAGGAAATGATCAGAGTTTGGACCTTAATTATATTCTATGTAATGTTTTACTTCACCCCATTGGATTAATTGATCTTTCAATAAATAATGTGTTTGATCTAACTCGCATTAAAAAAGTAGCTATTGAAAGGAATTAGGCCTAACATATTATTTATTATGATATCATAGCAGAATTTCATTATGTAAACCGAAAACTGAATATTGTTATCCTAAGAATTGCAAAACTTTATGGAAACCCCAAATTTCTTGCAGAATGTATAGCCGGACAATTAAAGAATAGGGTTTCCTTCCGAAAAGCAATGAAAAAGGCTATTGAATTAATTGAACAAGTAGATACAAAAGGAATTCAAGTACAAATTCTCGGGCGTATTGACGGAAAAAGAATTTGCACGTGTCGGATGGATCAGAGAGGGTAGGGTTCCCCTACAAACCATTCGAGCTAAAATTGATGTTCTATTTTAGGCATGTCTCTTCATCATCGCAAATAATCTGATTTTTGCTTGCAGATATTTCGATTCCTGTAAAATTCACCGCTCTAATTTATTTCGTATTCTGTGGCAAAGAGCGTGAGGGATGTATTGCATATTCTACATCGAATAATAAAAAATATGAAATTTAATATATAATGGGTTGACAATTCTTACTTTAATACTTAACCTTTGAGAGTGAGTAAAAACAAATACATTATTAAAGATGATTTCATATGATAAAAATACATTAGCCGCGAAATTTTATTCATGTTTGTTTAGATGATACACTAAAGTCACTAAATTTAAAAAGATAAAAGTAGTTTCAAGAAGAAGAATCACGTGATGATTCACGACTTTGTTGCTAAAAAATGTAACAATTAGGTGGAAAAAGACTAAACAAATTAAAATATTAAACTTGACAATTTATAATTAATAATCAAGAATAAAGTAAGATTAAGTTGTGAAACACGAAATGGAGGACAAGGAAATTGGAATTGTTGACAAAACTTTCGGTTTGATCAAAAAAAATTATATGTTCACCCTGTAATTCAAATAAATTTTTAGTTTGTTACCTAATAATATAAATTGTCTATTTCACCTTTAATTTTCTATATAGGAAGTATTTACATAAATTTGTAAAACTATATATAAATTTTTAAGAACTATTATGATACACAATAATTGATTATTGAATAAAGAATTTAAATGTTAATATGAAGTATTCACTTATGCATTTGTGGGAATATATCTGCATTTTGAGAAACTATTGTATTATTTAATTACTAGTAATTAAATGATTTAATGAAAATTCATATTTATATTTGAATTTTTAGAATTATATCTAAATATTGAGGAATTCTTGTGTTATGTAAATGTATTAAATGAAGAACTTTTATTTTAATATGAAATATTTATATTTGAATTTTGAGCATTATTTATGAATTTTAACAAACTATGGTTTTATACAACTGTTAATTATTAAATAAAAAACTTTTCTTTGAGTATGAATTATAAAATAATGTAATTGTGGAACTATTCCGAAATTTTGAGGAATTGTCGTAAACAAAGCATAATTAATTTATTTTAGAATAATTAAGGAGCTAACTAAAAAATTTAATAGATCGAGAAATATACTTAAAAATTCAAGTTTTATTGGGTTAAACTCAAAATATCCCTAAGAAAATTACAAATAAATAAAAAAAAAAAAAAAACCAAGATTGTTCTCCCTCTTATTTGTGGTTTAAGAAAAACAAAATGGAATATTAAAAAAAAAGAAAAAGAAAAAAGGGGAGAGAGAGAGAGAGAGAGTTGCTTTGTGTTGTATATCAGTTTCCCCAAAGCTTCCAAGGCTGGGGGCCTCTTGATTTAAACATGGAAGTGTGAAACATCTATTTCATTTCTCTTCATTTCTTTATCTTCTTGCACTAATCTACACAGTCATTAGCACAATAATTTCCCAGGGAGCAAAAAGCAGAGTTTATTTCAGTGATTTGCAGAACTCTTGTTGCAATTTGGATTTTGGAGTGTTTATTCACCTGGGATCTGTCAGAAAAGAAATGGGTTTTCTTTAGTCTACCAATTTAGGAAGGAGGAATAGACACTTGCCTATTAACCCACTACACCTCCATCCCCACGCCCTCCTTCTCTCAGGCATACAGACTAGAGCAGAAGGACATTCTTTTAGTCCACCGCCTCTGGAAATTGTTGTGAAAGAAGCTTAAAGCTCGAATCTTTACAATGCCATTAGCGTCCACATGTGTGAGTCCTTTTTATCTTCTCGAAGCTTTCATTTTTCGTGTTCACGAGTTTCTGCTTTTTGTTCCGAAAAGTGCTTGTTCTCTTTATCTTTCGTTTTATTCGGGTTAGAATATAAAGTTTTATATGCGGTTTTTATTGAGGCCCTGATCTTTGTTTTTGAAAAATTTCTTGAAAATTATACTATTTATGTGGTTTTACGCTTAAGAATCCAGTTCGGAGCAAGATCTGCCATAATTACGGCCTCATTCTCAAATCTGAAGCCAATTTCAGTTCTGTTTGTCAGTCTACATGGTACTCTTCACTTTGGTGTTAAATTGAATGCTTTTGAGATCTTTTGTGCACTATTTGTTGATTTACTGTACTTTCAGGTGATGAATAATGATGAGTGCTGGTTTTGAATATCTGGGTCGTGTGAGTGTGAGGATTTTGAGATCAAGAACTGGGTAGTTAATTATTTGGTAAAATTCTGGGAATTACGTCATGGTCTTAGACTCTTACATCATAATATCATCAACCAAATAAGACCATAGTTTCACTTTTTGACAAACATGATGATGGCTGGTTTGCTCATCTGCAATATGGCTGCCTATTGTCTTCTTTTTTATCCTTTTTTAATGGTTGCTTCACTTTTTGGAAAGAATTCTTTTGTGTATCATATTTGTTCTGAATTTGAATTTTGTGGGCTGTTCTAAACGTATTTGCTTGCGGATGCTGGCAGACTAACAACTGTGGAAGAGTGTTAGCTAATTTATTGTGTTATGATTAGCAGAACATAATATGTTAGTCTATTGAGTTTCTTTTGACTTTGTACAGCCACTTTACATCTCTCCTTGTAAGTTGCTTAGGTAGATCAAAGAAAGCGCAGTTGTTCTTTTGTGGTTGCTGGCTAGGTTGATGATAATGACGGGATTGGTATTGCCGTATAAAACGATAATAATATTATTGATTGTGGTGTTCTTAGAGTATAGCTAAAAGATTAATATAGTTTTCAAAATATATATAGCTTTCATAATCTATATGACAAGGTTAGTGCCAATGTATTCAGAAGAGTAATGATACATGGTTATCTAGGTGCATCACGCGTGTACTTTTCTAGTAACTGTATAAGTCCCAAGAGTGTAGTGGAATTAGATGAGTTTCCACATTGCTGATAAAAGATGGATCACGAGCATAACATCATAGCTATGCAACAAAGTTTGGTAAATCAATGGTAAAAGTATGTTGCTATCTGTCTTGTCGTGAGAATAGTTTTGTGCATATCCATTTGGGAAGAGTCAGCATGGCTTACTTCATTATACGCAAACTTTTAAGAAACTAATCATAAGTAGCCTTTTGTTTCTTGATTTCCTGCTTATTTTGCTTGTTAATTTTCCTTCTTTTTCTTTTCAGATGCGGAAAATGCTATTGTGTCTTGAATGATGTTAATTTGCCGTATAGAAGCAGCATGATGTCGGAAACAAAGAAAGGGTGGAAGTCCATAGTACCCCTCTGTTTGACCACAAAATCAGCTCGGCCTTTCTGCTTGTTTTCGAAAGAGAAATCAGATAATGATGGTGCCAAAAATACTCCAGTTTATCTCAATGTTTATGACCTTACACCCATGAATGGCTATGTTTATTGGGCCGGTTTAGGGATATTTCACTCCGGCGTTGAAGGTAGGTGTATCTTATTTTTGGGATATATATTACTTATGGTGAATGATACTGACCTCCATTGTAACTATTTGTAATTACACAAACTTCCCCTCTTGCTTTTAAAATGACATATGCTCCCTTTTGATGGAAATTTAATAGAAGCTGGCGCTTTTTAGTTATACGCTTAGATAACATCATTCTTACCTGAAATATTTGAAAATTTTAGTAAAATTTGATTTATAACTTCATTTAGCTGTGTTGTAATCAACCAAATGGGGTAATCATGAGGTAAAAATAAATTACAAGGGGGGTCTGTGTAATTTTGTAACCTAGAAGGACATTTATATAATTTTCATAGTTCCGAGGGAGGTGTTGTATTTGTTAGTTATTTGGAACTCAAATATCTTACAAAGAATGTTGTGTTTCACAGTTCATGGTGTAGAATATGCATTTGGAGCTCATGATTTTCCGTCAAGTGGTGTGTTTGAAGTTGAACCTCGACAATGCCCTGGATTTCACTTCAGGAAATCTATATTTATCGGGACTACATCATTGGATGCTACTCAAGTTAGGGAGTTCATGGAGCTTCAAGCTGCAAACTACAATGGTGATACCTATCACTTGATCGTAAAGAACTGCAACCATTTCTGCAAGGACATTTGTTACAAATTGACAGGGAAAAGAATTCCAAAATGGGTAAATCGGCTGGCCAAATTAGGTAAACTTTTGTCTCGTATATATGTCACTATAGGAAAATTCTACAATGACTAAGAAGTTGATTTACTTTTTCTAATTTTGTCCGTTTGGCTGTGTAGGTTCAATCTTCAACTTTGTCCTACCAGAAGGACTTAAAATCACAGCCGTCCAACACGACACGAAATATGAAGTGTACGATGATAGCGAGAAGAGAAGGCTAAGAAGCACTTTCAGTTGTCTGTCCTCAATATCATCCAGGCAAAAGCAGTTATCGACTTCTTCATTGCTGCTGCAGTCGCCCCTGAAGGGGTGCTTGCCCCCTTGGGAACTGAAAAGGTCCACTAATGGTTCGCTCAAGGAAAGATGATTACATTACCCTTCACCTTGTTCAAATACTACGCTGATGTTCTCGTGTGTTCTTGATAATACGGCGAAGAGAAACGAATTGTTGGAGGGAACAGTGTATCGAGCCATGCTGGTGGTTGTGTTTCAGTTTCCCTCTTGCCGATTCTTTGGATTGTTGTAGTTGTGTACTTGTTAATGTCAGTAGTACGAGATTATGTAAATGAAGCAACACACTAGGGAAGCAATAGTATATGCTTGTGTTGTTCGTTTTTTGTAGTTTGTGGTGTGTGTTGTTTGAGCCTAAGGTATGCAATGCTTTTCCTTTTTGTCTCCCATCCACTCTTTTTTTCCCCGGGTTGGGACTACGGCAGAGACCGGTATGTGTACCTTCACAACTCAGTTACTCAATTCACAACATTGGAATTTTAGCTTCGCCCTTGTTTAATAGATTTAGAAATGGTAATTTTTAGGAATGTAAATTAATAATTTGTTCAAGAAAACCAGTTGAATATTGCAAGGTCAATGTTAATATCAGCACTTACAGCTAAGTAAGTATACCTGAAGCTACCGATACGGGTTGTCTAAGTAGTTAAAGAGTTCTTTTTTCGGGGCTCTTGTGGACTTTTGAGGAGCGGGGAGAAATTGTTGGAATTCTATGAAAGCGTCCCGGGAGCCAGGATGCATGCCAGCTTCATAAGACCAGGTGGACTAGCACAACATCTGCCTCTTGGCTTATGTGGAGTTCGAATCTCTCTGATCACTTTTGGGAGGCGTGTGTTCAAAAGAAAAAAAAAAATGTACACCATGAAGCTATTATAAAACAAAAGAGAAAAAACAGAGTTGAACTGTTGTTAATCTAATCAATTTACACTAAAAATACCGTGCTAAATACATGGAACCTAAGACTCTGTCCAACAATTCAACCTTCAGACCCCCAAGAACTCATCAGCCACAATCTTATAATAGATGAACAAAGATGAATTCTCCACCAAAGAAATCAACATTAGATTTTTACTTTGACAGGGTGGGAAGGGGTGGTGTGGGGGGTTAAGAAAATAGTTACAATTATACAATGCAGAAGTATATACACATGGAGAACCAGCATTATCTTTCAGAAAACAAACCTGCACCAACACCAAGAGATCGTTCAGATTAAACATGTCGTTTAACAGTTTCTACACGAATGAAGCCCTTGAACGGAAACGGGAAACCAATTCAAGAACAGTGTATAACTTAAGCCACTATTTCTGTATAACATATGTACAAAAGACTAACATAGCGATTATTCTTGTTCTCATAGGTCTAAACCTCCTAATTTCCTTCCTATAGTTTAGAAACCATTAACTCTCAATCGTCTTTCTGATGCAAAACAGTAGGCATGCTAATATTACCATTGAGAGCAGCATGATAAACTCTTTTCTCAGCCAATCCTATGTCTGAAAGCATCAAATTACCCTGCATTATAAGTAAACCAGTAATTTATACCATTTTTTTTAACACAGTTATTCATTGTTAAAGAAAAGCTTGAGAAATAAACTTACCTCACGAGCCATGAGCTGTCTAACATTTTCGGCATAAAGTTTAGGATCTTCCTTTTCTTGTTCTGAAGGGTGATAAATTGGTAGTTTTGTAACTTCGATATAATTTACAAACTGACAGAGAAGGAAAATCACATGGCGCACCTTGCAAAAATATGTTGAGTTTAAATCAGCCTTGTAAGCATGATTAGTGGAATCTAGATTGCATATAGATGAATAAATTGCCCGTTCTTAATACTTATAACTCACCCCTGAAATAGAGTCCCATGCAGGACTAAATCTTTGGTAAGGGTATCTTAAAATGATTGGACATACGGGAGCCTTTGCCCGAAATGCACCAGTCTTGAATGGAAGAAGGTAGTCTCCGTTTGTAGTGGTGCCTTCTGTTAAAGAACCAAATGACAAGTTAAAAAATTACACAAATAACAAAACTGAAACTTAATTGATTCATTATAGATCACTGTGAAACACTGATAAGGATTTTTTATTTTGTTCCTGAGAAATAATCTTAAGGGCATACATTAGTGTGTTCTTTTCATTTTTTTTTTTTTCTGAAATCAAGGCATGAGTTAGTTATGACCTGGGAAAAGCATCATCTTTGGAGCAAACTTATTTTGATGAGCTTCTCGAATTCTTTCACTGATAATACCTGCAAACAACAAAAGTCAGACTAGAAAAATCCAACTGAAGAGTAAAAATTCTTAATGATGTGTTTCTGAGATAACTATCCCTATATGAATAAGAGAAGGCTCATTGTTGAAACATGTTCTTTTTCCGAATCAATAATCTATTTCCGTCCCCTCTTTAGCTTAATCAATGCATAAAATGTTTCAAATATCCAAAAAAGAAAAAAAGAAAAGAAAAAGATATTTAAAAAAGATACCTGAGACCCCCTTGAAGTCGGATGATTTTGACTCGCGCTGCACATAGACACAACCGAGACATTTGCTGTAATGTGAAAATAATTACAGTTTAAGGTATTAAGAAGAACATAAGAGTATGCTTGACCGGAAGGATTAAAGTTTGACATAATTCTTTCATGTCATTATAATTGTCTTGCATTGTTACTCTAAAAATATATAGATGGGGTGGAGTGAACCAACCTTATAAGACCAACAAGAGGAAGTTTAGCCACAGATCTCTTCATCAACAAAAAAGAGAGAACAAAAGTGTCAGCTGCATTTCACCATATAAAAGTTTCTATCTTCTAACATAAAAACAAGAATATGACTATTAAACTAACCTTGGCAACAAAACTTGGGAAAGAAGAAGACATGTGATACAATATATCCAAATAAGATACATGATTAGATACAATAGCCCCGGGGCTTTCCATCTCTTCGGACTGAAAATGTAAACCAAATTGAGTTATTCACGGTTTCTTCAAACAGGAACCAAGAGATGCATCCGTAAACAAATATGACACATAAGATCTATCATAACAAACAGTATCAGCATTTGTATCTTGAATATGACACCACAATTAGCTGTAAATGCTATATAAAGACAACCATTAAAGCAGTAGGCAATAGAAACTTCAGATGAACTGCTACTCAAGAGTGTACAATTAACTTAAAGGACCAATGTCAGCAAGCATCCGCTACCTTCAAACTTTATATGTCATTAGCGTTACACTGCAATTTCAGCCACCTCAGGATTTACCCACATATGGGCCAGATAACTCAACATCTCGACCACCATTATCTATACTTAATCTTTCGTTTAAATTGCCGCATCACTATTCACTAAATAAAACAGTAAGATCATTCAGATAACTAGAGGAAAAACAGAGTTCCAAGAAACCAAAACAGACCAATGTATTAATTTTCTCTGCACTCATAACAAACAAACAAATCTGAGTGTTTCGATTTCCTCACACGAACCACACTTCCAATCTCAGTTAACAGCATAAAGTTGCAAATTTCATAGAATACCTTGGCTTGAGAACATACTGGCCTAACATGATATAGCATTACCTTAACCATTCACTTTTTTCGTCAATAAACTACCGAGTAAATTTGCTCAAAAGTTAGTCAAGTACTTCATTCATGGCATTCTAGGAGCATCATGTCCACCTTTAAATCAATCATTTCCATCACAAACCACCAATTATTCCTCATGCCACATTCTGCAGGCAAACATGAACAAGCAAGCACCACACACACTCAAAGGTTTCAAACACTCCAGGTACCATATCTTCCTTGCATAGATGTTATTTGAAGCCAAAAATCCCAGTCAAATAATTCACACTGCTTTTCTTTTTGGGTAAGGTAATAATACTACTCAAGCAACTAACAATTAAATACTCAGAAATTCAGAGAAATTCCGGCAACAAAAAAGGATTACCTCATTGTTTGATTGCCCATCAACCTCAATACCCCGACTGGTTTCAGAAATCCAATAGAACCCCAAAACAAACAGCATTACCCTCGACAAAAACCTACCGCTGTGGAAAATCACCGCCCTCCGCCACCCGCCCATGTGGGCATAATCCTCCTGCTGATCCTCCTCCCTGTTCGGCGCTAAAAACGCCGTACAAACCCGACAAATCACGTAATAACCCACCAATACAGTCATCGCCGCCGCCACTCTCATCGGCACCAAAAACACCGCCGCAAACCCCAGTAAAACCTTCTCCACCCACGGCAATTCCCCACGCCCCATTGTACCGTAAACATCGCACCGAACAAAAGCAGCGTACTTTTTCTCCATTTCCTCTATACTCTGATTGGATTCCGGGTTTGGGGTTCGAGGAGTTTCCGTTTCGGGTTTGAGGAGAGGGCCGTCATCGGAATCAGGCCGCGCCTCGGCGGGCCTAGAAGGTACTTCTTTGAGCTCCGACTCCATTAATCAAGAAAGAAACAGTTTTTCCTCTCTCTACGATTCTTCTTTGCTTTCAGCGGAGTGCTGCCATTGCTGTCAATACGTCGTGGCGTAAGAAAACTGCTCTGATTCTGTTGGTGGCGCAAGAAAGCGGAGGTGACGCGTGGGCGCGTGGTGGTTACTGGGACATAAGAGCTGTGCGGTTTTTATTGTCTGTTGTGGGTGTACCGTAACGTGTGTGTGGACTCGCTTATTGTCGTCGATCTAGAGGACCCTAAAAAGATAATGTCGGAGATGAAATGTTTTTCCTTTAGGGCTGTTTACTTTTCATATAGTGATAATGCATGTAAGGATATCAAATATTTGTCATAGTAAACATACTCATATTTATTAATCATATCAATATATGTCATCAATTCATGTTTACGTTTAATTTGTTGTTTACTTTTATGGGTAGTTAACGCATGATAGAATTAAATTACTTATTTACCCTCAATTTATTTTAATTATTTTTTATTCTTAACTTTTACAAAAATAGAGATCTCCCTTTTCATTTTGATTTGAGAATTCATTGCACCGTCTCAAATATTTTAATATCATAATCTTTTTGCAGCTTAATTAAATCCTTAAAAAATGCATTATATTAAGTGAGAGGGTGTAAAGTGAAAAAAAAAAATAAAAAATTAGGAGACGGTATTATTTTTTATTTTTTTTGGAGGAGTTTCGTCTCAATTTTTAAAATTATTTTGTGGTTCATCATGTTTTAACTTTTTAATAATTCACGTTCCTATTTAAAATTTTCTATAATTATAAAATAAAAATAAAAGTACTTGATCAATTTGGAGAGAAGAAAATAAAATCTTTTGAAAAATAAAATAAAATCTTTTGTAAAATCTTGAGAAGAAAAAAGAAAATAGATGAAAATAAAATCTATTATAAAATCTTGAGATGGAAATAGATTCAAATAGAATCTTTTGTAAAATCTTGAGAAGAAAATAGATGAAAGAGAAATTTCTCCAAAAAAATCTTTCAAAACTTGGGAGGAAAAATAGATATAAGTGACAATTTTTTTGTAAATTCTGTGAAAAAATTGATATATTGGTAATTTTGTGTAGCGTGTTATAATTCATAATTCTCGTGATCTATCACATGCCTTTTTGGCGTGATTTATATCTCAATAAAACGCGCAAATCTCATAGGCCAGAATCACGTAGGTTATATATCACAAATATCTATTATCTGTAAAAGTAAATACGCTCTTAGTTTTAGCGTGTGTGTTGAGATATTTAAACGTTTCAAATTTTAATAAACAAATGAGAAGTCTGTAATACTTATCTCATTATCTTATTCGATTTATTCATTTATTTAGTAAATTAATTAAAGATAATAGTAAAATCTATACTATCTATACTATATGTCTATATCTATACTATATTATTAAGGGCGAAAGGCAAAGGTGGTCTCTTCGTGTCCTCTTTTTCTTTTTTTCTATTTATTTATTTTTTATCCTATCATTTTTCTTCTCTTACGATTTTCTCTCTTCTTTTCTATTTATTTATTTTTATGCGTTTTCTACTCTTACATTTTTTTATCTTATCTTTTCTTTTCTCTCACCTTATTTCAATTTTTTTTCTTTTGTATATTTTTTAAAGATAGTGTTGTTTAATATTTTATACTTTTATGTTATTTTTATATTAGTTCAATAATTATATTAAAAATACTGATAAAATACATATTAATATAAAATTTAATTTAAATATATTTTAAACAAAAGAATTTTATAATTTGCACACGCAACGAGTGTGCCAAAATTACTAGTATACATTAATGCAAAGAACTTAATTTCAATATTTATTTAAATAATTATGATTATTATTTACACGTTGAGTGTGGTAAATTATTAGAAATTTTTCCGGAAGTCAAATAATGGATGAACAATTTGACGGAAATACTAACATTATAAAAATTTGAAAACAATAGAATTAAATATATCTAATTTAAAAGATATCTGACTAAAATTATAAATTATCCAATTGTATAAGACAAAAAATAGGACGGATATTTAGAATTAAGTAATTAACTCCCCAAATGGTATTTGAATTTTTAGTATACTCTCCAAGCCAAAAAAAAAAAAAAAAATTAGTTAACTCGCTATTTTGAAAATTAATTTTTACTTAACTCCCTAACTATTCTAAAATAACTTAATTATCCTTCATTTAACATATTGTTAAATAACACGATAATTCCTCAAAATTCAGATATAGTTCTATAAAAACATAATTTTATACTTCATTTTCAAAGAAAAGTTCTTCATTTAATAACTAACCCGTTACGCAACATTATAGTTCCTCAAAGTTTATATATAGTGCTCAAAATTCAAAAGTAAATACTTCATATTAAGATAAAAGTTCTTAATTTAATATCTAATTATCGTAACACAACAATTATTCAATACTTAGATATAATTTGACAAATTCAAGTATTAATGCTTTATATTAAGAAAAAAGGACTTCATTAAGTTATTTTATGTTGCATAACACGACAATTCCTCAAAATTCAAATATATTTACACAAATACAAATATAAATACTTCATATTTAGAATAAAATTCTTCATTTAACTACTCGTTGCTAAATAACACAATAGTTCCTTAATATTTAAATATAGTTCCACAAATGAACAAATGTAAACTTCAAATTAACATAAAAATTCTTCATTCAACAATCAACTGTTACATAACACAATAGTTCTTCAAATTCTAGATATAATTCTACAAATTCATATTGAAGTGCTTCATTCTAAGATGATTAGGATAAAATAGTCAATTTATGTTAGTAGATAGTTTATAAAAAATGAAATCTCAATTTAGGGAATAAACTAAAAATTAATTGGAGTTAGGGAGTGAACTAAAAAATTTTGGTCAAACACGGAGTTTTTTGAAAAAATCCCAAAATATAATTTGCTATTATTTTTTAACTAATGTCAACGATTAGGTGAAACTTTTGGTTTCATTCATTTTGAATATCACATGATCACTGCAATTAATGTTTGTTTTATAACTTCTCGTTTTTATCTTTTTCTATACTTACGTTTGTTTCATAACTTATTGTCATGGTGCAATTATTATTTTTAAAGGGCTAATATCAGATACCCTCAAAGATTAATTTACTTTGCTACTTTATATTTAACTTAATTTTATTGTCCTCCTAATTTTTAAAAAATATCATACTTAATCTCTTTTAACAAATTTTGGTCATCAATTTCTCATCGGAAAGACAGGTTGGTGTCATTGACAAATTCTAATAAGGAAGGTAGTTGTAATATTTACTATTTTTATAGAGAATGTTCACGTAACTAAATAGTACTCAGAAGATAGATTAATTTAGTTAGTAAGAAATTCTAAGGCATTACAAAAACAAATCAATACTCATTTTCTAGAGAAATTTGTAAGTTCTCAAATAAATTCAGTCGATTTTGTATTGGCACTAAAACCAAATTGAGTAAATAAAAGGAATTTATTAGATGTACAGGGTGCGTATTGGAGGGAACCCCCTCCCCTAAAAAAAATTGTGCTAACGTAGATTTTTTTTTTTTAATTTTTCTGATATGGCAAAAATATGCCATGTGTCTGGTGATGTGTTATTTCCGGCTGATACGTCATCGATTTCGACTAACCATCATCTTATCATTTTATCAAATTAAAAATTGTAGGATGAAATTTGTAAAAGCCTAAATCATATCCAAAAATTGCAAGTTGGATCATTTGGCAGGACGCATTGAATAATTTTCCCCTGTAGACAATAAGGGAAGGAGTAGAATATTTATAACCAAATTTAACGTCCCTCCCTCATAGTTAGAAGATATATTTTTGGTTATTTTTTATGTAATATTTTTTTGGGCTAGTTCGACACAACCATCACCATTTGGCTTTTAGTGCCCTTTGTCTCCTAATCTTTGAATGGATGTAATTGTCCCCTTAACTTTTACAAAAAATCACGATTTATTCCTTTTTAACAGATCAGATATGTACATAACAGATATCAAATGTGTCAATATTATATGTCAAATCAAAATTTTCGACTTAAGAAATACAATGGTGGTCTCGAAACTAAAATCTGACAACTAATGAAGGAGAAATTATCGGTCAATGACGATACACGAGAGGTGGAGCTTTGCAGTAGCTTCCGGCGCCTAATAGGACCGACTGGGGTATGAATTTTGTTTGCCTTGGAGAGACGAACATGATGACAGTAGTCTTGAAGCTTGGGTCGCTGTGAACAAGGAGAAATCGATGGTAAAAAATTATTAAAAGGGGTTAAGTGTGATATTTTTAAATGTTAGAAGGGTAATGACACTAATTCAAAGATTATGGGATACAGGGCACTAAAGGTCAAAGAATAAGGGGGTGTTTAGAAGTGACCCTATTTTTTTTATCTTAATTTCAACTGTTTGTTAATATATTTCCCAACCATGTAGACGTCGCTTTTTGCAAGATATTAGTGAGAAGATAGAGATAGTGACGACTTAGGATCTACTGTTTTATATTTTTATTTCATCTCTTATTTCAGTTACATAGAGAGGTGACCCAAATTTGGAGAGAGAAATAATAGTGATATGGAAAATATTCAAAAGATCTCTCTCATAATTTGGATCGCCAATTTATACACATAGCGAATATATGTAAATGAAACAGGAAATGAAACACAAACATGAAACATGAGATCCCAAACCAATAGTGACAACCTTGATCAAGAGGATTTAGATGACTATATTTTTTATTTAAACGATTTATTATTTGAAAAGCAGTATTTTTCTCTTTTTCTTATCCTAAACTTTAGGTTGCCTTTGTTGTTAACAAAAATATATTTACCAACATTGATCCAAATGATTAAGAGATCTTTTTTTAGGATAATAAATTTAAGTTCAAATAACTCTGATCACTTTAAAGTGTGTGTTAAAAAAAAAAAAAAAGTCCATTACCCATAAAATACACACACTAATCTCAATCATGATGCACGAACACTTCTAAAAATATCATTTTGTCGTGTTGTGTCGTGTCGGACACTCGTATCGAACAACGTGTCCGATACTACTCACATGGAAAATTCAAGAAAAAATTCGTATCGCCGTATCCGTATCTTATCGTGTCCGTGTCGTCGTATTTGTATCCGTGCATCATAGATCTCAAGTCTCAATTAATATTGTTGGAAAATTGAGAATACCCGCACTAATTTCAAGCTCGCCACTCAAACTAAACTCAAGTAAAAAATTGTTAAGTTATTATAATATCATTAAATTTTTTGTGTGGGATAGGGAAATTCTTGCATGAGCCGGGTGTGGGCCCCAATTCCTACACCCGGCTCTAATACATGATTAAAAATTTTTTTTTTATTATTATTTTTTTAATCATCTATTAGAGCCGGGTGTAGGAATTGGGGTCCACACCCGGCTCATACAAGAATTTTCCGTGTGGGATACACCTCTTACACTCAAAACATATGCAAGACAGGTGAAGTCATGTGGAATTTGCAGCAACAAACATTTGTCGGTGTCGGAGAGACAAGTCTAGCACAGTATTCATCTACACGGTAAACATTGGACAATTTTCAGAATTTGTCTTCTTCCATTGATCCGGATGTTATGATGCACGGACACGGATATAGCGACACGGACACGACACGACACTGATACGACGATACGGATTTTTTCTTGAATTTCTCACGTAAGGAGTGTCGGACACACGACATGACCCGACACGGCAAAATGATATTTTTAGAAGTGTCCGTGCATCCTAGTCCGGATGTCTTCTCAAATTGAACCATTTACACCATTATAACTTCTCAAATTGGTCCTTATGCTATTAGCGCCATTAAAACTTTTCAACGTGGCCAGTACAGAATAATCGAAACTTTCAAAACTCATTACTATCAATTTGTATGGAGACTCCAGTACTACACATTTAAATCTTGATGAAATTCTTTTTAATCCTAAGCAGAGCCTAATGAATTGGAGTAATCAACCTTAATTTTAACGACACAGTGCAAACACTCGTAATTTCATTGACAACTTATTTCTTGGGGCAATTAATTAGGAGGATTGAATGTCTCCAAAAGTTTTCTTGAACCCCTGAATTTGAAAAATGTTAATCTTACGTCTCCTGTATATATATTTCTTGAACTCCCAAATCCAAAAAAAGTTTGTTACGCCGTTATTTTATTCCTCCAGCTACATTTCACCCAAATTCCATCTCTTCCATCTGCCAGAGTATATTTCCTTCAACATTTGTATAATTGTAAACCCCAATGTCAAATTGAAAATAATTTTAGAAATAAAAATCCTGTGTTTCAAGTATCGTATATTGCTGCCAAATAGAACTTGAATATCTCGATACAAAAGGCAAATAATCTTGAATTAGAAGAAAAAAAACCACAAATTGGAACCATGAAATATTGATCAATCGGAGGAAAAGGGTTAAAAAAAAAAAAACCTAAGATTATTTTTAGGAGATAGAGGTGGACGACACAACAACAACGAAGCTTCAACAATGACGAGGTGTTTTTTCCGATGGTGGTCAATGTTGATCGGATTTTAGAGTAACGTTGATCGGATTTTAGAGTAGGACTGATGTAGTTTGCAAGGAAGGTGAGAGAGTTTATTAAAGGGATATGGGGTGACATTTAACAATTCATTAAGAGTATTTTGACATTTTTATGAGTTTTGAAATTTAGAAAAAACGAAATAGGTGTTAAAAATATAAAATTAGTCATATTTCAAATAAGAGATTTAGAGAAAATTTTCAATCATAATTGGAGAAACTCTTGATTTATAGTGTTATTTATACACGTGTAGAATATTAACATAGACATATAATATATATATATATATATATATAGTTTTATGTATTATTTATTTTGTCTTATATTTTATTATCCACGTGTTTTTATATATTGATAGACAGTTGAGATTTAACTAGTAAAAAAAATTAAATTGCTGCCATTATAAGATTGTTAGTTACATGTAAAATAATGCAAAAATTTCATTCGTTATATTATATATAAGTTCATCTTTTATTAGAAAACATGGATCAATAATATCAAAAGCATCTTGAAATTATTTAAAAAATAAAAAATAAAAAAAACATAATACAATACACAATATAACATAGAAAACTCAAAATCCTTATCATCACATAATTTCTGTAGCTAGCTAGTTCAAGGAAAATTCTAATTCCAGCCTCATTTGATTAAATTAACATAATGAGAAGATAAATATTTTATATTTATAATATAATTGATATAAATTTCAAAGAGAATAATAAAATCAAATTACAAATATAATATATTTGCTCTTTGGATTAGTTAAATTCTATTAAACAAGGTTTCCAATTATCAAGAAAACTTGAGAGTGAACTATGGGACGATCCACCATTCTCCGCCGCATTGTGTGCACTTTCTTTCAATTCCTTCGCTCTCCGCCTTATGGCCTTCCCTTGCTCACCCACCATCACCGCCGTGACCACCTTCTCAACCACCTCCCTTCCAATCACTTCCTCCCCCGTCTCCGCCGCCACCCTCACCGCCACCCCAACTTCCTCCACCAGCATGGCGGCGTTCATCCTCTGCTCTGCATAAAGCGGCCACGCAATCATAGGCACGCCGTGAACTAAGCTCTCCAACGTAGAATTCCACCCACAGTGGGATAAAAATGCTCCGGTAGACTCGTGGCGGAGCACCGCCATTTGCGGCGCCCATGACGGCACCACCAGACCAATCCCTTTGGTCCTGTCGAGAAACCCGTCAGGCAAATAAGCAGACGGGTCATTCCCTTCACCTCCGCCGCCCAAATATGCGGCGGAGGCACTCACATCAGTTGGGCGGCGCGCCACCAGAATGAACCTCTGCCCACTCATTTCCAGACCCCGAGCCAACTCGGTGAGTTGCTTACTCGTCAGAGTTCCTCCGCTACCGAGGCAAACAAAGACAACCGAGTCGCACGGCTGATTATCTAACCACACCAAAATTTCAGCATCCTTTTCCGTCAAATTACTTTCTTCCTCATTTATCACTGGCCCGACTGGAAAGAGCGGCGGAGTTGGTATATTTTTGAAGAAAGGGTTTTCATTCAACGCTTTAATCCGATCGGAATCAAGATCGTCCCAAACATTCAGAAATATCCCCGATGTATAACGTAAACGGCTAACGTGGAACAAATACCATTTGTACTCATCATTTCCTCTGTCTTTAACTTGATCAAGAAGGTCCGCCGTGCGCAGCGGCCGGCAGCCGGGGATTTCCACCGGCGCCGGGAGATCAACGAATTCGCCGTCCACTTCCTGGTCCAGCGTCGGGAGATACAGAGAAAACGTAAGCAGAACAGCTGAGGCTGTGAAAAACGAGTAAACGGGAATGGAAAGCTCTCTGCAAACATCAATTGCGTCGGTGGTGAAAATGTCGATGATCAAGGCCATGGGATTGAGTTCCCGCAAAATGGTTTTCAACGGTTTAAGGGATTCGCGCGTTATTATCGCTATTTGAGTGACGATCCTCATGTCGTCGGTGATAACGGCGGAAACATCGGCCGTTGGGAGGTCGACTATGGTGAGGTCGGGAATGACGGCGGCGGAGGAGTGGAAGAATCGCAACTGCGCGGCGGAGGCCCCGGTGGTGATTACAAGGAAGCTCACACGAAAGCCGCGGTGGAGGACGAGCTTCTTGGCTAGCTGGAAAAGAGGTAGCATGTGTCCCATGCCGGGGCTTGGGAGGAAGGCGACGTGGGGCTTCATTTCCTCCGCCGTGTGCGGTGGTTTTGATCTCTGAAACTATTAAGTGGTTATGTTTGTGCTGTAGAAAATGCTGGAAGGGGTAGAATATTTATACTAATTATTATTTAGTTGTGGACCTTTTGGTTATACAACTTAATATTAGATATTTGTTTTAAAAGAATTATAAATAGTTCAACTTTAGAATATACTAAGCAAGCCACGTAAATATTAAGCGAAAAGTGAAATAGTAACAACTGTTGTATCATGATGCAACCAATTAAATATTAAGCCAAAAGTGAATGTGTAACAACTGTTATATCATGTATGATGCAACCAGCCACGCACTGGCGGAGCCAGTTAAGGCCAAGGGGGGGCTTCCGCCCCCCTCACCCCCTACCCCTATCCCATCCCACCCCACCCCACCCCTCCCCTTAATTCCCTCAAAATAATTTTTTAAAATATAAATGTATATTATTAAAAATAAATTAATTAATGCTTTTTAAGAGTATAAAATTTACTAACTATTATATATAATAAATGTTATATGTATATATTATATTAAATATAACTAAGTTTCGCTCGAATATGCAAATAATTAAAAGTGTGAATATTTTTATGTAAGGAAAAATTAGTGTATTATCTTGTTTCATATAATATTAGAGAGATAAAAGATATCATATATCATGTAAGTAATTATAATCAAAATCTAACTTATATCATGTAAGTAATTCTAATTAAAATCTAACTCTATCAAATTAATATCACAAAAAAATTTTTTAATTTTCAATGCAAATTATTTTAATAAAATGTTGTGGATTTGAATTTTAATTTCGAATATAAGGACTTAATAGTTTTTTTTATTCAATTGTTTATACTTTAACTCACTTATAATTTACCAAAAGGATTAATTACTACACTCGATAGAGGATATTATAATTCCAAAACAAATATTAGTTTTTTTCTTTAATAAGGGACCACATAATATATGTACATAAAAATTTTAGTTTGAGAAAAAATAGTGGAAACAACTTGGAGAAAACACGAATCGTCGAAAACAGTTATCATATATGAGTTTTGATGTGTTTAATCAATTTCAAGTTATTATTATTTTTTTTAAAAATATATTGAGGCGATTTAGGAATTTTCAGCCCCCGCTTATCATAAATCCTGGATCCGCCCCCTGCAGCCACGTAAATGTTAAGCCAAAAGTGAATGTGCAGCAACTGTTATATCATGCATGATGCAATGCAACCAATTAAATTTTAAGTCAAAAGTGAATGTGTAACAACTGTTATATCATGCATGATGCAACCAATTAAATATTAGGCGAAAAGTGAATTTTTTTTTTTAGCTCTGATATAGTCACATGAGACTCAAACCCAGGACTTTCCCTATAAAATGAACTTATCAACTACTTGCATCAATCCCTATTGATAAAAAAAAAAAAAAAATTCTTATTTAAAAAAAAAAAAAAAAAAAAAATATATATATATATATATATATACACTCCGAATTGGAGATTCAAATCTAGATAATTATCGTGAAAAATAAATCTTTTAATTAATTGAATCAATGCCGTTGATAGCAAAAATAGAATTTATAAGTCTATATTAGGCAACCAATTAATATTGTTGGATTTGTAACAACTGTTATCGCTTTGTCTCGTTACTATTGCTTTGTTATAAATTTAAATAGTCAACATCACCGACGAGCAGATATTCTATCACGTTGTAAATGAATAATGTGCTAAGATATTCAACCCGTTGTAAAGCTAGTCAATAGTCATCGAGGAATGAATAATGTATTTGATATAATTTAACTCGATTCTAAAAATTAATTGTTAAAAGAAAAATTGTTAAGTTATTACATATTGAACATCATATTTTTTAATTTTTTATATGAGATATTTGACACAGTCCGATCTCACAGGCTCACACCTAGGATCACAGAATAGATGGATTGGGGACTCTATATTTACGAGTGGAGAGCCAGACCTACCATATTACTCATCAAACAATGAAATTGTAGGACAAACAATGAAAATGAGATTGAAGCTCAAAAAGAATTAAAGTTTCTAATGCACGGATAGTTATATAAAAATATAATTTTATCGTGTTATGTCGGAGACTCGTATTAAAGATCATAATGGACACTTCTTACGTGAAAATTAAAAAAAAATAAAAATATCACCATATATGTATCGTGTCATATTCATATCCCCGTGCACAATAAATTAAAGTTTAAAAAGAGATTCATAAATTATCTCTAGGCAAAACGAAGAAGGCCAATATTTGCAGGGTAAGTGTCCCTATGAATCCCAGTTTGTTGATTCACATGTGCCATCTCTGATATCAGTTGGTGACTCTAATACTATATATTTAAATCTTGGCTATTTTTCAAAATTTTAATTCCTGAGCAAGTCTAATGGAGGAGAGCAATCCATTAACAAATTATAAAGAGGTGAAAAGTTCATGTCGAGACCAGTTTTTTGTTAGGACGAGTAGATGAATTAGTGGGAAGTATCTGTACCTGTGAATTGGTTGGTTACGGGTTCGAGTTTTATTGGAATTAGTTGGGGAACCAACATTATTGGAGGTACTTGGGGCACCATCATTGATCGTTTAAAAAAAAAAAAAAATCTAGGATTCCGCCATAATTATAGGGTTGATGCAAGTAAACACGGGTTCATTCTTCAGGCAAGGTCTTGGATTCCAAAGTGAAAAAAAAAAAAAAGAAAAAAGAAAAAAGAAAAAAACGAGAGCTTGCCCCCACATTAATATTTGTAATAGTTTGAAGAGGATCTATAACACTATAAATATACTCATTTCTCTTTTAATTTAGGTATTCCTAACAAAGTTTCTCTCTCATTTTATAATACCTTTTTAGTAAAATATATTTGAATAATGCATAAGAACGTAGGTTAAATTGTCCAATTTTGATTTCCTTTTTTTTTATTCGTTTTTAATAGTCTATTTTTGTATTATATTTAGTTTATTATTATGCATAATAATTGAGATTCTTCGTAGTATAATTTTAAGGCTCAATCAACTTTAATTTTAGTGATCAACTTTAGACGCAATTAACTTTAATTTTAGTGATCGAAATGCAAACACGAGTAATTTCAGTGACAACTTATTTCTTTCCCAAAACATAAACGTCCAACACATGGTTTATGGGGACATGGTTTATCTTTGCCTTTTTAGCAGCTGATCACATGGTTTATGGGGACATGTCCGCCACAACATATACAAAATGGACCATGGCCATCTAGTTTAGGGTCGTTAATGTGTCGAATTTTTATTCGAATTCATCCGAATTTTAGTATATCTGTTCGATAAAAATGTTCGATTGATTATATTCGATTATAAATATTCGTTATCCTAAATATATGGACGGGGTATAGAATTAAGTGATCTGATCCATTAAAAATCTGAATCCAATTTTATATATAATATTTAATTAAATAAATTATTTACTAGTACATAAATATTAAGTAAAATTAAAATTATCATATATTTATCATTTTAAACTGTACACGGGTCGAACCATAGAGATTTAGAGAAATTAATTCAATTACAATAACAGGATAATTCACAAGAATTAACAAGTAAAAGTGGGGGGTTTGAGTTATCTAAACTAATAAAGCAATTAAAATCAACTAAAATAAATACGAAGAATCACGCGAAACTTAGGAGAATATCAATGGAGGAAACAACACTAGCTAGAGATCATAATTTAGTTTTCACATCGATCATGGACGCAAAGATAATTTCAAACAATTCAAATAGGCTAGCTATAGCAGATAGAGACACTCGACTCAGCCTCGTTTTCACTTAAATTCTTGAATAGCCTATACACACTCGATAGCTATTTTCCCTAATCCATTCCACAATCCATAGAGACACTCGACAGGATTTAATGAACAGACAGCATTAAAATCTATGAAAATATTAATCCGAATTAACCAAGTCACGACACATGCAAGATTTAAATCCAACGTGATCCGGCTCGAAATTGGTTTTGCTGAGTTGGAGGTCTAACTGCTAATCTCGGGTCGATCAATCAAGAATTTGTAGTAGTGGGCTCTTCAATCGATCTGGAAACACTCAAACACACGTGAGCTCAAAGGCCAAATTGGGGACTTGGGGTTAGGCCCAAGTTTGGCACTCCGATGCTCAAGTCAGTGGGGGACTCTTAGACAGAGAAATAAATGCTAGAGAAGCGAAATAAATGCTCTTAAAGGCTTACCAAACACTGTTCAAGACATGGGTATTTATAGTCAAGAGCAATTAACACAGTAGTGCGTGTACCGCGACTATGCATTAATTGCTCTGCAGTCGATCGGTCCATTTGTCGGACGCCTGAGCAGGTGACTTAACGTCGAGTGTACCTTGTTTCCCTTTTTGGCGTGGACACGTACTGCGGGCATTAATGCACTGTAGCGCGTCTAGTTGTGGTGAATAGGGGAGCTACACGTGTCCCGACAAAGATGCTTTACGGCATCTGGTTACCTGGTGATGTAGGGTCTCAATTCGCAAGGTCGAAATCAAGCAAATCATGATGAAGCATGTCTACGATAGGAAACCTATCAGTGGGATCGATTTCGATCCCTTGCCTGGCGCGGGACAAGGATGCTTCTAGCGTGGTTCCCGTGCGGGGACAAGGGCGGGATCGATTTCGACCCGCTATAAAGGGGATCGAACTCGATCCGATCGGGATGCCTAGCTTGGGGGACACGCGGTTCCTGTAGCACCCCAAGCGGTGGGGCACCACACCCCCGCACTATGACTCGACACGTGGTACGAAATGGAAAGTCCGCACACACACCAAGTCACAGCGAACGGGTGACAAACGAGAAAAAAAAAAAAAAACAACCTAAGCTAGGCGGTACCTAAACCCTGTACAAGTAAAATATGCAAAAACCCGAATGCGGAAGCGATGCAAAATATGAACTAACAAAAACTTTAATCAACAAATATAAATAAACGGGTTCAACTAACTCCACGAACCTGTCCTAACCTGTCCCGAATTCAAACATACAACAAAGACGGGTTCAACTAATCCAAGTCCTGCCCTAACCTGTCCCGAAAATCCATATAATCAAAGCATAAACATAATCCTGTACAGAACATGCTATATACATAATTTTCATACATAATTCGGAACAAAGTAATTAACAAAAATCAAACGGACTGACACAGACTCGACAAATCCGACTTATAGCCGCCTAGCTCGAACTCTAAGAACCTGAACCTGCAGACTGAAAAATAGGTGGGGCGAGGGTCAGTCCACTGACTGAGTGAGGGGGTTGAACTCACACACGCTATACATAATAAGGAGCAGAGCACGTATCAAAAGAAAGATTATGAAGCGGGAGTAGGGTTTTGCATACCCAAAACCATTTTCGAATCAAATTTATACATTTCTTATCTTATCTTATTCAAACCAAAACATACTGAGCTTGATCGTATCATAACCAAAAGAGAAAGCTCCTATCCCGTTTCATAATCAACATAACAGATCATAATCTAATACCCGACGAGTATGGGTCTCCAACCTTACTTTCATATCTATCAATTATAAGCAAAACATAAATACTCACAAATCAAATCATATCAAACCCGTATCCAACCCCAACATCGGGAAGTCTACACGCGGGGTACGGGCCCACATCGTGTAACTCAATATACGCGGGATAGCTAGTCCACATCGTACCTTCCCCGGTTATACACAGAGGGCTCAAAGTACCACACCTCCTCAACCTCCAAAAGTCGCACGTGGGTACTTCAAATGGAGAACGTGCACAGGCCAAGCTCGACGGCCCAACACCGCCTCGAGCATTCCTTACCCACGTCTCCGGGGCCCAGCAAATCAGAACAGAACATATCATACCATAACTCGCTACAAACATACTTATCAAATCATAACAGACTTACATACCTGATCAGACATACCATACCTTGCAACTTAGCATATGCTATAAACGTACCTCTCCGTGTCATCCTAATCCGCAGCTGGTATGAAGACACACGGTTTGGAGCATAGCCTCGTTGCAAAACATTTTAAGCTCATATACGCCCATACGTATAATTTCAGAAGAATTCATATCAAATCGAATTAACAAAATTCATAACATATTATAAGACATATATTTAATATACATATAGTATATATTCGCATGCGAGCTTGAAAACGAGCACAGAGGGTGATAGGTCGCTTTAACTAAAATAAAAATCCTAAAACCTCACCTTACACCGACGAGAACGGAAAACACAAGCCAGGAAGTCCTACTGGAACCCAAACAGCTGACAGACACTCCCTGGAAAAACCCTGATCGATTGAACACACAGAACACAAGACTCAGACTCGAATCACAACCACAAGACGCACGGCCATGCTCGCGAATACAAATGATGCAACATATAATTCACAATTATAGAAACAGATTATACGAAACATACTATAATTCATATTACATAACAAGAAATGCATAGCTTATAAATTCATAACATTTATTACATAAAATAATTTAAGACATTAAGAATTCAATTCATATCATGCACTAATTCTCGAAAGGATAAACGCAAAATGCATAACAATTTCACACGTGAATATATATTAACATATTTCACAATATCCAACAATTAGCATACTTAAATAATTCATTCAAATCGATCATAACTCATACTTTGGTAATTTAATTATTATGAGTCTCATAATTATACGAATAATTTAAATCCTTAAATTGCATTAATATCCCTTAAACAAGAAATATTCTCAAGTAGATAGGCTTAAACGAGACAAATAAATTCAATAAATCACCAATCAAATTTTCATACATCATAGCATACTTCCAAGTATCATACAACTCAAAATTTCAATTTATAGTTCATACAAGATCGAAATTTACAATTAAAATAATTAACGAAAATAAATACAATAACTTCAAAAATTCATATAAAATCAACCGGACATCCGATTGACGAACGGGAAGTGGCGTTGGACTCACCACAACGAAACGGATCTACTGTCCGAAAGTCGCCGGAATGCCGCCACCGTAGCCGGCCGAACAGCCACCGGCCGCCACCGGAACACCGCCTCCGGTGGTCGGAAAAATCCCCGGAAGGACAGAAACATGCGCCTCGGCCGTTGGAAAGCTCGTAACGAGCCCTTCAAAATCCCCTAGCCAATTTGTCAGAAATATCGTCGGAAAAGGGAGCCGCCGATCTAGGGCCGGTCCGCCACCGGTCCGCCGTCGCCGGCCGGTTCTTGGGCCGTCACCATCACGAATAGCTCGGACTTGACGTGAGGAACAACTTCTTAGAAGGAACCGTTGCCAAAAAATCACCGGAAAAGCTCCAAACCGCCGCCGAAAGTCGCGCCGCTGCTGCCTCGCCGGAACCACCACTTGCGGTGGTTTTCGTGCTGAAAGGAGGCCGGAATCGACACGAGAGGGTCCAAAAACGTAGGGTAGGGTGGTGGTTGGCCGACGACGAAGTGGTGGCGCCACCCGCCACTTTCAGGCCGCCGTTGCGCCGCCGTGGGTCATCGGTTGGCCACGATCTTGGTACGGTTGTGACGGGCTCGTCGAGCTGATGAATTTCGACTAATGGTTCGTCGAATTCCGTCGAGAAACGATCAAGTTTGGTGATGTGTGTGAAATCACACCTTGACTGCGTGAATAGTGCTGATCGCTGGAGAAATACGCTGAGGCTGGAGCTGAAGTTTTGGCACGAACGAGGATTCGGGGTATTATATCTCGGGTCCTCGTACACGAAAACGGTCGGAAGAACGGGCTAACGAAGTCAGAATGGGGCAAACTTAGAGTCTACGGACTCGTTTCGATACCCCGAACGCAAAGCAGGGGTCAAAAAGGTCGAACTCTCGACCGAACGAGAAATGACCGGAAAACCCCTTAAAAGAGAAAATTACAAACAAGCCCCTAAACTCTTAAAGAGTTCAAAATAGGGTCACACAAAGCATAAAATCACATAATTAAAACACACAAGGAGATTGAAACGTGGCGTACCTTATTTGTAGGACGAACGGGGTGTTACAGTTCCCACGCTTAGGTGCGATCCCGTTAGCGGGTCCGGGACCGATGTTGATTCGGCTGGGCTTAGCACCATCGCGAGCTCCTGGAGTGGATAGGGATCGAATTCGATCCCTTTGGTGGATAGGGATCGATTCGATCCCATGGACGGATAGGGATCGAATTGGCGGACAGGGATCTGTTCGATCCCATGGCCGGATAGGGATAGAATTCGATCGATTTGGCGCATAGGGATCGGTTCGATCCTATAGGCGGATAAGGATCGGTTCGATCCCATGGGCGGATAGGGATCGAATTTAATCCCTTTGGCGGACAGGGATCGTTTCAATCCCATTGGTGGATAGGGATCGGGTTCGATCCGATTGTCGCGTACGGATTGAGTTCGATCCCAACCGGTTCGATCTCCCATGACCTCGGAGATGGGTTCGGATCTCGAAATGCTTGAGGTGGCGATGTGATCACGTGGCTCTTCTTAGGGCGTGCCACGTGGCTCGGCCATTTTATGTCATATCAGAGGCCCCCCAAATTACCAGCGTGAATTTTCGTGGGGGTAATTTTCATCACTTCGGTGGTAATCTTTGCGGCCCGATCGTCAAGTCTGGTTTGCTACCACCTTAATGGGCACGTCCTTTAATCGATGCGGTCTTTGAGGCAATAATGGCACCGTTTCGCGCGTCGAGGGAAAAAGTGACTCGGTCTTCTAGGTGTAAAAGTGACTTCGTTTCGCGCTTCGAGAAAAAGGGTGACTCGGTCCTCTAGGCGTAAAAGTGACTTCGTTTCGCGCTTCGAGGAAAAAGGTGACTCGGTCTTCTAGGCACAGTAATGGCCAGGTTGCACACTTCGAGGAGTTACTTTTCCTCTCCTATAAATAAGAGGGTACCCCCCTTTCTCATTTCACACATCCTTGCCCAACAAAGTCGATCCCTTTCCCTCCTCCACCCGTTTGGCACGATCATCAAGAATTCGTTCCTAAGGCGAAAAGAGAAAGGTAATTCCGTCAATTCTCCCAATCTCCTCCTTCTTAGTGAGAGACATGTCTAGAGCACCGTATATGTGCGTGGTTTCTGATGATGAAAGCGAGGTGGAAGAACCGTTCACCCCTTCTGCGGGTTGTTCCGGTTCATCTGGCGGTGTTCCACCGTTACCAAATATCGATTTTGGGTTATTCTTTGATTCTTCCGACGAGATTCGGGTTCAAGAATTCTTGGCGAACCGGGGCCAAGCTTCGACCTCTAAATGTTGGCGTCGGATCGGAGAGGCGGAGGTAGAGGAGGACGAGGAGCCGGAGGTATTTGCTTCGAACCCTCCCCAAGGTCGGTCAGGGCATGTCTATAGAACTTTAACCGACGTCGCCAAGAGAGCGTCGATGATGTCGGACAAAGAATTCCGCGAGATTTGCAACTGGTCAAGCGGGATGCCCGAGGGTGTTATGGTTCGGTTGCCCTTCGAGGGGGAGATGGTAGGGGCCCCGTATTCTAGGCATGCCTTTGGCCTTTACCACGCCACGATGAAGCATAGTTTTCGGTTTCCGACCCACCCCCTCGTTTCGACATTCTTCGATCGGGTCAACCTGTGTCCCACTCAGCTTGTTCCGAATTCAATTGCTTTGATGTACAGCGTGATCATCATAGTTAGGTGCTTGGGGTTCGAGCCTTGCTTCGAGGACCTCGGGGAGTTTTTCCTCCTTGTTAAGTCTCTCAAGTTTGGGGCCAGTTACTACTACCTTCAGGCCAGGCAGGGTCGAAAGCTTGTGGACATCCCGATCTCGTCTCACGGGAGTAGTTGGAAGGAGAAGTTTTTCTTCATCGACTGCTTGATGCCCCTTCCGTTCCGTTCGACGTGGACCTCAAAAGAGCCTAAGAAGCTCCCAACGAGGAGAAGTGTTTGGCTACACAAAGATCGAATTTTCCAACTTTTGACCAACCTGGGTTCGCTCGACCCCGACTACTTGACAAGGACATGACACTTGATCGAGGCGGGTTTGGTTCCGGGGACAAGGTTGCGTAAATTCCACTTTGGTGAGCCTCTGCCTCAGGCCGGACCCACCCGATCGGGTTACGTGCCCTACACCTTCGCGCTTCTTGTGCACTCGATCCCTTCAATGGGATCGAATCCGATTCCTACTTTGGGGATAGGGTTAGATCCGCCTTCTGGCGCTTTTTTTTTTTTTTTAGTCGAGTCGAACTCGATCCCATCTATATCAGATCGAGTTCGATCCCCTTTAGGTTGGGTCAGATTCGATCCCACTTCTATATATATATATTCATAACTCCCGCTCTGACACTAATCGATCTCGATCCGTATTTGTAGATTTGGATATCTTAGCTATGAGTCGTTTGGAGAAGGTGCGGAAGAACTTGAAGTTGAAAAAGGGCGATCCAACTTCGCGGGTCGAGCAAGAGAGGGTTGATCAAGCAATAGCCGCGATCCACGAGGCTCTACCGGAGGCCCAAACATCGGCCTAACAGCCCCATCGCCGGGCTCCTTCGACCCGCCAGCCCCAAGATCAGGTTATCGAAGAGGCTTATGAGGAGGGGCAGGCATCGGATACGGTCGAGCCCCATCCCGAGGAACCCGATCAAGTAATTAATTTTGATCATTTAGATCTTTATTTCGACCCCAGCACCAATCTTTATGACCTGACTCTTCTTCAGGAGGCGCAACAAGGGACCGGTAGGCGCTTGCGCAAATGAAAGAAGAAGGTTCAGACTGAGGAGGTCGATCTCGACGTCGACCCTGATAGTGGGTCGGACATCGAGGTGAAGGTGCTTGATTTCCAACAGACAGCCCCACCGAGGTGGTCGGGCGGGCTTGAAAGGAGGAAAGAGGACGCGTCGATACGGAACCTTGGGGTCGGTCAGCCTGATGTCACCTTGCTGGCCTCACTTTTCAACACCAACTGTGTGATTGAGGAGCAAAAAACGCTTTTCAAGGAGCCTCGCGATCATCAAAGATATCGTGTTTGCAAAGCCGTGTATAACGTAAGTGTCTTCTTGTTAATTTCCTTCTGTCATCCTAGTTTTGTATCGGTCTAACGACCCGACCCTATCGACAGGAACTGATGCCGAGCGTTTGCAATGCTTTTCAAAGGGCAGATGTCTTCGAGTCTGAAATGCTCAAGTACAAGGAGAAGTACAAGGTCGCCAAAGCCACGCTGAGGTCGACCAACGCGGAGAGGTTGGCTGAGCTCGAGAGTCGGCTCGACGAGATGTTGTTGACGCAGAGCCTTAAGGAGGAGGAGGCCCGGGTGTGTGCTGTAGAGTTGCAAAGCGCTTTGGAACGGATCTAAACCGTGGAGTCGAGCCTTGCAGCTGAATCAAGGGCGATCCAGGCTGAAACCAAGGATAAAGTTCAGCAAGCGAAGGCCGAGGGATGGGACGCGGGGCGAGCGGCCGCTTTGGCGGAAGGATAGGCCAGGATCGATGCTATGATTGAGTCTTTTCGCAATGCTAAGATTGGGATTGAGCAGTACGCCATCCGAGAGTTCATCGAGGGGCCCGCCTTTGATGAGACGAACTCGGTTATGGGCGGGATTGACCTGGAGGCCAGCTTCAGGCTCGCTTGGAATCAGTTGAAGAAGCGAAGCCTCATCTCCAAGGGCTTCAACGACCCAAACATTGGCCTTGACCACCCCGACCCGTATCCTGACCCGGAAGAGGGAGACCCCGAACTTTCCCGTCGATATTGATTGGCACAGCCACAAGTATGGGTTCGTGATCGACATGTCGTTCACGAAAAGGGATAAAAGAGCCCCTGAGTACGAGCTCCCTCCGTCGGTCGACCTCGAGAGCTTCCTACCGCCGACCCAACGGGGTCGTAACAAGTCCTCGGCTCAATTTGGTCCCTCAGGCTCTTCCCCGTCTTCGCAGCATTGATCTTTATTGTTGTTGTTCTCTCCCTCTTTTTTTTAAAGTACTTTCGAGACAATCCTATTCGACCCAGCGGCTGGGGTATAGCCGTGTAAATGTTATGTTATTTTCGATGTCATTTTGAATGCTCACTTTCTTTGGATGAAATTTGGGTGGGGATCGAGTTCGATCCCCTAAACGCCATGGGATCGATATCGATCCGTTGTGAGGGGTCGGTTCGATCCCTCCAACATCATGGGGGTTGATATCGATCCTGGGTCCTTAACAAGTATAGTTGGGTATTCGCATGGGGTTCGGTGTAGGACTCGACCCGTATGGAATGTTTCAACGTCCTTGCCCATTATTATGGTTTATCATTAAACTCGTTCTCATCGGGTCAATTTGGACGACCGCGCTGGGTTTTGGGAAAACAATTAATTTATTGTTAAATAACTAACAGGTTGGGGGGGTCTTAATCCCGCCCGGTAGCACGATCTAGATCGAATGCTAAACAAATAAAATGCAATAAACATGGGTCGATTCATTGGGCGGATCGAATTCGACCCCTTCAGGCCTTCGAGACCAGGCTTCGAAAGAGCTCTGGTTCATTTACATATACAAAATACTTTCTAAGCATAAAATCTCTTCAGATTGTGAGCGTTCCATGGCCTTGGCAGGGGTACTCCGGCCATGTACTCGAGCTTGTATGCCATGTTCTTGCCTACTTTAATAACCCGGTAGGGACCTTCCCAATTGGGTTCGAGTTTTCCCATGTGCTGGAGGACCTCCACCTTTTTCAACAATAGATCCCCAATTTGGAATGTTCGGGGCCTGACGTGCTTGTTGTATGATAGGGTTACGTCCGCCTTGTATTGTTTAATCTTCTGATACGCGTATTCCCGCTTCTCCTCAATCAGATCAAAGTCATCGGATCGATTTTCGCTATTTCTATCGAGCTGGTATTGACTGACGCGGGCTGTTTCATGTAGTAACTCCGAGGGGATCACGACTTCCGACCCGTAGACCAAAGAATAGGGGGTTTGGCCCGTTGCTGTTCGGGGGGTCGTTCGATAAGCCCAGAGGACCCCGTCGAGCTCTTCTGCCCATGCTCCCAACTTGGCGTCGAGGCGGGTCTTCAAGTTTTGAATGATGATCCTGTTAGTGACTTCGGCTTGGCCATTCGTCTGAGGGTGGCCGACAGTAGTGGATCTGAGGTCGATCCCGATGTCTCGACAATAGCTTTTGGTGTTCTCGCTCCGGAACTGAGGTCCATTGTCACAGATGAGGACCCTCGGGACCCCGAATCGGCAGATTATAGTTTTCCAAAGGAAATTTCTTATCACTGCATCGGTTATCTTCGGGACTGCTTCGGTCTCGACCCACTTTGAGAAGTATTCAACGGCTACTATGGCGAATCGTTTTTGCCGGGGGGCTAGAGGGAAGGGCCCAATGATGTCGATCCCCCATTGATCGAAGGGCCATGAGACGTCGATCGTGATCATGGTTGCGGGGTGTGTATGTATGAGGTTGCCGTGTTTTTGGCGCTTGGGGCACTTCATTGAATGCAGCTTTGCGTCTCGGACTAGGGTCGGCCAGAAGTATCCGCTTCTTAAGACTTTGCGGGCTAAGGCTCGACCCCCTGAATGGTTCCCGTAGTTCCCTTCGTGGATTTCTTCCAACACGTCTTTGGCTTGTCTCAGGCGGAGGCATCTTAGTGGCGGACCAGTGAAGGATTTCTTGAACAGTCTCCCTTCGTGGTCCAACAAGTACAACAACGAGCGGTACTTCATCCGCCTCGCTTCCAAACGGCTTTGAGGTAATGTTCCGTTTTTTAGGTAGGAAATTAAACCGTCCATCCAGCATGGTTCTGCCGGGTCGATCGTCGCGACGTCGACCCGACCCCCGTCGATGACCCGACCGGATGAGACGTGGAACGAAATGGTCCCATCTCGTGTACCTTGGAGGCCATTCGTGAGTTTGGATAGTGCATCCGCTCGCGTGTTTTCTTCACGGGGGACTTGCTCGATCTGAAATTCTTTGAATTTCGATGCTAGTTCTTTGACCATCCTGAGGTAATCAGCCATCGATTCTTCCCTTGCTTCATACGTACCATTGACTTACCCCGCGATAAGCTGGGAGTCGGTTACGACCGCCAATCTGCCGACCCGATGCTCAGATGCGAACTTTGGTCCGGCGATGAGTGTCTCATATTCTGCTTCATTGTTGGTGGCCTTGAAGTCGAGGCGGACGGCAAAATCGAACTGTGTGCCATCTGAACTGATTAATGATATCCCTAGGTCGATGAGCCGTCAACGTACATTGTCCAACTCAGGGGATCGGGGTCGACCTCTGATGGTTTCGTGTTCTTTTCGACTAGGAAGTCGGCCAGAACTTAAGCTTGTTGGGCGAGTCGAGGTTGGAAAGTGATGTCATGTTCGCTCAGCTCCACCGCCCATTTCATCATTCGACCCGAGATGTTGGGTTTGGACAAGACCTGTCTGAGGGGTTGATCGGTTAGCACTACGATCGGGTGTGCCTGGAAATAGGGTCGTAATTTTCGAGCCTTATGTGTTAGTGCGAAGACAAACTTCTCGATCTCAAGGTAGTTTCACTCCACCCCATGCAAGATTTTACTCAGATAATAGATGGGCATTAGTTTTCGATCCCTAATGGCAACGAGGACCGAACTAAAAGTTTCATTGGAAAGAGAGAGATAGAGGTACAAGGTCTCCCCTTCGTTGGGCTTGGCCAACAGCGGTGGAGATGCCAGGTACTCTTTAAGTTGTTCAAAGGCTCTATCACACTCTTCATTCCATTCGAACTTTTTTAAGTTTCTCAATATCTGGAAGAAAGGTAGGTTCCGTTCGGATGATCTGGATATGAACCGATTCAGGGAAATGATCCGACTGACTAAAGATTGGACTTGGCTTATGCAATCGGGTCAAGGTATGACCCGGATGGCTTCGATCTTTGTTGGGTTCGCCTCGATCCCACGCTGGCTAACCATATACCCGAGGAATTGTCCCCCCTCAACCCTAAAGGTGCATTTGTTCGGGTTAAGCTTCATGTCATACCTCTTGAGGATTTCAAACACACGACCCAAGTGGTTGAGATGATCACATGCCCGTTTACTTTTCATGATCATGTCGTCCACATAGACTTCCATCGTTTTGCCGATCTCCTCTTTGAACATCTTGTTTACCAATCTCTGGTAAGTCGCCCCAGCATTCTTGAGACCGAACGACATCACTTTAAAGCAATAGATGCCCTTGACGGTTATGAAGGCTGTGTGGGGTCGATCTTCGGGTGCCATAAAGATCTGGTAATATCCCTGAAAGGCATCCATCATGCTTAACATCTCACAACCAGCTGTCGAGTCGATGAGCTGATCGATCCGAGGGAACGGGTATGGGTCCTTCAGACACGCCTTGTTTAGGTCCGTAAAATCATTACACATCCTCCATTTACCCCCTGTCCTCTGTACCAGGACTACATTACACACCCAATCAACATATTGGGCCGGGGTCACGTAACCCGCATCGAGCAATTTGTTGACCTCGGTCTCGATGATCTCGTTCCATTCTTTGCTTTGAGTTCTCAGCTTCTGTTTTATGGGTCTGTGAGTGGGATCGAGGCCGAGGCGATGGCAGATCACCTTCGGATCGATCCCCACGAGATCTTTCACAGTCTAAGCAAAAACGTCAGCATTTTCTTGGAGGAATTCAATCATCATAATCTCGTGCTGGGGGTTTATGTTCGCCCCGATCTTCGTTGACTTGTTGCTATCATTTGGGTCTAGGGGTATGTGTTTCAAAGAATCGGAAGGCTCGATCCGTCCTACGGCTTTCCTCTTTTGAGCCACACGTGAACCTTCGGCTTCTACCTTTGGCGTTGTGAGGTCGAGCTCCGAGCTCGTGTAGGTCTGGAGATCGAGGCACTCACTCGCATCCTTCTCCTATTCCTTCGGCTCCTTGAGGGTGATTGCATAACATGCCCAACTGTCCGGGACGTTGCACTCCACTTCTCCGACCCCATTAGGGTTGGCATTTTCAACTTTTGGTGGTAGGTGGAGATTATGGCCTTGAATTGAATGAGGTCGGGTCAACCGAAAATCATGTTGTAAGCGAGAGGCATGTTTACCACAACGTACTCGACCTCTTGGGTAACTCGTCGAGGTGATGTTCCCATCGAAGTGAGCAGTTTGATGCGCCCAAGCGGGATGACCTGGGACCCCCCGAAGCCAGACAGAGGCGTTCAGATCCGGGCTAACTTTAAGTTGTGCAATTTCATTTTTACAAACGTAGAGTAAAGGATAATGGTCGTGTGACTTCCATTGTCAACAAGGCATTTGGTTACATTATAGCTAGCTACTCCCAAGGTCAGCACCATCGGACAACTAGGCGTTTCGCCCTCCCGATGTGGGCCTGTGTGGCTGTCATTCTCACTAAAGCTAACCTCTTGCCTCTCCCACCCTCTGTTCTGCTCGATCTGGAAGACCTCCTCGTGGGGTCCATTGTATTCTCGAGTCGTCTTTCGGATGTTCTTCTTCCTTGCAGCATTGGAGTCCCCACCCTCCTGCCCCCCAGCGATCATGTAGATAGTGCCGTTGGTTGGGGGGTTATCCTCGGTCCTTTCAAGAGGTTGCTTTCCGGATCTCGTGGACGGGGATCGAGATCGATCCCGAGATGAATCTTGACTTCGACCGACCTTCTCAGAGTAGTGGTCTATTTTGCGAACAAAGTCCTTCAAATGCCCTCCTTGGATGAGTCTCTCGATCTCGTCATGGAGAGCGTTGCATTCTTCAGTGGTGTGACCCCACTGCTGGTGGTATCCGCAAAACTTCCCTGATTTCTGGGCTTTAGGACCTTCTCGGATGGTCTTGGGCTTGTTCAGGAGTTTTTTGTCCATGACCGTGAAGATCTGTTCGACGGTCATGTTGAGGAGAATATAGTTTCTTCGGTCGATCTGGGTCGGTGGATCGACTTTCCCCTTCGACTTTTTAGGCTCGAAGCCCTTCCGGCTCGGGGTCGAGCTCGACCCGAAATGATGACTCTCTGGAGTGGGCAAAGGAGCTGGCCCATGAGCTAACGCCATTTCCTTGACCCGCATGAATCCGTGGGTGAGGTCTTGAATCTCGGTCAGGTTGCACGGCCCGACCCTAACGATCTCATCCGCCCACAGGCGGTTGCGCAGTGCCCGATGGACGATCGGCAGCAAAGTGTCTATCGTTGGGTCTTCGACCCTGACCACTTCCCTCGAAAATTGGGTAAAGAAGTCTCGGGGGATTCCCCCTTTTCTTGACGGAGGTTGTTGAAGTAAGAAGGGGGCAACTTCTCCCCTGACATGGAGGAGAAGTGCGCCAGGAACCGATCTATAAAATGATTGTAGGTCCGGATGCATCGAGGCGGCAGGCGGATGAACCAGTCCTGCGTGGGGCCCGTCAAAGTATTGACGAATATCTTGGCCCAGATTTACTGCGGGGTGGGGGTGCAGCAGCATCCTGTTTTCGAAGGCGGTCACGTGTTTATCGGGATCTGTAGTCCCATTGTAGAGAGGTAGCCCGGAGGGGATCCGATCTCCGTCACAAGTCGTGCAGAGGATGTCCTCAGAAAATGGGAAAGCTTCCTCCCGGTCGGAACGATAGCGCAGGGGTCGACGGTTCAACCCCGCGTGCAGGTCGACCTGTCTTTCGGAGATCACAGATCCTCGATCTCCCAAGTGGTCTTGCACTCGTCTCCGCGGTGGGTTATTCCCTTGACAGGCGGCGACGATCCTAGCCGTCTCGTCCTGAGTTGATCGGGCGGGTATTCGGGCCCGCAAATCCTCACACTCCTTATGGTCGTCGTCGACCGCGTGTTTGCCCCGATTTACGCGGCTGGGGTGGCCTGAATCGCCATGGCCCTCAGACGGTACTTGCTTGTTTCCTCTCGCAGGCGGTGGTGCAGGTGCGAATCCTTGGACCTGGACTTGGCCCGTGCCTGCCTGGGGGGGGGGGGGGGAGAGGCCCTGTATGACCTGAGCGGGTCCACCGTTGAGCGGTTGGAGGTAGTAGGGGATAGCAGACCCATAAGTCTGAGCTGCGGGTCCCGGAGCGCTAGCCATCACCGGGCTGGGGATAGTAGCGGGGCTTGCCCTTAGCAACTCAGGGCGTCTTAGTTCTCGGCCCTCAGCTAGGGCCTGTTCGTTCTCGACCCGCCATTGGTCGAGGAAGGCGTCAAGGTCAGCCTGTGTAATGGCGACCCTCGGGCCAGCCTCTGGTTAATGCAAGATCACACTGGCGCTGGGGACAACGTTCCCGGCGACGGGGAGCAGTGGGGGGGGGTTACCAAGCGGCGCGTTAGTGTCGTGCCTGCCTTTGGTGACCTCCTCCAAGTCCTCGTCCTGCCGGGTCTTCCGTGTATTCACCATGTTTTTAAGAGAAGAGAAGGTGCTGAAGTTTCCAACTCAAGATCGAGGTAAAGAGAGAAAGGCTTCCCACAGACGCCGCCAAACTGATCCGGCTCGAAATTGGTTTTGCTGAGTTGGAGGTCTAATTGGTAATCTCGGGTCGATCAGTCAATAATTTGTAGTAGTGGGCTTTTCAATCGACCTGGAAACACTCAAACACACATGAGCTCAAAGGCTAAATTGGGGACTTGGGGTTGGGCCCAAGTTTGACACTCCGACGCTCAAGTCAGAGGGGGACACTTAGAGAGAGAAATAAATGCTAGAGAAGCGAAATAAATGCTCTTAAAGGCTTACCAAACACTGTTCAAGGCATGGGTATTGATAGTCAAGAGCAATTAACCAGTAGTGCGTGTACCGCAACTATGCATTAATTGCTCCGCAGTCGATCGGTCCATTTGTCGGACGCCTGAGCAGGTCACTTGAGGTCGAGTGTACCTTGTTTTCCTTTTTGGCGTAGACACGTACCGCGGGTATTAATGCACTGTAGCGCGTCTAGTTGTGGTGAATAGGGGAGCTACACGTGTCCCGACAAAGATGCTTTACGGCATCTGGTTGCCTAGTGACTTAGGGTCTCGATCCGCGAGGTCGAAATCAAGCAAATCGTGATGAAGCATGTCCGCGATAGGAAACCTGTCAGTAGGATTGATTTTGATCCCTTGCCTGGCGCGAGACAAGGATGCTTCTAGCGTGGTTCCCGTGCGGGGACAAGGGCGGGATCGGTTTCGACCCGCTATAAAGGGGGATCGAACTCGATCCGATCGGGATGCTTGGCTTGGGGGATACGCGGTTCCCACGCTCAGGTACGATCCCGTTAGCGGGTCCGGGACCGATGTCGATTCGGCTGGGCTTAGCACCATCGCGAGCTCCTGGAGCGGATAGGGATCGAATTCGATCCCTTTGGCGGATAGGAATCGGTTCGATCCCATGGGCGAATAGGGATCGAATTGGCGGACAGGGATCGGTTCGATCCCATGGCCGGATAGGGATAGAATTCGATCGATTTGGTGCATAGGGATCGGTTCGATCCCATTGGCGGATAGGGATCGGTTAGATCCCATGGGCGGATAGGGATCGAATTCAATCCCTTTGGCGGACAGGGATCGGTTCGATCCCATTGGTGGATAGGGATCGGATTCGATCCCATTGTCGCGTACGGATCGAGTTCGATCCCAACCGGTTCGATCTCCCATGACCTCGGAGGCGGGTTGGGATCTCGAAATGCTTGATGTGGCGATATGATCACGTGGCTCCTGCGTGGCACGCCCATTTTATGCCATATCACAACAAATCAGATTCGACTTTACGACTTTCCTATCGTTAACGCGCCACTAATCATCTATCAAGCACTGCGTAAACTTCATGCAATCAAGATTGGCTATATGCAATTAAATCTGCTTAGATGATCGTGCACTATCACTAAGCAAATAAATCACAATAAACACGACACTTGTAGAGTTAATAAATACTTGAGTTAAATTGAAAATTAATAACAATTAGGTCTCACAATATCTCAACCGAATCATAAATCTCTAGCTAAGTATTAAGAAATTAACTACTCAGAGCCATAAAATCCAAAAACATAAAATAAACCAAAAGCATAATCTAGTTAGAACAAGAAATTAAAAGGAACTCGTGATGAATGATTTTCTGGCTCTCGAAAATCTCTTCGAACTGGCTGCCTCCAATTCTCAAAATCTCGTGTATGCGTCTGTGTCCAAATATCATATAAATAGCATGCATCAAATCAACAAATAGCTAATGTACGTCCAAATTCTTGCTGCGCAAGTCCTTTCCATGTGGGCTTCACCAGTTAATTCACACAGCCCCAAAAGCCTTTGTTTCTTAGGCTCCAAGTATCACAAAAAGATGGGCTTTCTTTAATTAAATTTCAAGGACAAAAGTGTCGGCCCACTTAGTAAATTGATTCCAAAGCCTTGCATGTATATATTTCATGCACGCATGCGTGGGTCTTGGGGTTTCCAATTGCTTCAGCAAATAAAAACAATTCAGCAACTTATGCCTGAATTTGGTTCTCTTCTACGCGAGTAACAACACGCACAGCTCAACACAAAAGCCTTCCCTTTTCGGCCCAAAAACTCCCATAAATGAGAAAATGGACAAGCTGCACTAAAAACACGAAAATACATCACGACATCAATTTATATCAATTAAAAACATTAAAACAAGGCCATGAAACACACGGAATATATGGAATTATGCACACTATTATAAACAATAATAAAATTTAAATCATTTACTCTAAAAGTATATATTTTCTTTTATTAATAAGTTTAAATTTGATGGGGATAAAATATGCTTGACCCACGTTTTGACATGTGGCGCGGTCAAAGCATAACGCGTGGATTCAGTGATCCCCAAACATCCCCGATTTCCCCGACTTTCACCAGCACATGATCACCCATGCGCTCATAAACGAGCGTCTCAAGGCCTTCCAACAAGCGCCAACCTCTCTTTATCATGCATGCTCATGGTTCTAATGGAGTCATTAACGAGCATCATGCCCCCTTCGAGCGTGCCCTCATACGACAACAGAATAAAGGGTCTCACGCACCCTCGTTGCACTGCTTGGTCACAAAATCCCCATGATGCTCACCCAGTCCATAAGGCCCGTTGACACGAGCGTGCTTCTCGCCCTCGTTACCAACTTCCCCAAAACGGCTCTCTGACACCCGTATAAGCCCGCGTACCTACCATTGTTGTAAACACTAACTTTTACCAACTTTTGCAGGAGATTCATCCTAGGTTTCTCCTTGTTGCGACACGTGTTAGGGTAACATTAGGGCGGGACCACACGAGGCAAATTACCAACGGGTCCCTGACCCTCAACTATAAATATGGGAATTCATCTTCATCCCTGTAAGCATTCTTCATCACTGTAACCCCATTACACAGCTTACATTTTCCTCTTTCAGATCACTATCTGACTTGAGCGTCGGAGAGCCAAACTGGGAATCACCCCCAGTTTCCGCCAGCTTAGCCTTCTGACTTTGTTGGTGTTTGTCCTAGCAGGTAGAGCCTACAACTTTTTCGGCGACCCTTCTGAGCTTATCTATTGTTTCCACACCTCAACAAAATAGAAAGTGATCGAAGTTTGACCCTTAGCTGATCGGACACTATCATTTTTGGTGCCGTCTGTGGGAAAACCATTCTCAGCTCATCCTTCTTTTCTTTGCTAGTTGAAAAACAAGCACCCATCATCGTTATAATCATGGTAGCTACAAGATCTGGGGCAGTGGGGGGAGGAGATGACCTTTCCCGTGATGTCAATGCCACTGCTATCTCATCAACAGCCGCCGGCGGAACGCCACCAACTGAAGGCGCACTTCCGCCAACAGAACCACTCGCCCCACCACCAGTGCTTCTTGAGCCACTCTCTTCCGCCGCGGTTGGAGATGCTCGATTCTCTGCTTTCCCTCATCCTTCCCTGAATCAGTGGCTTAATGCCCACCCCAGCCCAGGAGGGCACCCCTTCATGATGCCGTCTCCTGGGTACGCGCTCACCCCTACCGCCATGTTACCGGCGGTTCAACCGTACCACGCTGGGCAAATCCAGCTTCCGGTGGTGGTTCCAAGGGAGATTGAAGGGGTGGAGTTACCCCTCTTGTCTTCTCAACAACTACACGCCATATATGCCCAATGCGAGGTTCAGGCAGCCCAGAGTGCATGGGAAAAATTTCATTCCATGTACTTCCCCTCTGGGCAGGCCACTCAGGTTGCCCCTCCTTTGGGGTATTGCAAGGATGTTTGCTTAAGGAAGCCTAGGCCGTACTGAGAGCTCAACCGCCACCTCCGCCTGCAAGAGGAAAAGAAATTCCCGACCAAGGGGGAAACGAGCGTCCCCAAGCTGACAAAGGCAAAGAGCCCATGGAGAGAATCGATGTTGACGAAGAGGTCCATTCGCGAGCATCAAAAGGAGGGCCACAAGCCTCCCAACGAGGGAGCCAGGCAAGGAAGGGAAATCCCAACGTCCTCGCAGCTGTGCAAGCCCAGCTGCAGGAGTTGTAAGTGGGACAGCTCTCTAGAGCATGGTCTCAAGTCTCCCATGATGGGGACGAACGAGCCAACGCTAGAGACGCTCGTCGCCAGGTTCACCAACAACATGTTCCACGTCATCTGGAGTAGGAAGAAAACTTTGGATGCTACAACCACCATCCGCTCGCAAAAGGTTCCCCCATCGTGGAGGAAGTCCTAATGGCCCAAGTTGGGATGGGCAAAGTTCCCACCTCCGTCAACCGTTATGATGGGACTTCTGATCCAGCGGAACACTTGGATTATTTCCTGCACTTGATGTACCTGTATGAGCATTCGAGCCACTACTGGGCTAAGGTCTTCATCACATCTCTTGTGGGAATGGCTCAGGAATGGTACAAGCGGCTGCCACCCCGCTTGATCCACTCATACGACGAACTCACCGACGCTTTCCTTAACTATTTTAATTCATTGAAGGCTCCTGTCACTGCACCCACTGCCCTATATAACTTGATTCAAGGCGACCATGAGTCCCTCCGGTCCTTCTTCGCTCGCTTCAACAAAGAGGTGCTCTTAGTAGAAAGGCCATCCATGGATTTTCTGATCCACGATCTTTTCAAAGCCTGCAACCACAAACAATATGTAAGTAAGAAATTTACTGATTCCATTGTGAAGAAACGCCCCACATCCCTCATGGCAATGAGGAAGATAGCTGAGCCCTACTTCACGCTCGAAGATATGTACGGGGTCCAATGCCCCTAGGCATTCGGGGCCCCCCAAAAGCGAACGAGGGCGAGAGAAGCCTCCCCATAAGGAGCGCCGTAAGTCGCCGCCTCCCCCACGGAGATTCGAGCATGTCCCCCTTAATAGGCTTATTTGGGAAGTGTATGCCCTGTCTGACAAGAAGCTTTCTAAAAGACCCACAAAAATGAAGGATACAGAGGCTTTGAGACGCTCGAACAAGTACTGTGCCTTCCACAAACAGAAGGGGCATGACACGGATGAATGCCATCAGTTGGAAGTTGAAATTCAGAGGCTCATTGCGGGGGGCCACTTGAAGGAATTTGTGAAAATGTTGGGGCGTTATGATGAGCATTGTAACGAGCGTTCGAGAGAGAGAAGAAGGAGTCCATCGCGTTCAAGGAGCCCACGAGGGCGAGGCCCCACAGAGAGTAGCCACCGCGGAAAAGGGAAGGCTCCAGAGCAAGAGAATACCCATTTTGCAGTCATCAACATGATAGCAGGGGGTTCCTCAGGAGGGGAATCCAACGCTTCACGACGCCGGTTTATCCGGAGTTATGATTAATGCCCTCAGAGCCCAAATCAGTTTATGTCATTCAGGAAGCAAAAGATAAACGCTCGAAGGAGCATGACGTAATAGGATTTACTGATAAGGACTTGGAACATATTGTAACGCCCCATGGGGTCGGTGAAACCTTTGACTGTCCCATGGTGGTTACCTTAGATGTCCACAATCACATTGTAAAGAGGGTGTTAGTGGATAGTGGAAGCTCTGTTAATGTTTTGCCCTATACCACGTTCCAGAAGATGAATATTACTAATACTCCGCTCGAGCCCCTCAAAACAGCCCTCATTGGCTTCGGGGGTTCCGAAGTTGTCCCACGAGGGCAGATTCGCTTGGCCACCTCATTTGGTCGTGCCCCACAGCGAAAAACACTCATGGTCACCTATGTGGTGGTAGAAATTGAGATCCCTTACAACATCATAATCGGGCGACTGACCCTCGTAGATTTCAAAGCAATTAGCTCCACTTACCATCAAAAGATCAAATTTCCCACCCTCGAGGGTGTCGGAGAGGTTTTGTGCAACGTTCGCGAGGCCTGGGAATGCGACCTTTTTGTTGGAAAACGGAATCAGAAAAGCAGCGGAAATTTAAAATTTTTCCAACAAAAGGATCTTAGGCTCGCAATCGTGTATCCAAATCCGTAGGGATTAGAAACTTACTTTCTTAATTATCTTTCTTGAATCGTTTCAAGCCACCCAAGAACGCTCTTCTCGCGGCTTGATCCCCTCTCCTTGGTAAAGCTCGAATCTTCAAACTTCTAACTTGAAGCTCTCTAGAGATAGTCCACCAACTTGACTACAATCTAACTAGTAAGGATGCTAGTTCTCTAGTTAGTGTTTAGGCTTAACCTAGGGTTTCGTTTATCTTGGAGAAAGGATGGTGTTCAACACATGAACCAAAAGAATTGCCAATTAGCTCTAAGTGGAGCTCGAGCTCCCCTATTTATAAGAAGGGAGTGGCCGAAAATCCTAGTCCTTGTGGGCTAGGGTTTTGGTCTCTCTCTCCTATTACTTGATCATCAAGTATTTTCCAACTTTGACTTTGAATTCTAATTCAAATCAACTTTTAAGAGAGCTAAAATATCCAAACTAATTTTGGATAATTTTATACTTTATTTATTTAAAATAAATAACTTATTTTTATCTAATTAATTAATTCGTAATTAATTAACTAGATTATTTTTCTCCAAAATAAGACTTTCTTTTTAATTCAAAATTAAACCAAAGTCTATTAAATAATTAACAAATTAATTATTTAATATATATATACAATATATATATATATTCACGTGAGACACGTGTCATAACGACACGTGTCACTCACGTGACCCATATGCACAGATAAAGTAAACGCATACCAAACAAGAGCATATAAAGAAGTGTTGCCTCAATTCGTTATTTCATTCAAAGATTGTCTGTGATTACAATAAGGAAAAGCACAAAGCGGATATACAATCGGCTTTCTAGGGCACTATTCCTAACACTACATAAAGTACTAAGAATTGCACTGAGGTCTCCAATTCCTTTCTATACACACATGATTCATTCGAAATTTGAATGAAGCCAAACGCTTTGACTGATTCATCAAATCGAATATTCCAATTCCTAGAAGCCTGTTTTAATCCATAGATTGATCTTTGGAGTTTGCAAACCTTTTGCTCACTCCCACTGAATGTGAAACCTATGGGTTGCTCCATATAAATGTCTTTATCAATGTCACCATTGAGAAAGGCAGTTTTCACATCCATTTGCCGTATCTCGTAGTCATAATACGCAGCAATGGCAAGCATGATCCGAATAGACTTTTGCATTGCAACTGGCGAAAAGGTTTCATCAAAGTCCACGCCGGGTCTTTGAGTGAATCCTTTTGCAACCAGTCTTGCTTTGTAGGCTGCAATGCTTCCATCAACTCCAAGCTTTCTCTTAAAGATCCATTTGCAACCTATGAGTTTGACCCCATCAGGCAAATCTACCAAGGTCCAAACTTGGTTGGAGTTCATGGAGTCCATTTCGGATTTCATGGCTTCTATCCACTGTTCAGAGTCAGAATCTGAAAGTGCCTCCTCATATGTTAAAGGATCATTATCCTTTTGAGAGATTTCATGGAAGAATCCATACCATCTCTCCGGCTGTCTAGGAGTGCGTTCAAAACGCCTTAGAGGAGGATTTACGTGTGTCTCGAAATTCGTGATTGGTTGTTGTTGATCAGAAGGGGACGTTTCTTCAGTGGGTGGTGTGGGATCACTTTGTACTTCCTCTAATTCTATGATCTTGCCTTTCTTTTCCTTAAGGAACGGTTCCTCCAGAAAAGTGGCATTTCTGGAAACAAACACCTTTTGCTCAGATTGATCATAGAAGTAGTATCCTATGGATTCCTTAGGATAACCTACAAAGTAGCATAAGTTAGAACGAGATTCTAACTTATCTCCCACTGTCCTCTTCACGTAAGCAGGACAACCCCTAATTCTTAAGTAAGAATAACTAGGGATTTTACCATGCCACATTTCATAGGGCGTTTTAGGGACTAACTTAGAGGGAACTAGATTCAAAATCTTTGCTGCACTTTCTAGGGCATAACCCCAGAAAGAAGGTGGTAAGTCAGTGAAACTCATCATGGAACGAACCATATCGAGTAGGGTTCGATTCCTTCTCTCAGAAACTCCATTAAGCTGAGGAGTTTTCGGAGGAGTCCACTGAGAGATAATCCCATTATCTTTGAGATGATTAAGGAATTCTTCACTAAGATACTCGCCTCCTCGATCAAATCGAAGTGCTTTGATCTTGTGACCAGTTTGGTTCTCAACCTCCTTTTGAAATTCTAAGAATTTCTCAAAAGCTTCAGATTTATACTTCATTAAGTATACATAACCATACTGACTAAAGTCATCAGTAAAGGTTATGAAATACTGATGATTATTTCTAGTGCTTACACTAAGCGGTCCACAAACATCAGAATGGATCAAATCCAAAACCTTAGTGGCACGTTCCACAGTTCCTTTAAAAGGGACTTTTGACATTTTTCCTTTGAGACAGGATTCGCCAGAAGTCAACTCTTTGAGATCATTTTCAGAGAATGAACCTAAAGTGTTTATCTTGCTAATTTTGTTCTTGGAAATGTGTCCTAATCTAGCGTGCCATAAGGGAGCTGAAACTTTGTCATCTCTCTTACGTTTAGTTTCTCGTTGTATATTCATAATATTGATATTCTGAGTTAGATAAAATCCATTACTTAGAGTACCGATGTGAACGGAAGAGTTGTTCCGTTTGATAAAGTATTTACCATTCTTAATATAATTTTCATAACCTTCACAATCTAAAATTGGAACTGAAATTATATTACGAATAATGCTTGGTACATAAAGGACTTTATTTAAGACTAACTCAAAACTACCTAAATCTAATCTAATTGTGCCTAAAGCTCGGGCTTCAAAGTTTGAGCCATCGCCGATCTTCAAGACACATTCTCCTTCTTTGAGTTGTTAGACTTCACTTAGCATCTGTACATCATTACAAATATGAGTTCCACAACCTGTATCAAGTACCCAAGAACTAGAATTAATAGAAAGATTTATTTCAACGAGAAACATACCTTTCTTCAGAGTAGCCTTATACTCTGGGCAGTTTCTCCTCCAATGTCCCTCTTTGCCACAATGGAAGCAAACATCCTCTTTCTGATCACGCTTCTTCTTTTGGGCCTTCCCCTTCAAAACGCCACCATTGGGCCTAAGGGGTTTCTTCTTCTTCTTTTGGGCTCTCTTGCCCTTACCTTTAGAAGGCCCAAAAGAGGAAGATGGAGCATTCACCATCAAAACCTTATTGTTCTTCTTGATCGTGCTTTCAGCAGTCACAAGTTGACTAATCAGCTCAGCTACAGTAGCACCAGCATGATTCATGTTGAAGTTAAGGACAAAAGGGTTGAATGATGGTGGGAGCGAGGCTAGCAACAAGTCCACTGAAAGCTCATCTTTCAGCGGCATGGCCATGGAAGCAAGTTTCTCAGTAAGGGCGAGAAACTTGAGTCCATACTCATGGACACTAGAACCTTCCCTCATTCTTAAGTGGAACAATTCCTTTGAAGTGTTATACCTTGTAACACGTTCATAAGGGCGGTAAAGTTGCTCTAAGTGGTCGTAAATCTCCCAAGCAAATTCCATGGCCTCATGTTGCCTTTGCAAGTCCGGAGACATGTTAACCAACATAAGGCACCGGGCTTGGAGATTATCATCCTTCCACTTCTGGATCACATCCCGCTCGGCTCGAATGGGAGCCTCCCCTTCGGGACTAGGCTCCCCTTCGAAGAGAACATAAGTTCTCTTCTCAGAATCTAAAATGATTTTTAGATTCCTCAGCCAATCAGAATAGTTGGGACCAGTCAACTTGTTTGACTCGAGGATCGATACAAGAGGGTTTTTGGTTACCATTTCAAAACACGTAGAGAATCACAGAATCTACGACCTAAATGGTAAAACAGAGAACTAGTGAGCATGCTGAATTATAACGATATACAAAAGATAAGGTCTTTAATCTAATGTAGCTCCCACTGTTTTTCAAAGATCTTTAATTCCCAAAGATCTAAGAGGAACACGTTTCCCAATGGGTACTGAGATCCTAGGCATTTTACCTCGAACCCACGACTCGCGGACATTCTAAGTAAAACCCTAGGTAGGTACAACTTACCAATTCTAACACCTTTAGAACTCTTAGTAATTGTTTTTACATCACCTATCTTTCAATATGGACCCACGACTCGTGCGACATCCATATTTACTTAGGCGTTAAGCTAGACCCATCAATCATAAGATCATGATCAAAACTTAGTTCGAACGACCCACGACTCGCGGACATCGCCCTTGCCAAAATTGATCACGAAATATTGATCATTTAAAATGATCAATTAGGTAACTAAGAACTAATAAGCTCCACTAGCTATCCCACGACTCGCGGACAATAACTAGCTTCACTTACTAAACTTAAAACCTATTGATGGAATGCTAGGAATTTAATTCAAAATTTGCATCTCGAATAAAACACCTATTTGTTCGAAATTAGCTTAATATTTAATGGGAATTTTCGAATCAACCGGAGAGTTGTCTGGTTTGACCTCACCAACATATATGTTATCCAATTTTATTAGTCTTGATTAATGCAAGTACAACTTAAATGCATTTCAAACAAGCACATAAACAGATAACATGTCCTAGCATGATACTAAAATGTAATGATCATGGGTTCTACCTATCTTATGCGTGATATGTGGGAGCCACTCCACAATCACAAGTTCTAACATACATGCCACATAAACAGTTTAAATCACATAAGGGAAAGCGGTAACAAAATACAAGCCCTATCTCTATTACATTTTCACAATTGAGATTCCCTTCCCTAACATTTTGAGGGGTCTTCACTTATGGCCTCCTTGTTACTTGAATGTGGTCCATCTTACTCCATGGGTGCATTGTCTCCAAAATGAAAATAAAACCTCACCACCTATCTCTACTCTCAAATTAAAAGAAAAAGACATAAAGTAATAAGGCTCAATCTTCATATTGGCCTTAGACAATTACACGGGGCATACCCCGGCCCCAAAACAGTAATATGGAAAGCCACATAATAAATCACATAACAGTACGCACATAAGTGAGGCTCCAACCTCAATTGAAAAACGCAACTATAGGGCTCCAACCCCAATTTAAACCATCCATGTGCATAAATTAAAACCATACATAAGTCTAAACCCATGATCACCTAACATGCATAAATTGCAAGAATTTAAATTTAACCAATAAATTAAAATTCTCGCTTTAAACTCTAATAGCTTAAAACACGACTTAGATGCAATTCTTGTTCAAGAGCCTTTTCAATAAAACCCGAAAAACAATGAACTAATAAAATTCCAATTAATTTCTGAAAATTAATAATTTTATTCTTTCAATATTTTCATAAAATAAAGTTTGTAATTTTTCCAAAATTTAAATCGCTTAAATTTTCAAAATCCCAATTTAAACAATTATTTCAAAAATAATTCAAATTTAATAAAATAAAATTTTTCAGGAAAAATTAAATCGGGATTGGATTGGACTAAACACGAAAATCAAGATCGCGAAACGACGGCCAGGCTTCGTCCGTACGCCAGCCCAGGCGGACCGCATTCATCGCGCGCGTACGCCTTCACGCGCCCATCGCGCTCGCTTCGAATAGGCGGGGAGGCAGGCGGGCGACGAGAGGCTCCCGCACGGTTGCGGGAGGAGCAGGCGGGCGCGCCTAAGCGCTGGGGGGCAGGCCTCCCGCACGGTTGCGGGAAGGACGGGCGGGCAGTCCCGCGCGGCTGCGGGACTGCTGTGGGGAACGGCGCGGGCCTGGGCGTGTGACGCCCTAGCACGCCTAGGCTCGCGTTTTCGTAACGCGATTTTCGTGTTTCGTGTTTCAGTTCAAAATCAACAACAATCCAAAATTTAAAAGACACGATTTAAAAGGATTTCAATCAAAACGGTTTTCAAAAACACAATTTAAGAAAACAGTTTCAGAAATTCAAGAAAAATTACAGTTTCATAATTCAGGCTTTCTAAAAGAACTCATGAATACCTAATTCGCATCTAAGCCTAAGAATTTCTACCAAATTCAGAATAATTGAGACGAATCACAAACACGATTAACGAGGTGGCTCTGATACCACTTGTTGGAAAATGGAATCAGAAAAGCAGCGAAAATTTAAAAATTTTCCAACAAAAGGATCTTAGGCTCACAATCGTGTATCCAAATTCTTAGGGATTAGAAACTTACTTTCTTAATTATCTTTTTTGAAGCGTTTCAAGCCACCCAAGAACGCTCTTCTCGCGGCTTGATCCCCTCTCCTTGGTAAAGCTCGAATCTTCAAACTTCTAACTTGAAGCTCTCTAGAGATAGTCCACCAACTTGACTACAATCTAACTAGTAAGGATGCTAGTTCTCTAGTTAGTGTTTAGGCTTAACCTAGGGTTTCGTTTATCTTGGAGAAAGGAAGGTGTTCAACACATGAACCAAAAGAATTGCCAATTAGCTCTAAGAGGAGCTCGAGCTCCCCTATTTATAAGAAGGGAGTGGCCGAAAATCCTAGTCCTTATGGGCTAGGGTTTTGGTCTCTCTCTCCTATTACTTGATCATCAAGTATTTTCCAACTTTGACTTTGAATTCTAATTCAAATCAACTTTTAAGAGAGCTAAAATATCCAAACTAATTTTGGATAATTTTATACTTTATTTATTTAAAATAAATAACTTATTTTTATCTAATTAATTAATTCGTAATTAATTAACTAGATTATTTTTCTCCAAAATAAGACTTTCTTTTTAATTCAAAATTAAACCAAAGTCTATTAAATAATTAACAAATTAATTATTTAATATATAATATATATATATATATATATATATTCACGTGAGACACGTGTCATAATGACACGTGTCAGTCACGTGTGGTTTCACACGTGTGAAACCCTCTCGGCCCGATTAACTCGTTTAATCATTTTAAAGCCTCAACTCATGTAACCAAGTTGTTGTGTGTGACCCTCTAGGTTCTCAATTCAATTAGCAGTGACCCTAATTAATTAATTCACTAATTAATTAATCAGTTCACAGATTAAACGACCATAGTCTATGTAACGCCCCGTTTTTTCAGCAAGTCAAGTACAACGTCACGTGAGGGTTAATTCTGTAATTATGTGTTTTATATATATGACGTCGTATGTTAAGCGTGATATGGTATAATAGTACAAGGCCACGTGGCCGCCCCCGGTTGGTGCCACGTGGACCCTTGCGCCAACCTGGACAAACCAGGAGCAACCTTTCTGGACAGATCGTCAGATCGATATATGGTCCGCAGGTCATCAGATCTACGTGAGGTCATTAGATCGATTTACACATCGCTTGATCGCCAGGTCAGCTGATCGATTTTAATACCCAGGTCATCAGATCGGTCCGCTCCTCTTCTATGAGGAAACCCACAGCATTAAGGATCCCGGAAGGCAATATCGATCTCCAGATCGATATCATACGTCACTGGACACCCGAATACTGTAAAGCACTCCTGTCGGGACACGTGTATCCTTCTCATTCCCTGGAACAGGCGCGCTATGGCTCATTAATGACCGTCAGTCCCTGCTTTTACCCAAAGGGGAAAGAAGGTACAAACAACCCGCCTCAAGCCGGTTCCATCGTCCGACATCCAGATCGACGACTGGCAACACCATTAATGCACACCTACAGTACACACACTACTGTGTCATTTGGCCATGGCTATAAATACTCGCCCTTTGAACAGTAGTTGGTAGGCCTTTAATACGCATTCAATTGCATTTATTCTCTCTCTAAAGAGCTCCATTACTGACTTGAGCGTCGGAGTGCCAAACTTGGGTAAAACCCCAAGTCCCCCAAGTTGGTTTCGAGCTCACGTTTGCTAGTGCTTTCAGGTCGACAAAGAACCCACTTAAACAAATTCTTGACTGATTAACCCAGATCTGACTGCCAGATCGACCACGTCAGATCGGCCAGATTTGAGCCAGATCAAAGCGTGTCAACGTGTAATTTATTTAATTATGTGCGCTTTAGAATTTTATTTAATTGTTCTTGGACTCAATTGTCCAATAATTGCAAGTTAGGAACCTAATTTTAATTAGGGTTTTTTAGGCCTTTGCGGCTACTTTGAGCCCTGGAATTCGGATTCGAATTCTAACCTTATTATTGAGTTCGTTTCGGTAATTCGAATTCAATTACTTAACCTTTTATTTTTTTCTAAAGCTATTTGATTGCCCAACCGTTTAAAATCCGACACAGTTAGATCGGATACCATTTGACCCTACCCGTTTCTATCGACCCGTTTGACCAGCCCTAAAAGGGCCAACCTTATTTCTTTTCCCCATTTTTGATCGATCAATCTTCAGCCATGGAAGGAGAGGAGAAGAAATTCCCCACTTTGGCTCCAACACCTCAAGATTTGGGCTTTCATGATCCAACCGTCCGATCAATGACTTAAGGTATGATTCGTGCTCTATTCGTTACGTGCTTTAATTTATTATAGCCTTCGTGCCCCGGATTTATGCCTATGTGATGATTTGGGAAGATGATGAATAGTAACCGGGGTATGAGTTCTAGGTGATCAATGCCGTTTTACGAGTTCTAATGTGTATTTATGTGACCTACGTGTTTTACTTGGTCCGTGGTATAAATTTCGTGTGTTTTGGAGTGGTGTGGAGGGGTGTTGGTGTTTGGTTGGTGCTCCAGGCGCCATTGTTGTTGTTTCTGCTTCTTCTTGGACGAACCAGGTGAGAACGGCCGTTCCCATGTTGTACTGGAAATGGGAACGGCCCTTCCCAGGAGCCCTTTTTACCAAGTCTTTACAGAGCCGCGGGGAGGAATTCGGGGAGCTGGGAACGGCCGTTCCCAGCTCAAGCGTGGAACCGGAACGGCCGTTCCCATGGGCGGGACCGCTGAGCACGACCGTTCCCAGAGCTAGCGAGGCTGTTCCCGACACTGTTCCAGTGCTTTTATGTGCTTTGTTCGTGTATTGTTATTTCGTGATTTCATTTGCATGTCTAGGTATTATTTCATCGTTTTACTTGCACAATTTCATGTAATTGAATTCGTTTATTGAATGTAAGTGCTAATTGATTTAATTGCCCTTAATTGCATATAAGAGCATGAGCATGACTTAGTTTATTATCTTATGTATCGTTCCATGACTTTCGTGCCATTTCATATTAATGTCGTGCGTCGTAATTGGTATCATTATTGAGTCTCCTCTCACGAGTACACATTGTTTCCTTTCTTGTCATTTCTTCTCCAGGGTGGAGACTTCAGGATTGAATAGGCAACTGTAGTGTTCGTGTTCTTGTTCTTGTCTCTTGGTATTCCAGGTGAGGTTTAATTTCTAGATACATAGAACCATTACAACCCTTACGTGAACTTTCGGCCAAAAGGTATCTATATATCTATAGTTTTCTAAACTCTATTGATTTTCAACTGAACTACTAAATTGTATTGTATTGATTGATCGTGTTTTGGGCGAGTATATTGTATCGTGTACTGTGGGCCCGAGAGTTAGTGTTTGAGCCAATCGGGAAAGCATGGGTTGACGGGTAACTCTTACACTCCTCTCAACCGTGGGGATGAACCCTGAATCCACCAGGAGGTTTGGTGGAGGAAGGAGTCCCGTGCGTGGGAGTCATGTTCCCGACGTACACCGTGTTTACCGTGGATGGATCGGGCCTTGCAAACACACCATCATTGGAGGAAGAAGGAGTCATTGAAACTGCTACGTGTGCACTGTAATTGATTGCATGATCACTTAATGAATTAATTAAAAGTATCGTGATTGTACACTATCGGAGCAAGGTTGGAGATTTACCCTCACTCGTCGGGCCACTGATTGATTGATTGAAATTGATTGAAGTGTCTAATCTGATAGTTGTAATCTCGGGCGAGTTCTAAGTATTCTTGAACCTGTTTTGTTTCTGTTAGAAAGCCTTACTCGAGGTTATGACTTGCATGTTATCTGCGCTTATATATTATTATGCCCCTCGCTCAGTCTTGTGGAGATTGACACCTCACTTTTCAGTTTTTGCAGGTAGTGTGCTAGGCGGGAGTCAGAGTTGTGTCTTGTCTTTCCTTTCGAGTCTTGTTCCAGTCTCATCACTTAAACTCACTGCATGTTGTATTTTAATTACTGTATTGAATTTGCTATTGGATTAGTATGCTACTTAATGAATTACATTGAACTCGGGATAGGTTTCTAGGGCTTTAGTTGAACCCGTTTTATGTTATTGTATTAAATTGATTCGGGACAGGTTAGGACAGGTTCATTGAGTTAGTAGAACCCGTATTTACTTTCCTTGAACTTGCATTCATTCTATTGATATTGAATAGATAATTGCCTTACTTCCGCACATTTGTCATTGTTGATTGTTTCAGGGTTAGATTCCGCCTAGCTAGGACTGTCTTTTTATTGTCTTCCATCCGCTGTGAGTTTAGTTCATGTATGGATTAGCCATTTCATATGTGGACCGAACTCATAGTGCGGGGGATGTAGTGCCTATCGTCGCGGGTGCTACAGTCTAGCAACAGGTGTTTAACCCCTAGCTGAATTGGAATGTTCGGATTCGACAGAACCTTTAAGTCATTGATTCATGTTAGATACAATCCTCCTACTTACTATCTCTCAACCTAGATCTAGGGTAAGGGAATAATCAGAACCCTAATAATCCGGTATTAAAGCTAAGTGCACTTCATATCCATTTGATCTCAATCCAAGAAACCCTTTTCTTGATGTCTTGATCTACTGCCTTGGCCAAGGACTCCATATGACATATGAATGACTTACACAATAAGAGATCACCTTGCAAATGCAAGTGTAGGTCCTTTCTTGATTCTCATTCACTTTCATGAATCACTTGTGCAGCCCCAGCATAAGCCTTGAATCAGTTGTCTAAGGCGACACCCTTTAAAGCTTATACCTAAGACTACAGAGCTAACTCATAAAGTGACAAGGAACCTCAAGTCAAAGGATCAATTAATCACATCAATGACTCGTGAGATATTTCCTAATCTGGAAGTTTCTATTTCCTGAAATAGAAACTTCATTTCCCATTTAGGAATGTTCTCACACGGGGCACCTCAGTGAACTTACTTATTGAAGTAAGCACCCTCATGTATCACGCACGTATCAACTATACACTTTGCACCTCCATGAAACAAGGTGGTCCTTCTTAAGGGCGTGATCCCATAAGCAAGCCTTTGAGGAGTCAGGTTGACACTCCCACTGTCTGTAGGACTCATCGGCTTGGAGTATTTTACTAATCATAACTTATGTGATATAGGGCTCGTTTCATGAACCATTTCACCTAAATGGTAGAGTCCTAAAGTCATCAGGATTAGGGAAGTTCTCATACATACACAGATAAAGTAAACGCATACCAAACAAGAGCATATAAAGAAGTGTTGCCTCAATTCGTTATTTTATTCAAAGATTGTCTGTGATTACAATAAGGAAAAGCACAAAGCGGATATACAATCGGCTTTCTAGGGCACTATTCCTAACACTGTTATCCCTCAAAAAACCTAAAGCAGAGAAAGCGTTCCAGATTGAATCCACCAAGAAACCCGTAGATTTCCCCAATCTAGACGAGGATGGTCCTGTGCGCAAAAGGGCCAAAATGAACAGAAAGAAAAACAAGAAGAAGGATTCTAACGCTAAGGGCGCCTCGAAATCACCCCGTCGGGAGCGATTGGAGAATCCTCTTCTGAGGAAGACGAGCATGATCAAGGCGAGCCTATCGCTGATGGTCATTTGATGGGAAAGAAAAGGGCGCTCGAACTCCCTCGTCCAGAGATACAGATTGAGCCCACAGACAAAATTTCTCACCATTGAGTTGGAGCCAGGTAACAAGGATAAAACCACTCAGATTGGGTCCAACCTTTCAGGACCCTCGCAAATCATGATGATAGACTTCTTTAGGGAAAACATTGATGTTTTTGCATGGAAAGCCTCTGATCTTACTGGGATTGACCCAAGCGTGATGTTCCACAGGCTCAACGTGGACCCCTCCTTCAAGTCGATAAAACAAAAGAAGCGGGATGTGCACGGCTTTCGAAAAAAGGTTATTGAGGAAGAAGTTAACAAGCTTCTCGAGGCTCAGTATATCGAGCCCATACTATATCCGGAGTGGTTATGCAACGTGGTCCTGGAACAGAAGAGCGCAAACAAATGGAGCATGTGCAATGACTTCACTGATCTTAACAAGGCCTGCCCCAAGGATCCTTACCCATTACCCCGAATAGATCAGCTGGTAGATTGGACCGCCGGCTGCGAGCTCATGAGTATGATGGATGCGTTTCAAGGGTACTATCAGATCTTTATGGCCCCTGAGGATCGTCCCAAAACTTTATTTGTTGTCCACTTGGGTGTATACTACTTCTTGGTCATGCCTTTTGGGCTCAAGAACGCTGGGGCCACTTACCAACACCTTGTTAACAAGATGTTTGAGAAAGAAATTGGAGGGTCCATGGAAGTATACGTCGACGACATGATTGTTAAGAGTGAGCGTCAGGGCTCGCACCTTGAGGATCTCAAGCGCACCTTTGCTATTCTGCGCTAGTACGGGATGAAATTAAATCCCTCAAAATGTACTTTTGGAGTACGAGGAGGAAAATTCTTGGGCTACATGGTCAACCAACGGGGGATTGAAGCTAATCCAGAAAAAATTAAAGCCATTTTGGATAACCCGTCCCCTCGTAACCTCAGGGAAGTACAGGTGCTGGTAGGGAAAATCATTTCTTTAAACAGATTCATCTCACGCAATGCTCGAAATTTTGGTTGGACTGAGGAGTGTGAGAAAGCATTATAGGACATGAAGGCTTACCTTTCGAGCGCTCCTCTCCTGACCAAGACAATTGAGGGTGAGAGGTTGTTTATGTACCTCTCCGTTTCCACTGAGGCAACGAGCGCAGTTCTAATAGCCATATGGGAGCGTACACACTTGCCTGTTTATTATTTGAGCAAAACATTACAAGGGGCCGAGAGAAAGTATTTAGAAATCGAAAAATTCACATTCGCCCTCATCAACGTATCACGGCGGTTGAGGCCGTACTTCCAGGCGCACTCAATAACCGTCCTCACGGACCAACCCCTAAAGCAAGTGTTGTCCAAGCCAGACGTATTGGGAAGACTGATAAAGTGGGCTATTGAGTTAAGCCAAATTGACTTAAGTTTTAAGCCTAGAACTTCCATACAAGCGCAGGTCGTCGCGGATTTGTTGGTTGAACGTTTTGGATTAGAGCCTACCATTTCAAAAAACGACGATCTATGGGTCCTGTACACGGATGGCTCCTCAACCTCTCGAGGGGGAGGAGCAGGGGTAACCCTTAGAGATCCCAATAGAATTGAGATAGACTTCGTAATCAGATTGGATTTCCAGGTCACCAATAACGAAGCGGAGTACGAAGCTCTCGTGCAAGGGTTGAAAATTTCTTTTCAAAATGGAGCTTCCAGAATTACCGCATATGTTGATTCACAATTGATTGCGAGCCAGATTGAAGGAACCTATGAGGCTCGAGAAACCACCATGGTGCAGTATTTGAGCAAGGCCAAAGAGGTCATTGGGAAATTCAAGGAATTCTATCTGCTCCAGGTCCCATGAACAGAAAACGAGCGCGCAGACGCTCTTTCAAAATTTACCTCGACATTGGAAGGTACCGGTGATCGCTCTGTCACGTTCCTTAGAACTGAAGAGCTTTTGATAAAGGAGCAGGTCACCAAGAAAGTGGTAGCCATGATCGATCCGCACGAGCCCTGTTGGCTTGACGATATAGTAAGATTTCTTAAAGATGACGTTTGTCCCACTAACAAGGTGGAGGCCCGGAAAATTAGAAACAAGGCCCCACGGTTTTCTCTGGACTCTGAAGGGAGGTTATTCAAAAAATCTTTTCAAGGCCCGCCAATGAGATGTCCCAGGCCCTCACAAGCCAAAGAGACGCTCGAACATATTCACAATGGAAGTAGTGAAAATCATTCGAGAGGGCGTATCCTTGCAAAGAAAATCCTGAGGAGTGGTTTTTATTGGTCCACGGTTCTCCAAGATGCCATTGAGTTTTCTAAAAAGTGTCCCAAATGTCAATTTCACTCTAACCTCCCACAATTACCAGCAGCTCAGATGATCCCTATAGCGTCTCTTGGCCCTTTGACCAATGGGGGATCAACATTGTAGGCCCCTTGCCCATGGCGGTCAGACAAAAGAGGTTCGTCATTTTAGCTGTCGATTATTTCACCAAGTGGGCTGAGGCTGAGGCCTTAACAAAGATCACTTTCAGGGTCGTGAGGGACTTCATATGGAAAAACATTATCTGCAGATATGGGATACCGAGGTTGCTTATTTCAGACAACGGGTCCCAGTTCATAGCAGCTGACACGTGAGAATGGTGCTCAGAGTTGGGAATTGAACAACGCTTTACTTCTGTGGGTCATCCCCAAGCCAACGGACAAGCGGAAGTCACTAAGAGGGTCATTCTGCAACATCTGAAAACAATGCTCGAAAGCAAGAAGAGTGAGTGGGCAGAGGAACTGCAAGCAGCCTTATGGGCTTATCGTACTACTCCACGAGCGACTACTGGCGAGACACCTTTCGCGCTTGTTTATGGGTCAGAAGCAATGATACCTACGGAAATTGCACAAGAATCCGCTGGAGTTGGATCTTTTGGAAGGGAAAAGGGATAAGGCATGGGCTTTGATCCATCAATACAAGGCGTCTGTCGCCCGGCAATACAACAAGCGAGTAAGGGAAAGGACTTTTCAGTTGGGGGACTTAGTCCTAAAGAAAGTGGAAGTCTCAAGGCATGTAGGCAAGCTAGATCCCAACTAGGAGGGTCCGTTCAAAGTTATACAAGTACGGGCAAACAACACGTACATGCTCGAATCGTTGCAAGGCAAGCGTCTTCCAGGCCCTTGGAATGCATGCAATCTCAGGCGGTTTTGTGTTTGAGTTAATTTTGTAAATAGCCCATGATGGCGCATGATGTATTTGCTATTATCCAGAAAATTATAATAGAAATTGCTTCGCTTATTTATCTAATCTGAGTGTGCAGGCTGTTGAAAATTCTCTCTTGGGACTCCAAGCCCAAGGTGCATGAATTCCCCCTTGTTTTAAGAATCGGTATAATCTCACGAGCGTGCTTATTCAACGCCTCCAGAAATCCGTCGAAAGTCCAGTCCACACGCACAAGCATCCTAGTAGGCCCGGGTAGCCTTTACTACTGGCACCCGGTGCGTGAAAAAGGGACTCGCTGCACAAATTTGATCAAGTGGCAAGGGGAGATCGAGGGTCCAATGGCCTGGTCTCTCGAAGCAGCACAATTGCATTTTGCAAGGAGAGAAGCTTTCTGACCAATTTCAGCCCCCAAACGGGATCCCTGGATTAACCTGGTGTTGGAAAACAGGAATCAGAAAGCAGCGGAAATTTAAAAATTTTCCAACAAAAGGATCTTGGACTCGCAATCGTGTATCCAAATTCGTAGAGATTAGAAACTTACTTTTCAATAATCTTTCTTGAAGCGTTTCAAGCCACCCAAGAACGCTCTTCTAGCGGCTTGATCCCCTCTCCTTGGTAAAGCTCGAATCTTCAAAACTTCTGACTTGAAGCTCTCTAGAGATAGTCCACCAACTTGACTACAATCTAACTAGTAAGGATGCTAGCTCTCCAGTTAGTGTTTAGGCTTAACCTAGGGTTTAATTTATCTTGGAGAAAGGATGGTGTTCAACACATGAACCAAAAGAAGATCATCAATTAGCCCTAAGGGGAGCTCGAGCTCCCCTATATATAGGGGAGGGAGGGACGCCCAAACCCTATTCCTTTTGGGCTAAGGATTTGGTCCCTCTCTCCTATTACTTGATCATCAAGTAATTTTGACTTTGACTTTGAATTCAAATTCATATCAACTTTTAAGATAGCTAAAAATATCCAAACTCCTTTTGAATAATTTTATACTTTATTTATTAAATAAATAAATAACTTATTTTTATCTAATTAATTAATTCATAATTAATTAACCAGATTAATTTTTCTCCAAAATAAGACTTTCTTTTTAATTCAAAATTATACCAAAGTCTATTAAATAATTAACACATTTAATTATTTAATATATATATACAATATATATATACACGTGTGAGACACGTGTCACAAGGACACGTGTCACTCACGTGACCCACACGTGTGGTTTCACACGTGTGGAACCCTCTTGGCTCGATTAACTCGTTTAATCATTTTAAAGCCTTAACTCATGTAACCAAGTTGTGTGTGACCCTCTAGGTTCTCGATTCAATTAGCAGTGACCCTAATTAATTAATTCACTAATTAATTAATCAGTCCACAGATTAAACGAACATAGTCTAGCAACAGGTGTTTAACCCCTAGCTGAATTGGAATGTTCGGATTCGACAGAACCTTTAAGCCATTGATTCATGTGAGATACAATCCTCCTACTTACTATCTCTCAACCAAGATCTAGGGTAAGGGAATAATCAGAACCCTAATAATCCGGTCTTAAAGCTAAGTGCATTTCATATCCATTTGATCTCAATCCAAGAAACCCTTTTCTTGATGTCTTGATCTACTGCCTTGGCCAAGGACTCCATATGTCATATGAATGACTTACACAATAAGATATCACCTTGCAGATACAAGTGTAGGTCCTTTCTTGATTCTCATTCACTTTCATGAATCACTTGTGCAGCCCCAGCATAAGCCTTGAATCAGTTGTCTAAGGTGACACCCTTTAAAGCTTATACCTAAGACTACAGAGTTAACTCATAAAGTGACATGGAACCTCAAGTCTAAGGATCAATTAATCACATCAATGACTCGTGATATATTTCCTAATCTGGAAGTTTCCATTTCCTGAAATAGAAACTTCCTTTCCCATTTAGTAATGTTCTCACACGGGGTACCTCAGTGAACTCACTTATTGAAGTAAGCACCCTCATGTATCACGCACGTATCAACTATACACTTTGCACCTCCATGAAACAAGGTGGTCCTTCTTAAGGGCGTAATCCCACAAGCAAGCCTTAGAGGAGTCAGGTTGACACTCCCACTGTCGGTAGGACTCATCGGCTTGGAGTATTTTACAAATCATGACTTATGTGATATAGGGCTCATTTCATAAACCATTTCACCTAAATGGTAGAGTCCTAAAGTCATCAGGATTAGGGGAGTTCTCATACATACACAGATAAAGTAAACGCATACCAAACAAGAGCATATAAAGAAGTGTTGCCTCAAATCGTTATTTCATTCAAAGATTGTCTGTGATTACAATAAGGAAAAACACAAAACGGATATACAATCGGCTTTCTAGGGCATTATTCCTAACACCTGGGGCACCACAAAAGTAAAATTTTCACAAGTCTTGAACGAGGGCAGCCTCCCAATAAGACCCTCGTGGTTACTCCAGACTTGCTAAAATTTTCCAAGCCTTTCAAGCAAAATTTTCACAACTCTTGAACGAGGACAGCCTCCCAATAAGACCCTCGTGATTACTCAAGACTTAGAAAATTTTTCCAAGCCTTTCAGGTAAATTTCCACAAGTCTTGAATGATGGTAGCCTCCCAGTAAGACCCTCGTGACTACTCAAGACTTAGCGAAATTTTCCAAGTTTTAGTCAAAATTACATAAGTTTGGAACAAGGGCAATCTTCAAGCAAGACCCTCGTGATTATTCAAGACTTAGCAATATTTCTCGAATTTTACATCTTTTACTTAGCATGTTATCCAAAATCTTAACATTACAAGATTTTGATACAACAAGCATAAAGTGAATTTTGTAATAAGTGTTGCAAAGTATAAAAAGAGACACCATCATGAGAGAAGAAGTTCTTCATTGATTAACGGTCCGGAAATTACAAGACGAGGGCACAAAAGACCCTTAGAATTCTTACATAAACTGAAAAAGAGAAAAGATAGGGAATTTTTCATCATAAGCAGACATGGAAGACCTTCAAGAAGCACGAGCGATGTCTTCGTCCAAAACCACCGGTATGTTTTGAGCCACGGGTCCTTGTACTGGGGCAACATACTCCTGTACTTGGGGAACTTGCTCATTTTGATTTTAAGCACCTGGAGGAGGAATCGGCTCGTTCTGGTTTGGAACATCTGGAGGGGGAATAGGCTCAATCTGGTTCTGGGCAGCATCTTCTTGATTTTGAGCGTTGGCAGGAGGAGCAGGAGCATTGGCAATGGCAGGATCAGGAACACCCGCCGGGGGAACAATCTCTTGGGCGCCCTCGAGGGCAGGTACAACATTGTTAGCCTCCTCATTTTGTTCCAAGGGAGGAGCCTGTTCCACTGGATGGGCGGCAATGTATTCATCCTGAATGAGCTCAACAATAAAATTATACTCTGGCTCAGCTAAGTTGGCATCAGGATCATCATCTCCCTCTTCCACCTTCTCGCACCGCTCGTTAAACCGCAAGCCCATATCCGGTCTTCCACAAGCAGAAGCAACTGCCAAACCCTTATGGATTAATTGCTCTATGGCCAAGATGAAGGCTTTTTGAGCCTCGTCGAAGCAATGCAATGAGGCCGCAAAGCTGAAAGCCTTAGAACGGTAGAATTTGATGAGCGCTTCTTTGACAGCCTGCTCGATGCGGTGGGGGATTTGGTTGAGCGTGTCAGAACACTTCTTCTCGGAAGCATTTGCCCTAGTGACCCACCCATTCCGATAATCCATCAATTTCTTGTTCTTGTCAGAAAGGGTCCTGTATTTCGAGCGCAGCTTTTTGCGAGCATCCTCAGAAGCCTTAAGGTCCTCCTACAGTTTCTTCACCTGCGCCTCCAGCTTCTTATTCTCAGTTTCGAGGGAGAGGAATTTGGCCTTCTCCACGTCCAGTTCCTCCTGTATTTGGGCGGGATCATTGGCACGAGCCATTTTCTTATACTTGGCTTTGCGCTCAGAGTATACGGACGCTCGCATTTGAAGGTTCTTCGCCCTCGGTAGCACTTGCTGCATTTGTATAGGGAGATATTAAGCGTTAGCCAAATATCGTAAAAATTAGACCAAGGAAGAGAGTTGAGAGAAAAAGGGGCCTCACTGCAAGAATGGCATGGACCATGTCTCCAGCCACCTTCTCTGCGGTTTTCGGGAACAACGCTTGGTGATCCCCCGTGAACTGGACTCTCTCATAGAGCCCATCGGTGATGGTGCGGGAAGGTGAGCACGCACTTAGCAAAACTAGGCCTTCTGCTGGTGGGAGTTCCAAGCTCCTATCTCCTCGACGGCTAAAGCCACACAAGTGGTCCTCCTCGGAGGAAGAAGTATCGCCATCCCCCCTTGTGCCCTCGGCCACTTGTTTTCCTTTCCCCAAAATGGGGATGTTATCCGACATTCTCTTCCTCTTGCGGGAGGCTTGCACCTCTCCTTTCTGCGGCTCTCGTATAACCACGCTTGCTGTAGCACCCGAGCGCAAGGTACCACATCCCCCGCACCGAGACCCAACCCGAATATGAAATGGACAATCCATACCCGAGCTAAGTCACGGTGAACGGGGACAAACACACACTCTCTAGGCTAGGCGGGACTAACCCTTAAACCCTACAAATCAGAGTAAAACAATATAGCAGAAGCAATAACAGATCACATACATATACCATGAGCATTCAAGCTCCAAAATATAATTCATATACAATATTTACAAGCCATCACAGCTCAAAACATGTACGCTCCATAACAATATTCATATACAAAAATCATAAACAAAAGTATGCAAGTGTAAAGCAAAATACAAGAGCTAGAAGCGAATGCAAGACCTAATGACTCGAATTCCCGCCTAGCTCCTTGACACCTGCACAAAACAACTGAAAACCAAACGGGTTAAGTCCAAAAGGGACTGGTGGGTATAAAATGGCATAATATATAAATATCGTAGAATTTAAACACATACATGCAAGCTATAAACCCGTATAAAGTTTTAGAAGATTTCCCAAGTGGGTGAGACAAAGAAAGACATATACGGGTTTACAACTATCATATTCATTCACAATTAATCATAGGATTTCAAGGCCCTATACCATTATGTGATTGCGCTAATATATATGTGATTGCCCCTCACTCAGTCTTCGGTAGACTGATAATTCACTTTTCAGGTACTTGAGAGCCAGTCGTGCTTGGCGGGAGTCTGGTCCAGTCTTGCATTGTCACGAGTCTAGCAGTGTACCATCATGTATATATTTTGCTACTTCTCATGTTATGTCCGTTATTATCACATTCTGAATTCTTGATCATGTATAGGTATATAAGAGATGATAATGTATTGATATCTGTTGGTATCTATTAGTATCTATATCGTTGATGTGAATATGGTACCTATATGTATCTATGAATTAACGCTTCCGCTTTTAACTTTTATGTATTGGTATTGTATTGCTTTGGGGTTTAGTTCCGCCTAGCTCGTCCTTTCTTTTATTGTCACCCGTTCGCTATAGGTTAGTTCATGTACGGATTGCCCATTTCATATGTGGATAGGCCTATAGTGCGGGGGTGTGGTATCTCTACGTACAGGGGTGTTACATCTAAGGTGGTATCAGAGCCCGGTTGCAAAACCGAGGTTCTAGTGTCGTGTCGTGTCAAGTCTAGGTCGAACGGCATAGGATTAATTGTTGATTGAGAGTCTCGCACATTATTTGAATTATCTGAAGTCTCTGAATTAATGGAATTATGTGATAACTTGTGCTTTGCATCGATTTTTGCTATTTATTGCTAATTAACTGATTTTGGATTATTTGAAATTATGTGCTTAATGTGTTTATTTTAACATTGATAGATTACCTGCTGTATTTATATTAAATCTTCGTCGTGAGCATTAATTATGTGATCATTATGTGACATGAGCACGCCTTACCCACATGCATTTACTTCAAAGAAAGTTGTGAGTTGCAGGTTGTGGAAAGAATATCAGACCAAGGCCACTTGCTCAATAATTTTGAGCTACTACGGGCTTTGAGAAGGGTGTACCAGTTGGGAACTACATTTGGGTTCAAACCAATTAGATTCAAATTTCTAACACGACAGCCAGAAAGAATCAAACAATCAGTTATGGAAACCAATAGGTTTGGGATTTTACATTTTGGATAAGACGAGTTTATTTTTCTGATTCAAGAAAAATCGTCATGTTGAAGGAATACGTCGACAGATAAGGAACGGTAAAGGAAAGTACTCAAGAGAAGCAAAGTATTAATTAGAGGGAGAATACCAGGATTGTCGTTGGAGATTAATTCCAGAGGTTGAGAAAAAAAAAAAAAGAAAGAAAAGAGGATTGTCGACTATGATGTGGTTGAATTGGAAGATATGGAGCTACAAGTAGAAGCACTTAAATTTGAGAATTACCAACTTGGATCATCAATTCACAGAAAGTGCTACCAAGGAATTTTAGACTAAGGATCCAGTACGGAAAAGGTTTGAAGACAAGTTCACCGGGTTATGATTCCAAAAGTGAAATTTGGAGGAAGAAAATCAGTTAAGGGAGATCGTGTTGCCAAATGAGAGCATCAAGCGGGCAAGGAAGTCTATTTCATTCGTGAACAAGGCGAAGGAAGATTGGGGTACTAATCATTCGAGATTCAGGTGTGTTGTTAAATTGAGACCTAGTTAATTGGGAAGCAAATTCAAGTACGAAAAGAAGATTATTTCAATCGAGCTAGTAGCTTGGGATGATTTATTCATGGAAGGTAACGATCCTAGGACTCGATAATCGGGTGGAACGAGTTTATTTTCCAGATTTAAATTTGGATTGCCATGTGAGAGCACGAATCGGGAAATTTGGAGTAACAAATGAAAACGGTAAAGAATGATGAGAAACAAAAGGAAAGGGAAGTATATGTTCAAGGCATAGGCAAGTAAGAAGACAAGTCCTACGATTTCTTTAATTTCTAAAAATTAGATTTAAAGGATTTCGATCACGGTGGTAATTTGGAGAATCAGGACAATAACGGGAGATTATTGTTCAAGAAGAGTTCGGAAGCTAATTCCATAAATGGAGCCGAATAGGAATTCGAGAGTTTTGTTTGGGGAATCATACGGTTACACCAGCTTATGCACGAAAATTTTACCAAGGAGGTAATTATGGTAATAAGCAACAAAGCTTAACTTTCATGGAAATAAAGTGAGAGAAGAGATGGGAAGATAGCATAGTTCGGGATTTCAAGTAAGAAAAGGATAAAGGAAGCTCCGCACTTTATTGGATATAGAATTGAAAGACAATCATGTTAAAGATTATCTAGTGGGTATTTCTAGATCCAAGCTGAATTGTCGTGTTGTGAGGTTACGTTAAAGGACATGAAGCAATAAATGAAAACAATAAAGAAAGGCCATGAAATGCTAGGTAAAGGTTGGGTGATCGAGTGAAAACAATGGAAAATGGAATTCATTCGATTATTCAATCTCTTAAAGAGTAAACAAGGGAGTTTGGATCAAAGTGGCAACCATGAAGAGGATTCGGGCAACCATCGGGGATTAACTATTAAAGAGAAAGCTAGATGTTAACTCCGGGAGCGTAGAAGACTTCGGGGTTCAGAAATTATAATACTGAGCCGGGGGAATGTTCAAGTGAAGGTTAGATAAATTTGAAGAATAGAAGACCGGGGGAAAACAAGAAATGATTACCCGTTCAAGACAAGCTTATGATTCAACAAACAAGGAATTTCATGTCGAGATAAAATTTTCCATTACTCCGGTGACAGGTTCAATGCATTCATAAGCACATGCATCATACGCTGCTTTAATTTTAAATTTCTTTACATGTATGTAATTTTCCTGATTGAACTTAATTGCTCCAATGTGCTGAATTATTATTTCTGAGGGTGTAACGTGCATTGGCATATTAATTCAACATGCATATTCAGTGTCTTGATTACAGGATGTCTCAAGGTCACCCTCCTCAGGAACAAGTGCCTAGGGTTTCTCCGCATTTACCCCCTCCGGTTCCATCTCAGGAATTTTTCGAGTCTTTGGTTGGCTTAGTGGATCAGAGGATAAAAGAGTATGTTTCCTCAGCGTCACAAGTCTTATCGTCACAGTCGAGCCAAGTTTCAATGGTATTTAGGGAATTTTATAACCAACCATCTTCAAGATCCTTTGAAGGAAACAAGGACTCCACCGGGTCACAACTCAAGAAAATCAAAAGAGTGTGGAAACTAACTCTAAGTGGCTCCCAAGAGAAAGTTCGAGGCACCACCTCATTGATGGCAAGAAAGCCTAATCCTCAACCCGGGCAGACCTTAAGTTCAAAATCAGGACAAACGCTCAACAAAGGAAAGCGACCTATCTCTTATCATACCCCGACACCTCCAGAAAGATCTCGCAAGAAAAAGAAGCAATCACTTTGACCGAGTTCGGGAACTTCGCGTAACCCAGTTTTAACAACATCTTCCGGGAAACTTCGTTGCAGTTATTGTGGACGTGATAACCACACTTATGATGGCTGTAGAAAACGGTTGGGATTATGTCTCTACTGTGGGAGTGACGAGCATCACATCGACACTTGCTCAAGGCTACAAGGGAAATCTACCGGGGGTGGAAGATTACTAGTGCGAGCACGGGAAGGTGTTCATGAGAGGGGAGTGCAAAATGTAAGTATGAATCTGGTCCGGGAAGAAGAAGGTACCAATTATATGCATAGTACAACCATCGGTGAACGATACATTTAACCATGCATACCACGTGCATCACTGATCTTATTGTTATTGTATTTAATTGCTTGTTCATTGCAAATCAGTTAATTACGAGCGATAAATATGTGATTAAAGCGATTTTAATTGTCTATATGTTATTTATGGAATTAATATGATTCTAGTTGTCTAGGTAACATTCATGCCATTATTTTCGCTATCTACTCCTTGAACTACTTCAGTGCTTGTGAGAGACGGGGCTCTCTCCTTTTCTGTTGAGAGACGGGGCTCTCTCACTCCTTGCTGAGAAACGGGGTTTCTCACTTCTTGTGAAAGACGGGGTTCTTTCATTCTTGTCCAAGAGACGGGGTTCTCTTATGGCTTGTGCATTATTTTAAAACTTGACAGTGGACCTGGGGACCAGGTCCTTTTAAGGGAGGGAGAGTTGTAACGCCCCGGTTTTTATTTATTAATATCTTAGGTCTAAAATAATTTTATAAATTATATTTTATAATACTTTCATGAGATTTTATCAATTTATATCAAATTGAGAATTCCTTTCAAGACTTGAAAATATTTATTTCGTAAAATAATTACTGAATATGATTTAATTGTCAAACTTGGCATATATGTTCATTCTTTGAAATTCAAGGACCAAATTGCATTTTAATTCTTTGGACCCAATTGATCGTAACTCATAAGTGTATATCCTCAATTGTGTGACTTGAATTCTTGGAGGACTAATTGGCAAAAATTGAGCAATTCACTCATTTCAAAAAGGGATGAATCGGTATATGCATCTCCAAGCTTCCATGAACTCATTTTTCAACAAGATTTTCCCAACAACTTTGCTCTCTCTCTCGGTAGCAAGAAGCAAGGAGAAGGGAAGAGAATTTTATCATTTGCATCAAGAATTTCCAGAAAATATTGCAAGAATTGGAGTTGATCATCATCTTCATTCATTTTCTTCATCTCTTTTCCATTCCAAGGTTGGTTGTGCATGAATTGGTGATCTTGAGCATATTTGATTGAGCTAGGGTTTAGGAATTATATGCTAGATGAGTTAGTTGAAGTTGGAAGCATGATTATATGATCATGATCATGAATTATGGCATGATTTGTGCATGAATTTAATGGAAAATCAAGCTTGAATGATCAATATGAACTTGAGCTAGAAACCTTGGAAATCTTGATGATATTTCATGCTTTGAGTGTGTAAGTGTTAGGATATCATTTCTTGAGTACATATGCATCATATTACCAGAAAATCCTAACTTTGTTGATTGAAAATGGAATTTTGGTTGCTTTGTTGCTTCATGCCGAGAGCCTCCCCTGTTTTGCTCTGTTTCTGTAAGTTGCAGAAACAGGGAACGGCCGTTCCCAACCTCAAAGCATTGTGGGAACGGGCGTTCCCCTCTTTTAAACAAAAACAAGGCGGCCGAGCATGGGAACGGCCGTTCCCATTTTGGCCTTGCGCCGGAAGGGCCGTTCCCAGCTAAGGCGCATTTCCAAAATTGAAATCGTTGGCGCGTTTTGGGGGCTCATGGGAACGACCGTTCCCATTTACAAAGGGAACCCGGAACGGCCGTTCCCACCTGGATTACAGAACAAAATATTCTGCATAAAATTACATTTTTAGCCCCTCGATCCAACGACTTCCTCGACCCCGAATTGCTTTTATATGATCTCATATGTACTGAAACAACATGTTTTCATGCCACATTGTGATTTGCACGTCATCTCGATACATTTCCGCCGTTCGTCATATTTGGTTCATTTTAGAGTCAAGTCTCACGTGTACACGTCTATTTTGCACAGACCAGCTTCGTAGGGACGAGGAGCAAGCCCCGTAGTCCGTGCCTACTTGTCTTTTGTCGGTAAAGATGAGGTTTAATTGTTAGTTATATAGAACCCGTATATCCCTTATGTGATATTTCGGCCAAAAAGGTAATTATAATTATAATCTCTATAAATCATTGATCATTTCACGTCATGTTCTAGCAAGCAAGAAAGCCATGTATTGTTTCGTGCATGTTTAGGCGAGTAGCATGACCGGTTATGTTTGGGCCCGAGGGTAGTGACCAGAGCCAACCGGGAAAGCAAGGGCTGACGGGTAACTCTGGCGCTATCCTCACCATGTTAGGGGTCACCCCTGAATCCACTAGGAGGTTAGTGGAGAAAGGAGCTCCGGGCTTAGGGATTCATGTACCCTCTGCTCAATGAGATTGGATGTTGGGGCCTTGCAATCCCATCATCAAACCGGAGGAAGAAGGAGACTGGGGACGAGTCCGGCACCACGGATGCGCCTCGGGTTATTGCATGATTTCCATTTCATGAACGTGTTATATGATTACACTTTCGCACAATTGCACGATAAGTGAATTGCATGACCACCTATTTATTGATAATCAAGCAAGCATGTACATGTTCATTTGGAGTTCGGTTGGAGACCGCCCTCACTCACCGGGGCCATGTATTGACTGATTGCATGAAACGAACCAGTAATTAATATTGATAGTTGTAATCTCGGGCGAGCTCTCTGTTAGTGTGAACGTATAATACTTTTGATTATAAAACCTTACCCGAGGTTATAACTTGCATGTGATTGCGCTAATATATATGTATTGCCCCTCACTCAGTCTTCGGTAGACTGATACTTCACTTTTCAGGTACTTGAGAGCCAGTCGTGCTTGGCGGGAGTCTGGTCCAGTCTTGCATTGTCACGAGTCTAGCAGTGTACCATCATGTATATATTTTGCTACTTCTCATGTTATGTCCGTTATTATCACATTCTGAATACTTGATCATGTATAGGTATATAAGAGATGATAATGTATTGATATCTGTTGGTATCTATTAGTATCTATATCGTTGATGTGAATATGGTACCTATATGTATCTATGAATTAACGCTTCCGCTTTTAACTTTTATGTATTGGTATTGTATTGCTTTGGGGTTTAGTCCCGCCTAGCTCGTCCTTTCTTTTATTGTCACCCGTTCGCTATAGGTTAGTTCATGTACGGATTGCCCATTTCATATGTGGATAGGCCTATAGTGCGGGGGTGTGGTATCTCTACGTACAGGGGTGTTACATCTAAGGTGGTATCAGAGCCCGGTTGCAAAACCGAGGTTCTAGTGTCGTGTCGTGTCAAGTCTAGGTCGAACGGCATAGGATTAATTGTTGATTGAGAGTCTCGCACATTATTTGAATTATCTGAAGTCTCTGAAAATGGAATTATGTGATAACTTGTGCTTTGCATCGATTTTTGCTATTTATTGCTAATTAACTGATTTTGGATTATTTGAAATTATGTGCTTAATGTGTTTATTTTAACATTGATAGATTACCTGCTGCATTTATATTAAATCTTCGTCGTGAGCATTAATTATGTGATCATTATGTGACATGAGCACGCCTTACCCACATGCATTTACTTCAAAGAAAGTTGTGAGTTGCAGGTTGTGGAAAGAATATCAGACCAAGGCCACTTGCTCAATAATTTTGAGCTACTACGGGCTTTGAGAAGGGTGTACCAGTTGGGAACTACATTTGGGTTCAAACCAATTAGATTCAAATTTCTAACACGACAACCAGAAAGAATCAAACAATCAGTTATGGAAACCAACAGGTTTGGGATTTTACATTTTGGATAAGACGAGTTTATTTTTCTGATTCAAGAAAAATCGTCATGTTGAAGGAATACGTCGACAGATAAGGAACGGTAAAGGAAAGTACTCAAGAGAAGCAAAGTATTAATTAGAGTGAGAATACCAGGATTGTCGTTGGAGATTAATTCCAGAGGTTGAGAAAAAAAAAAAAAAAAAGAAAGAAAAGAGGATTGTCGACTATGATGTGGTTGAATTGGAAGATATGGAGCTACAAGTAGAAGCACTTAAATTTGAGAATTACCAACTTGGATCATCAATTCACAGAAAGTGCTACCAAGGAATTTTAGACTAAGGATCCAGTACGGAAAAGGTTTGAAGACAAGTTCACCGGGTTATGATTCCAAAAGTGAAATTTGGAGGAAGAAAATCAGTTAAGGGAGATCGTGTTGCCAAATGAGAGCATCAAGCGGGCAAGGAAGTCTATTTCATTCGTGAACAAAGCGAAGGAAGATTGGGGTACTAATCATTCGAGATTCAGGTGTGTTGTTAAATTGAGACCTAGTTAATTGGGAAGCAAATTCAAGTACGAAAAGAAGATTATTTCAATCGAGCTAGTAGCTTGGGATGATTTATTCATGGAAGGTAACGATCCTAGGACTCGATAATCGGGTGGAACGAGTTTATTTTCCAGATTTAAATTTGGATTGCCATGTGAGAGCGCGAATCGGGAAATTTGGAGTAACAAATGAAAACGGTAAAGAATGATGAGAAACAAAAGGAAAGGGAAGTATATGTTCAAGGCATAGGCAAGTAAGAAGACAAGTCCTACGATTTCTTTAATTTCTAAAAATTAGATTTAAAGGATTTCGATCACGGTGGTAATTTGGAGAATCAGGACAATAACGGGAGATTATTGTTCAAGAAGAGTTCGGAAGCTAATTCCATAAATGGAGCCGAATAGGAATTCGAGAGTTTTGTTTGGGGAATCATACGGTTACACCAGCTTATGCACGAAAATTTTACCAAGGAGGTAATTATGGTAATAAGCAACAAAGCTTAACTTTCATGGAAATAAAGTGAGAGAAGAGATGGGAAGATAACATAGTTCGGGATTTCAAGTAAGAAAAGGATAAAGGAAGCTCCGCACTTTATTGGATATAGAATTGAAAGACAATCATGTTAAAGATTATCTAGTGGGTATTTCTAGATCCAAGCTGAATTGTCGTGTTGTGAGGTTACGTTAAAGGACATGAAGCAATAAATGAAAACAATAAAGAAAGGCCACGAAATGCTAGGTAAAGGTTGGGTGATCGAGTGCAAACAATGGAAAAGGGAATTCATTCGATTATTCAATCTCTTAAAGAGTAAACAAGGGAGTTTGGATCAAAGTGGCAACCATGAAGAGGATTCGGGCAACCATCGGGGATTAACTATTAAAGAGAAAGCTAGATGTTAACTCCGGGAGCGTAGAAGACTTCGGGGTTCAGAAATTATAATACTGAGCCGGGGGAATGTTCAAGTGAAGGTTAGATAAATTTGAAGAATAGAAGACCGGGGGAAAACAAGAAATGATTACCCGTTCAAGACAAGCTTATGATTCAACAAACAAGGAATTTCATGTCGAGATAAAATTTTCCATTACTCCGGTGACAGGTTCAATGCATTCATAAGCACATGCATCATACGCTGCTTTAATTTTAAATTTCTTTACATGTATGTAATTTTCCTGATTGAACTTAATTGCTCCAATGTGCTGAATTATTATTTCTGAGGGTGTAACGTGCATTGGCATATTAATTCAACATGCATATTCAGTGTCTTGATTACAGGATGTCTCAAGGTCACCCTCCTCAGGAACAAGTGCCTAGGGTTTCTCCGCATTTACCCCCTCCGGTTCCATCTCAGGAATTTTTCGAGTCTTTGGTTGGCTTAGTGGATCAGAGGATAAAAGAGTATGTTTCCTCAGCGTCACAAGTCTTATCGTCACAGTCGAGCCAAGTTTCAATGGTATTTAGGGAATTTTATAACCAACCATCTTCAAGATCCTTTGAAGGAAACAAGGACTCCACCGGGTCACAACTCAAGAAAATCAAAAGAGTGTGGAAACTAACTCTAAGTGGCTCCCAAGAGAAAGTTCGAGGCACCACCTCATTGATGGCAAGAAAGCCTAATCCTCAACCCGGGCAGACCTTAAGTTCAAAATCAGGACAAACGCTCAACAAAGGAAAGCGACCTATCTCTTATCATACCCCGACACCTCCAGAAAGATCTCGCAAGAAAAAGAAGCAATCACTTTGACCGAGTTCGGGAACTTCGCGTAACCCAGTTTTAACAACATCTTCCGGGAAACTTCGTTGCAGTTATTGTGGACGTGATAACCACACTTATGATGGCTGTAGAAAACGGTTGGGATTATGTCTCTACTGTGGGAGTGACGAGCATCACATCGACACTTGCTCAAGGCTACAAGGGAAATCTACTGGGGGTGGAAGATTACTAGTGCGAGCACGGGAAGGTGTTCATGAGAGGGGAGTGCAAAATGTAAGTATGAATCTGGTCCGGGAAGAAGAAGGTACCAATTATATGCATAGTACAACCATCGGTGAACGATACATTTAACCATGCATACCACGTGCATCACTGATCTTATTGTTATTGTATTTAATTGCTTGTTCATTGCAAATCAGTTAATTACGAGCGATAAATATGTGATTAAAGCGATTTTAATTGTCTATATGTTATTTATGGAATTAATATGATTCTAGTTGTCTAGGTAACATTCATGCCATTATTTTCGCTATCTACTCCTTGAACTACTTCAGTGCTTGTGAGAGACGGGGCTCTCTCCTTTTCTGTTGAGAGACGGGGCTCTCTCACTCCTTGCTGAGAAACGGGGTTTCTCACTTCTTGTGAAAGACGGGGTTCTTTCATTCTTGTCCAAGAGACGGGGTTCTCTTATGGCTTGTGCATTATTTTAAAACTTGACAGTGGACCTGGGGACCAGGTCCTTTTAAGGGAGGGAGAGTTGTAACGCCCCGGTTTTTATTTATTAATATCTTAGGTCTAAAATAATTTTATAAATTATATTTTATAATACTTTCATGAGATTTTATCAATTTATATCAAATTGAGAATTCCTTTCAAGACTTGAAAATATTTATTTCGTAAAATAATTACTGAATATGATTTAATTGTCAAACTTGGCATATATGTTCATTCTTTGAAATTCAAGGACCAAATTGCATTTTAATTCTTTGGACCCAATTGATCGTAACTCATAAGTGTATATCCTCAATTGTGTGACTTGAATTCTTGGAGGACTAATTGGCAAAAATTGAGCAATTCACTCATTTCAAAAAGGGATGAATCGGTATATGCATCTCCAAGCTTCCATGAACTCATTTTTCAACAAGATTTTCCCAACAACTTTGCTCTCTCTCTCGGTAGCAAGAAGCAAGGAGAAGGGAAGAGAATTTTATCATTTGCATCAAGAATTTCCAGAAAATATTGCAAGAATTGGAGTTGATCATCATCTTCATTCATTTTCTTCATCTCTTTTCCATTCCAAGGTTGGTTGTGCATGAATTGGTGATCTTGAGCATATTTGATTGAGCTAGGGTTTAGGAATTATATGCTAGATGAGTTAGTTGAAGTTGGAAGCATGATTATATGATCATGATCATGAATTATGGCATGATTTGTGCATGAATTTAATGGAAAATCAAGCTTGAATGATCAATATGAACTTGAGCTAGAAACCTTGGAAATCTTGATGATATTTCATGCTTTGAGTGTGTAAGTGTTAGGATATCATTTCTTGAGCACATATGCATCATATTACCAGAAAATCCTAACTTTGTTGATTGAAAATGGAATTTTGGTTGCTTTGTTGCTTCATGCCGAGAGCCTCCCCTGTTTTGCTCTGTTTCTGTAAGTTGCAGAAACAGGGAACGGCCGTTCCCAACCTCAAAGCATTGTGGGAACGGGCGTTCCCCTCTTTTCAACAAAAACAAGGTGGCCGAGCATGGGAACGGCCGTTCCCATTTTGGCCTTGCGCCGGAAGGGCCGTTCCCAGCTAAGGCGCATTTCTAAAATTGAAATCGTTGGCGCGTTTTGGGGGCTCATGGGAACGACCGTTCCCATTTACAAAGGGAACCCGGAACGGCCGTTCCCACCTGGATTACAGAACAAAATATTCTGCATAAAATTACATTTTTAGCCCCTCGATCCAACGACTTCCTCGACCCCGAATTGCTTTTATATGATCTCATATGTACTGAAACAACATGTTTTCATGCCACATTGTGATTTGCACGTCATCTCGATACATTTCCGCCGTTCGTCATATTTGGTTCATTTTAGAGTCAAGTCTCACGTGTACACGTCTATTTTGCACAGACCAGCTTCGTAGGGACGAGGAGCAAGCCCCGTAGTCCGTGCCTACTTGTCTTTTGTCGGTAAAGATAAGGTTTAATTGTTAGTTATATAGAACCTGTATATCCCTTATGTGATATTTCGGCCAAAAAGGTAATTATAATTATAATCTCTATAAATCATTGATCATTTCAAGTCATGTTCTAGCAAGCAAGAAAGCCATGTATTGTTTCGTGCATGTTTAGGCGAGTAGCATGACCGGTTACGTTTGGGCCCGAGGGTAGTGACCAGAGCCAACCGGGAAAGCAAGGGCTGATGGGTAACTCTGGCGCTATCCTCACCATGTTAGGGGTCACCCCTGAATCCACTAGGAGGTTAGTGGAGGAAGGAGCTCCGGGCTTAGGGATTCATGTACCCTCTGCTCAATGAGATTGGATGTTGGGGCCTTGCAATCCCATCATCAAACCGGAGGAAGAAGGAGACTGGGGACGAGTCCGGCACCACGGATGCGCCTCGGGTTATTGCATGATTTCCATTTCATGAACGTGTTATATGATTACACTTTCGCACAATTGCACGATAAGTGAATTGCATGACCACCTATTTATTGATAATCAAGCAAGCATGTACATGTTCATTTGGAGTTCGGTTGGAGACCGCCCTCACTCGCCGGGGCTATGTATTGACTGATTGCATGAAACGAACCAGTAATTAATATTGATAGTTGTAATCTCGGACGAGCTCTCTATTAGTGTGAACGTATAATACTTTTGATTATAAAACCTTACCCGAGGTTATAACTTGCATGTGATTGCGCTAATATATATGTATTGCCCCTCACTCAGTCTTCGGTAGACTGATACTTCACTTTTCAGGTACTTGAGAGCCAGTCGTGCTTGGCGGGAGTCTGGTCCAGTCTTGCATTGTCACGAGTCTAGCAGTGTACCATCATGTATATATTTTGCTACTTCTCATGTTATGTCCGTTATTATCACATTCTGAATACTTGAACATGTATAGGTATATAAGAGATGATAATGTATTGATATCTGTTGGTATCTATTAGTATCTATATCGTTGATGTGAATATGGTACCTATATGTATCTATGAATTAACGCTTCCGCTTTTAACTTTTATGTATTGGTATTGTATTGCTTTAGGGTTTAGTCCCGCCTAGCTCGTCCTTTCTTTTATTGTCACCCGTTCGCTATAGGTTAGTTCATGTACGGATTGCCCATTTCGTATGTGGATCGGCCTATAGTGCGGGGGTGTGGTATCTCTACGTACAGGGGTGCTACACATATACACCTTCTTCCTCCGGGTGGTGGACAGGTTTGCAAGACCTGGCCACCTCATACATAATGGCTAGTGAGGTACATGAATCCTCAAAAGCCCGACTAGCGTTTCCTTGTCAAAACTCCTAACGAGGTCCGTTCCATCGTAAATTTGGTTGGAACTAGTGTATGGGATCACCGTCGGCCCTTGCCTCCCCGGATGGCCACATACACCAAGTCCCTGGGCCCGTGAACATAACATAATCTCGCCCAAAACATAAGGTAGGGTTCAAACATAAAAGAAGGCTTACATTTGAAATTATTTACCCATAAAACGACTCGATATACATATAATATAGATTTTGGCTTAAAACTTTGCACATTGAGTGTATATAGGGTTGTTTTAGCTAATAGAAGAAAAAGCCACCTTAAATCGACAAAAGAGAGCACAAGAGCCTCATGGACCAGCCTCGTCTCCAACAGGATCAAAATCTGTGCAAGAAAGGTGAAGTGAGACTCAAAATGACCAAATAAGACGCTCGGCAATGTAATGATCATGATATGAATGTAGAAAAAATGCTATAATGTAATGAACACGTTCATGTGCACGATTAACGTCTTAAAGACATACAAACATTCAATTTATTCATTCAATGAAGCATTCATACTCAAACGAGTTCATATCTCTCACATTCCACGTCAAATGAATCCATAAATTTAATAAAATGCTCAAAAACCCTCATTTAACATATTAACAATTTACAAATATCATAGAGGGATAAAGAAAATATTAAACGAATTACATATCCACCACATTAGTTCATGCATTGCAAATAAAAGAGCAATTGATCATTCTTCACGTATGAGCATCGAAACCACGTCAAAATTCCAAAGTATGAAGTGTAACATGTAGTGTAGCAAGTTAACAACATATACAAGGCATAAAGGAAGCTAAAGAATCAATTAAACCACAAAGAAAGCCAAGGAAAATTGTAACAGTCATAGCAGCTCATGAACGGGGGTTCAAAACCCATGCACGGTCGTTCAACAGTACAGAAGCAAATCTGGGGCCAAAAAGGGGATTGAACGGTCGTTCAGTCCCACGCATGAAAGCCTGAACGGGGGTTCAGGTGTACAGACCCAGCAGCCATGGACTGAGTAGCCGTTCAGTCCATTTCTTCACTCCGGGCGAACAACCATTCATGTAGGTCAACAACAGTTTCCTCTTCGTCTTTGCAGCTGAAAATCGACCCAAAAGCTTAGCAAAACAGGGATACATATAGAGCAACATATATACTTCAAAGTCATGCCATAACACATGAAAAAGAACACAAAAACCCCATCAATTCAGTCCCAAAATCGTGACAGCAGCTGGGCATGGAAGAGCAGGTTACTTTTTTACATTTTTCTCCAAGTTTTCATGAAAAGCAACAATGGTAATTCATGATAAGATCAAGTACCATGAAATATGAGGCAAATATTGAAGTTAGGAAGTTCAAATGATCAACAAACATGCATCAATTCAGATCATAAAGCAAGTAATGTCATGAATTCAAGAAATGAAGCCATAACCTACTATTCATCTTCTTCTTCCAAAAACTCATGAAAGCATGCTCAAAATTCGGGATGAATGGGTTAAAATGACTCATGATGAATGTATATTACAACCCTAAGCTTAACTTGTGGATTGGATGAAGGTTGGAGGAGATTTGAGCTTGAATCTCCAAGGATGGCTTGAGTTACGGGATTTTCTGGAATGCAGAGGATGTTGAGCTGATTTTCTCCAAGTGAGAGGGTGTGGTTCGGTTAAGGAGAGTATGATCAGCTAGATGGTTGAGTTAGGGTTCCATAGGCTCAAACCATGGTTAATTTGGTCAAGCTTTGAATAAATTATGGCTATTTTAGTAAAATGTGGTTGTTTAGGCGTCTGTTGCGTGTTTCGGTTAAATTTCGGAGGTTCAAATAGCTTTGGAAAAATATAAGGCTAACTTCAAAAACTTGAATTTTTTATACGAGTTTAACGAAGTTGACGAAACTCGAATCCGAGTTTCCTAGCTCAAGATATCACATATGGAACCAATGGTACGCTAATTGCTCGTTAGCCCCCGTTTTGGATTCCGAACCAAAATAAATTCCCAAACTCAATCAAACGAATCCGAAAATATGAAACGAGCATATAACCATATTCATAACATATATAAGTCCAACATATAAAATTTCCACGAAATTCCGAATTCATTTCACGTAGAAACGGCAAGCAAATAAGTCATTCAAGCGCAAATAGTTCAAAGCAAATTCATGTAAATTCAAATTCAAATATTTTCAAATAATTAAATATTTCATTAATTTCAAATAATATAAAATAAAACAATTAATAACGTAATTAAATAAATTAAATACGTACGTAATTATCACATAATTCATACCTGAACGATTTGGAAAAATCGGGGCGTTACAACCTTTCCCCCTTAAAAAGAATCCGTCCTCGGATTCACTGATTGCTCGGAAACAATTCAAGATGAAATCTTCTCATCTTATCCTACGTTTCCCACTTAGCCTCTTCCATCTTATCACTTCTCCATAACACCTTAACTAGTGGGATTCGCCGGTTTCTTAATTCTTGAAATTTTCGATCCAAAATCTTAATCAATTTCTGAACGAAGGTGAGATTAGGCTCAATTTCCACCTCTTCGACGGGTAGGATCTCGGATTCATCCGGATAATATTTTCGAAGTTGGAAAACATGAAATACGTTGTGGATTCCAGTCAAGCTTGGCGGTAGATTCAAACGATGCGCCGTATCTCCAATTTTCTCAAGAATTTCATACGGACCCAGATAACGAGATTCAACTTACCTCCTTTTCCAATCCTCAAAAACCCTTTTCGTGGCGAAGCTTTTAGAAATACCCTATCACCTACTTCAAACTTAAGATCCTTTCTTCGCCGGTCCGCATAACTCTTCTGTCTATCTTGAGCTGCTTTCATCCTTTGTTGAATTATCTGAACCTTATCAATCGCCGCTTGCACAGCCTTAGAAGGCTTCTCCTTCTACTTCCCTCGTTTCACTCCCTCCTGTTTAGTCCAGTTCCATTCCTCAAGGTCGAAAAATAAAGGAGATCTACACTTTCGTCCGCAGAGAGCTTCATAAGGCGCCATTCTTATCGAAGCCTGGAAACTGTTATTATAGGCGAATTCAATTAAAGGCAACTGCTCGTTCCATGAACTCGAGAAATCCAATGCACAAGCCCTCAACATATCCTCCAAATATTTGATTAATCTCTCCGTCTGGCCATCTGTCTGAGGATGGAAAGTTGTGCTGAATTGAAGCCTTGTTCCCAGGTTCCTTTGTAATTCTTGCCAAAACCTAGAAGTGAACCTCGGATCTCGATCTAATACAATACCGACCGGCACACCATGAAGTCGAACAATTTCATCAACATACCTCTTTGCCAACTTAGTCACCTTATCCGACATCCGAATAGCCAGAAAATGTGCCAATTTCGTTAATCGATCCACAATCACCCAGATTCCATCAAAACTACCCTTCACTCTAGGAAGACCCGAAACAAAATCCATCGCCACTTGTTGTCATTTTCATTCCGGAATAGGCAGCGGTTGAAGTAGCCCCGATGGCTTCTGATGCTCGGCTTTCACGATTTGGCAAGTCAAACAATGTTTCACGAAATTAATTACATCTCTTTTAAGTCCGTTCCACCAATAGCACTTCTTCAAATCCTTATACATCTTATTACCTCCGGGATGTATCGAATACCCTGATCTGTGAGCCTCTTCCAAGATAATTCTCTTCAATTCATTCGGAACCACAATCCTGTTCTTAAACCTTAAGAGTCCAGTATCATCAAATCCAAACGGGCATTCGGGATCCTGTCTAGCTTTCTCAACTAACTTCTGAACCTCGGAATCCTTTCTCTGAGCCTCGAATAACCTCTGTTGAAGATCTGGTTGTACCGTAATATTCCGAATACTTGCTCTTAGCTTGAAAGATTCAGATTCAGATTCATCCTCAACTTCCACTTTCACACTAGACACGCTAGCCTTCCTGCTAAGCGCATCTGCGGCCACATTGGCTTTTCCAGGATGGTATCGGATTGTACACTCATAATCCGCTAAAGTCTCCATCCAACGCCTTTGTCTTTTGTTCAGCTCCTTCTGAGAAAACAAATACTGAAGACTCTTGTGGTCAGAAAAGATCTCGAAAGGAATTCCATATAAGTAGTGTCTCCACTTTCCCAAAGCAAAGATCACTGCTGCTAGCTCAAGATCGTGAGTGGGATAATTCTGTTCATGATCCTTCAATTTCCTCGAGGCATAGGCTTTCACCTTGAGTGGGATAATTCTGTTCACTTGTGCTGGGCCTCGGAGGAAGGACTACAGGAGGAGGAGTCCCCCTTGTGTTGGGAGCGTCCGACAGTCGAGGGACTATTCTGGTTTCGGTATTTGGTACCCGATCATCCCCACGGCCTTGAGGGGGGGTAGTGCTCGAACTCACTCCTGGATGGCCTCCTCGGCCATCACCACGCCCAGCTCCTCGTCCAGTCCCTCTCCCACAAGGGCTCGCTTGATTACCCTGAGGCTGCTGGCGGCGGTTGACAAAATTGGCAACGGTACGCATGTTCGCGCCAGCCATTATGATTGCTACGCCTGGAAAACGAAGAAAGCGAGGGTTAGTGATTGCATACAAAAAGTTATAAAATCCAATCAAATAGTTAGTATTCCTATCTAAAAGTTAGTCCCTAGAAGCTAACCTTCTCTTTCCAAATTCCGGGTTGGGGGATGTCTGAGAAAATAAGGGTCATTTGAAATTCCACAAAGGAACATAACTTCAGCATCGTCAGTCAAGTCCTTTGCTTGTATTATCCATTTTTCATCCCTCATAGCCCTCGCAAGATCCTGTGGCCAATTTTCTAGGAAAGTATGGGGCAAACGGTGTCTAACGATGGGCCCTACCCCGTGCGAAATCCACTCTCAAGGCACCCCAAAATCCACATCCTCGAGAGCCCTCACAAAGAAAAACTTCCCCTTCCATTCTACGCCATGGGTCGAGGGGGAATTAATCATCCTCAAACCGGATTTGGCTTGGATATAGTAAAAGCCAGACCTAGAGGACGAGCAGGGTGAACGGGCGACTTGAAAAAGGGTATTGAAATTTCTGAACAAGGGTTGATGACCTGAACAGGCCATAAGAATTACAAAAACGGTTATCAAAGACAAGCCGTTGGGCAAAATTTGGGAAGGGCATAGGTTGAGGTTATTAAGTATATCAGCTATGGGCTCTGCAATAGGATACCTCAGACCCCCAAACACTATTGAGTCCAAGTAAACCGCCATCTCTCCCGGATTAGGGTAATTTGCTCGCTCGTGAGGGGTAGGGATTCTCCAATAAAAACGCTCGTCCCAGTATATGGGAGCCATCATAGAGGTTATCTCCCCTCGTGTAATGGTACTTGGCATTTCTTCTGGGGGCTTTTCAGTTGCCTGCATGCCGGAACCTTCCCCCTCGTTTGATTTCGTGGCCTTCTTGGACTGCTTGGGCCCCTGGGCTTTCTTCCTTTTACCCTTACTGGGGGCTCTCTCCGAGGGCCTAGCCTTTTCCTCTACTGCAGGGTCGGGGGCGGAGATTGCTACCGTGACAGTATGACAATGGGGGTGGGTTGCCCTCTCCGTTAAGGCCTATTGTTCCCCTTGCCTCTCCGCTTCAAGGGCCATGTTCATCTCTTCAAAAAGATGTTCCACACCCCCGGGATTCCTCTCATCTATGGCTAAAACTGCAGCGTCTAGCTCTTCATCCCTGGGGGAACCCGGTGGGGATGAGCTCTGAGTGGCCATCTCATCCACTTTGCGGGTAAACTCCTCTACATGATCCCTTGCCATGGCTATTGTGGAGTTGGGAAGAAGTATGAGAATTTCTGGATATAGGGGATGTTCAAAGGAAGTCTGAAAATTTTGGGGGAAAGGTGGGAGTTTCGGGGAAGATACTCAATCCTAAACCAATACTAAGGTTAACCAGTCAGAAATTGAAAGAATCACAAGAGGTTTACCTGTGGATTTCTGAAGAAAAAACTTGGAGTTTCTTGAAAGTTTTCTGAAAGTTGCTCTGAAGAATTTTTACACAAAGGAAGATCTGATTTCTGGTTTGCGTAAAGAGGAGGAAGAATGGCAAATCCCTTATTTATAGGGTATGATTCAGGGGCATTAAATTCAAAAGGTAATTATTTCCCGCCTAGGTAACCGCTGCAAGCTCAAGATCATGAGTGGGGTAGTTCTTCTCGTGTTCCTTCAACTTTCTAGAAGCATAGGCCACCACTCGGCCATTTTGCATCAATACACATCCGAGTCCTTCTTTAGAAGCATCTGCAAAAACCGAATACCCCTCGGATCCCTCGGGTAGGGTAAGAACTGGTGCCGAAGTTAGTCTTTCCTTCAAAGCTTGGAAACTTCTCTCGCACCCATCATCCCACTCATACTTCACCTCCTTTTTAGTTAATCGAGTCAACGGGCAAGCAATCTTGGAAAAGTCCTTCACAAATCTCCTATAGTAACCCGCTAACCCGAGAAAACTTCTTATCTCGGAGGCATTCTTCGGTCTTTCCCACTGAACCACGGTCTCAATCTTGGAAGGATCAACTTCAATTCCCTCACCTGAAATTATGTGACCCAGAAAAGACACTCTGTCGAGCCAGAACTCGCACTTGCTAAATTTGGCATAAAGCTTGTGCCCTCTAAGTGTCTCCAAAACAATCCTGAGATGCGTTGCGTGCTCTTCTGCAGACTTAGAATACACCAAGATGTCGTCTATGAAAATGACCACGAACTTGTCAAGATACTGTCTAAACACTCGGTGCATCATATCCATGAACACGGCTGGAGCATTAGTTAACCCAAACGGCATCACTACAAATTCGAAGTGTCCATAACGGGTATTGAACGCAGTCTTAGAGATATCCTCCTCCCGGATACGAAGTTGGTAATATCCCTGCCTCAAATCTAACTTAGAGTACACCTGCGACCCTTGCAAGATATCAAACAACTCTTCGATATGAGGTAAAGGATACTTATTCTTCACTGTCATCCGGTTCAACTCGCGGTAATCTATACACCTCCTTAAAGTCCCGTCTTTCTTCTTCACAAATAACACGGGAGCACCCCACGGGAATGTACTCGGACGGATGTAACCACAAGTCAAGAGCTCATCCAGCTGAGTTTTCAACTCCTTTAACTCAGCAGGAGCCATCCGATACGGTGTCTTAGAGAAAGGCTCAGCTCCAGGATAAAGGTCGACTACAAACTCGATGTCCCTATCAGGTGGTAAAGAACCCAAATTCTCAGGGAATACATCGAGAAACTCACTCACGACCTCCGTCTCCTCAAGTTTGGCCTGATCCTTCGGTTTATTCAGAAGGTAAGCCACAAAACCTGTCGCGCCGTCCCGGAGGAGCTTACTTGCTTCCATAAAAGACACAAACGGGCTGGACTTCAACCTCTCACCCGTAAAGACCACGGACCCCAACGAAACCTTCTTCTCGTGACAGTCCAACTGAGCTCGGTATCTGAAGAGAAAATCCATACCAAGAATAACCTCATACTTCTTCAACGGTAGAACTATCAGATCTGCAGGAAAAACTCGGCCCTCAAACACCACCGGACACTCCCTAAACACCCTGTCAGCTTCCAAAGACCCTCCCAAAAGAGTATTCACCACATACACATGTGCAGATAAATCATCAAGTAAAGGCAAAGAAGCAACAATATCCCGGGAAATAAATGAATGCGTAGCCCCGGGATCAAACAATGCATGTAGTGATATGCCATGCATGTTGATTGTACCTTCTATCATGGCGTTTGGGTCGACATCAGCAGCTTCCTCCTCTCCCTCCAAAGCAAACACGCGAGCCTGCACAACCGGTCTCCTATTCGGGCAAGCATCAATCAAGTGATCAGAAGACCCGCACGCATAGCATTTACCCAGAAGCTTCCAACACCTCTCCACCGGATGTCTCCCCTGACAATGAGCACAGACAGGTGGTCCCTGAGCTGGAGCCGGTCGAACTGGAGCAACAGGAGGTGCCACGGAACCGGTAATACGGGGCTTTTTGTTCCCTAAACCCTGGGGACGAAAAGCCGGTGGAACAGGAGCTCGTGGAGCATAAGAAACAGGCCTCTTACCCAATCCAGATCCGGATCCCGATCCTCTAGTCGAAGAGAAAGGTGGAGGCTTCAACCGAGCCATTTGGGCCTCAACTTGAATTGCCCTCTTTGTAACTTTGGCCCAAGTACTCACATTAGCGGCCTGTAGAGCTTCTTGAATATCCCGGCGAAGTCCATGAAGAAACGCTCGGGCCTTATGATCATCATGGTCGGTAATGTGAGCGGCATAAGGTGCTAGCCTCTCAAACTCCAAAATATAATCCTCCACCGTCCGGTTGCCTTGCCTCAAATTGGAGAACTCCTGGAGGCGACGTTCTTGTGCACTATGAGGGATATACTTCTCATGGAATTCCTGCACAAACGTCTCCCAATTGAATTCCATACCCGTTCTCTCAAGCCTGGATCTCACACTTCTAAGCCAGATAGCCGCTGGCCCTTGAATGATACGACCCGTGCAAATAGCCTTGTCCTGGGAACTTCCCGGACATATCTCCCAAATACCTCGAATCTCGGACAACCACTCTTCCGCCTTGATATCATTACCTCCATACCACTTTGGAGGGTTATTGTTCCGGAAGTCCCTATATATGGCGGAAATTTCTTGTCCTTCACCCGGATTTGCATTACCCCTTTGATTGTGTTGGAGTTGATTGAGTAGGGCTTGGACAATATTCTCCGCATTCATAGGTGGTGGCGGAGGTGCATTCTGTGGAGCCGGCTCGTTCAAATCGGGGGTTCGTTCACGATTATTATATCTTCTTGGAGGCATCCTGAAATTCATAGATTCAAGCAATATGGATGCATGTACATTAGTGTATGAATATGTATACAATTTAAGGAAATAATCAAGTATGAAGTAATCACACATTCAAATCATAGATGCACATAATCACACAATCACGTTGTCCTAAGCCGTACGACCTAGACAGACTCACACGACACTAGAGCCCGGTTTTACAACCGCGCTCTGATACCACTTAAGGATGTAGCACCCACACGTAGGGCCACATCCCCCGCACCATAATCCGAACCCGAATACGAAATGGGATGTCCGCACCCGAATACGAATCATAGCGAACGGGAGACCAAACACACACTCTAGGCTAGGCGGAGCTAAACAACACAGAATCAGAGTATGCGGAAGCGAATAATAAAAGCAACAAGCAAAATCATCACATATATATGTATAGGTACCAACACCTAATTAGCCATATAGTATTTACATATAGGTACCAACATGTAAACCTGTACAAAAGCCATCACGGCTCGGTCAAAATAGTAAGTAAGTATATACAAACCATAGCTGTACAACTACAAAATAATAAAGTGCAGGTATGTAGATGCACCTAACGAAACCTAGACCAACAAGTGTATAAAGCAGACACACTTCTCCGCCTAGCTTACGCTCCCAAAACCTGCAACTAAAAGAATAACCGAGGAGTCAGTCAACTGACTGAGTGAGGGGGCTAACGCACACCCACACCCTATATATATAAAGCAGAGCACAAAGCAAAGGGGTGGAATTATGAACCGGAATAGGTTTTACAAACTAAAACTTTCCAAAACAAATACATATACGTTAAAACATTTCAAAAACACTATCCCGATTCATACTTCCTGACATAACACAACATAACATAATGCTCGGCGAGAACGAGCTTCCAACCTTTACTCCTCAGAACAAACAAAACGAAAATCATACATATCAACCTCTACACCAATGATGGAAGAGCCACCGGCGGCCCTAACCATCCAAACATATACAGACTCACGAGGGGTAGCGAACTCACATCGTGCCCTCCCCGATTTTTACGCCGAAGGCATCGAAATACCACACCTTCCCAAACTCCCAGGGGTCGCGTGTGATATATCGGATGGAGACTACGCACAGGCCGAACGTCGACGGCCCGAACCGTCCCGAGGGTTCCTTACCCGTAGCTCCTTGGATCCACAAACACAAATCATATCATATGCCAAATCTTTCATGGCAATCTCGCTAACAGAATTGTAAAGCCTTTTCCAAAACATAGCTTACATAGGCTTATTTAATATCTTTTCCCAAAACAAAGTTGTTCACAAGATCATAAACATATTCTAATCAACACATACATATCTATATATATAATATATAGTCACATGCACGGCCTGAAAACATCACATAAGGCTTTAGGTCGCTTAGCTAATAAAATTCCTAAACCTCACCTTGTGCGTGACCAAAAACGAGCAGACGTGAACAACCTACGCCTCGGGCTCGTCAACTGGAACCTCCTCTGAAAAGAAAACACGAAAGCCTAAGACTTAGACTCTATATGAACCAAAGAAGACGCTCGGCAAAATGCATGATTCATGGCCACATATAAAATATTACAATTAGGTCATATAATTCACAAATCATAGTACAACATATTTATTTACAATTTATTATGCAATAAAAATCAAGTTATAACAATTAACATGCAAAAGAAAAGCATTTAAAGTCATACAAATGCATAATTAAGGCAAAGAGAAGTAGTGGCAGCTCCCAGGTCTAGGAAAAGGTGGGAACGGCCCTTTCACTGTAGGGAACGGCCGTTCCTGCCTTCGCTTAAAGTTTCTGGAGGATGGGAACGGCCGTTCCCAGTTTGTACTGGGGACGGGAAGGGCCGTTCCCAGAAAATCCCGAACTCCCCGCGGACAGAATCCACCCCCATGGATTTTTCCAAAGGGAAAAATCCACCCTCATGGATTTTTCCAGACCTACTGACTCAAATCCACCCCCGCGGATTTTTCCAAAGGGAAAAATCCACCACCGTGGATTTGACTCAGTAGCTAAAAAGAAAGGTTTTGGCCATGGAAACGGCCGTTCCCGTTCCCAGTACAAACTGGGAACGGCCGTTCCCACTCACGGCAGGAACAGTAAAAATGGCCCGGAAGGGCCGTTCCCAGTTTATAACTGGGGCGGGAACGGCCGTTCCGGCCTGGTTCGAAAAGCTGGAACAGAATCACATTACAGAAAACAGGGGAAGCTCCAAATTTTGCCAAAAATGGCCAAAATCCCTAACCTTAAAGTTGCCACAACTTCTCAAAACGCACCAACAATACACATAAATCATGCTTGACAAGTTGACACTCAAATAACTCAAGAAAAACGGAATAAAAGGCATGATCAAAGAAATGCAAAATTCAAGCCAAAATCATGATCATCAATAAATGCTCAACTAACCAAGGATTAAATGCAATAAATACAACACATACAACCTATACAACCCATATATGAAGCTATGAATCAACTACATCAAGCAAAGAGCAAGTATTCACATTTTTAACTAAACCCTTACTATTCACGTAGGGAAGCAAAGGCACACCAAACTCACTACAAACTCAGAAATTAAACCATAGAAATGACGAGCACGACGAGGGGATTCCGAAACATACTCAAGTTCGAGGAAAGGCGAAGAAACGAGGGAGATCTTGGCTTGGGAAGGTTGGATGATCAACTTGGGTTTTGGCTTCCTTGGGCAAAAGCTGCTGCTGTATCACGTAAAATGAAGGAAGGGGAAAATGGTTCAGCCTTTAAGGCTGGACCGGTTCGGTTCACGGGTTCAGTTCAAGGTGTTCTGGTTCAAGTTGGTTCGGTTCAACAATTACGGGTTCAAACAAGGCCAACTCAAATAAAACAAGTAAATCACATACAAAATTAATTCAAATAAATTCATATAAGTTCAAATAATTCAAGGAATTCGAATACAAATAAATTAAAACGCAAATAATATTAAACCACATAATTTACCTGTACCGACTGTGAGTCGGGGTGTTACAACCAGGTTCACGGTCTGTCTTGTGAACAACTCCGGGTACAACTGTCTCATCTTCTCCTCGGTCTCCCAAGTAGACTCTTCAGATTTCTGATCTCTCCAAAGAACTCGGACCAAGGGAATCTGTTTATTCCTCAACACTTTTATCTTCCGGTCTTGAATCTCAACCGGATGTCTTACTATCGTCAAATCTGTCTCAAGTTGTACCTCTTCAACAGGGAGAATAGTTGATTCTTCGGGATAATATTTCCTGAGCTGCGAGACATGAAACACATTATGTATCCCGGTCAATCTAGGTGGTAGGTCCAACCTATACGCCACTTCTCCAATTCTCTCAAGGATTTCAAAAGGTCCAAGGTATCTCGGGTTAAGCTTCCCACCTCGACCTATTCGAGAAAATCCCTTTCTCGGAGATGCTTTCAAGAAAACCTTATCTCCGACTTCAAACTCAAGGGGCCTTCTCCTCTTATCCGCATGGCTCTTCTGACGGTCCTGAGCTGCCTTCATTCTTTGCTGAATTAACTTGACCTTAGCAGTGGTCTTATCCAATCTCTCCCGAGGTGTAGCTCTTTCGAGCTTGTTCTCCTCTGTCCACCGCCAATCTTCCATATCCCAAAATAGAGGCGATCTACACTTTCTTCCATAAAGTGCCTCGTAGGGAGCCATACCAATAGAAGTCTGAAAACTGTTGTTATAGGCAAACTCAACCAGAGCTAAATGCTTATCCCATTTTTCCTTGAAATCCAAAGCACACGCCCTCAACAAATCCTCTAAATACCTAATCAGTCTCTCTGACTGTCCATCTGTCTGAGGATGAAAAGCGGTGCTGAAATTAAGCCTTGTACCCAATCTATTCTGAAGGTCCTGCAAAACTTAGCTGTGAACCTCGGGTCACGATCTGAAACAATACTAGCAGGCGCTCCATGAAGTCTCACAATCTCATCACAATACAAATCTACCAACTTCGGAGTCTTGTAAGACATCTTCACCTTGAGAAAATGAGCAGACTTAGTCAATCGGTCGACTATCACCCAAATTCCATCATAACCTCCTCTTGATCTCGGCAAGCCGGACACAAAGTCCATAGTCACTTGCTCCCACTTCCACTCAGGAATTGGAAGTGGTTGGAGAGTTCCTCCCGGTTTCTGGTGTTCTGCCTTCACCACTTGACACGTGAGACACCGCTTCACAAAGTTCGCGACATCTCTCTTCATGCCATTCCACCAGAAATATTCCTTCAAATCTCGGTACATCTTCGTACCACCGGGGTGAATGGAATATCCCGAACGGTGTCCTTCCTCAAGTATTAACCTCTTGAGGTCTTCTGGGACACAAACTCTGGCCTTGAACCTGAACAAACCGGAGTCATCGAACCCAAACTTCGTCTTGGGGTCCATCTTAGACCGAACCACTAATCTCTGAATCTCTGTATCCGAAGCCTGAGAATCCAATAATCTCTGTTTCAAATCCGGCTGAACTGTGATGTTAGCTAACCGACCTACAGAAACCACAACCGTCGAATCCTGTCCTGAAGACCCTGCACTCAAACCTGAAACACTTGCTTTTCTGCTCAAAGCATCTGCTATGACATTCGCCTTGCCCGGATGATACTGAATCGTGCAGTCATAATCCTCTAAGAATTCCATCCAACGCCTTTGTCTATTATTAAGCTCCTTCTGAGTAAAAAGATACTTGAGGCTCTTATGATCCGTGAATATCTCAAAAGTCGTCCCATAGAGGTAATGACGCCACTTCCTCAAAGGAAACACAACCGCTGCAAGCTCAAGATCATGAGTGGGGTAGTTCTTCTCGTGTTCCTTCAACTTTCTAGAAGCATAGGCCACCACTCGGCCATTTTGCATCAATACACATCCGAGTCCTTCTTTAGAAGCATCTGCAAAAACCGAATACCCCTCGGATCCCTCGGGTAGGGTAAGAACTGGTGCCAAAGTTAGTCTTTCCTTCAAAGCTTGGAAACTTCTCTCGCACCCATCATCCCACTCATACTTCACCTCCTTTTTAGTTAATCGAGTCAACGGGCAAGCAATCTTGGAAAAGTCCTTCACAAATCTCCTATAGTAACCCGCTAACCCGAGAAAACTTCTTATCTCGGAGGCATTCTTCGGTCTTTCCCACTGAACCACGGTCTCAATCTTGGAAGGATCAACTTCAATTCCCTCACCTGAAATTATGTGACCCAGAAAAGACACTCTGTCGAGCCAGAACTCGCACTTGCTAAATTTGGCATAAAGCTTGTGCCCTCTAAGTGTCTCCAAAACAATCCTGAGATGCGTTGCGTGCTCTTCTGCAGACTTAGAATACACCAAGATGTCGTCTATGAAAATGACCACGAACTTGTCAAGATACTGTCTAAACACTCGGTGCATCATATCCATGAACACGGCTGGAGCGTTAGTTAACCCAAACGGCATCACTACAAATTCGAAGTGTCCATAACGGGTATTGAACGCAGTCTTAGAGATATCCTCCTCCCGGATACGAAGTTGGTAATATCCCTACCTCAAATCTAACTTAGAGTACACCTGCGACCCTTGCAAGATATCAAACAACTCTTCGATATGAGGTAAAGGATACTTATTCTTCACTGTCATCCGGTTCAACTCGCGGTAATCTATACACCTCCTTAAAGTCCCGTCTTTCTTCTTCACAAATAACACGGGAGCACCCCACGGGGATGTACTCGGACGGATGTAACCACAAGTCAAGAGCTCATCCAGCTGAGTTTTCAACTCCTTTAACTCAGCAGGAGCCATCCGATACGGTGTCTTAGAGAAAGGCTCAGCTCCAGGATAAAGGTCGACTACAAACTCGATGTCCCTATCAGGTGGTAAAGAACCCAAATTCTCAGGGAATACATCGAGAAACTCACTCACGACCTCCGTCTCCTCAAGTTTGGCCTGATCCTTCGGTTTATTCAGAAGGTAAGCCACAAAACCTGTCGCGCCGTCCCGGAGGAGCTTACTTGCTTCCATAAAAGACACAAACGGGCTGGACTTCAACCTCTCACCCGTAAAGACCACGGACCCCAACGAAACCTTCTTCTCGTGACAGTCCAACTGAGCTCGGTATCTAAAGAGAAAATCCATACCAAGAATAACCTCATACTTCTTCAACGGTAGAACTATCAGATCTGCAGGAAAAACTCGGCCCTCAAACACCACCGGACACTCCCTAAACACCCTGTCAGCTTCCAAAGACCCTCCCAAAAGAGTATTCACCACATACACATGCGCAGATAAATCATCAAGTAAAGGCAAAGAAGCAACAATATCCCGGGAAATAAATGAATGCGTAGCCCCGGGATCAAACAATGCATGTAGTGATATGCCATGCATGTTGATTGTACCTTCTATCATGGCGTTTGGGTCGACATCAGCAGCTTCCTCCTCTCCCTCCAAAGCAAACACGCGAGCCTGCACAACCGGTCTCCTATTCGGGCAAGCATCAATCAAGTGATCAGAAGACCCGCACGCATAGCATTTACCCAGAAGCTTCCAACACCTCTCCACCGGATGTCTCCCCTGACAATGAGCACAGACAGGTGGTCCCTGAGCTGGAGCCGGTCGAACTGGAGCAACAGGAGGTGCCACGGAACCGGTAATACGGGGCTTTTTGTTCCCTAAACCCTGGGGACGAAAAGCCGGTGGAACAGGAGCTCGTGGAGTATAAGAAACAGGCCTCTTACCCAATCCAGATCCGGATCCCGATCCTCTAGTCGAAGAGAAAGGTGGAGGCTTCAACCGAGCCATTTGGGCCTCAACTTGAATTGCCCTCTTTGTAACTTTGGCCCAAGTACTCACATTAGCGGCCTGTAGAGCTTCTTGAATATCCCGGCGAAGTCCATGAAGAAACGCTCGGGCCTTATGATCATCATGGTCGGTAATGTGAGCGGCATAAGGTGCTAGCCTCTCAAACTCCAAAATATAATCCTCCACCGTCCGGTTGCCTTGCCTCAAATTGGAGAACTCCTGGAGGCGACGTTCTTGTGCACTATGAGGGATATACTTCTCATGGAATTCCTGCACAAACGTCTCCCAATTGAATTCCATACCCGTTCTCTCAAGCCTGGATCTCACACTTCTAAGCCAGATAGCCGCTGGCCCTTGAATGATACGACCCGTGCAAATAGCCTTGTCCTGGGAACTTCCCGGACATATCTCCCAAATACCTCGAATCTCGGACAACCACTCTTCCGCCTTGATATCATCACCTCCATACCACTTTGGAGGGTTATTGTTCCGGAAGTCCCTATATATGGCGGAAATTTCTTGTCCTTCACCCGGATTTGCATTACCCCTTTGATTGTGTTGGAGTTGATTGAGTAGGGCTTGGACAATATTCTCCGCATTCATAGGTGGTGGCGGAGGTGCATTCTGTGGAGCCGGCTCGTTCAAATCGGGGGTTCGTTCACGATTATTATATCTTCTTGGAGGCATCCTGAAATTCATAGATTCAAGCAATATGGATGCATGTACATTAGTGTATGAATATGTATACAATTTAAGGAAATAATCAAGTATGAAGTAATCACACATTCAAATCATAGATGCACATAATCACACAATCACGTTGTCCTAAGCCGTACAACCTAGACAGACTCACACGACACTAGAGCCCGGTTTTACAACCGCGCTCTGATACCACTTAAGGATGTAGCACCCACATGTAGGGCCACATCCCCCGCACCATAATCCGAACCCGAATACGAAATGGGATGTCCGCACCCGAATACGAATCATAGCGAACGGGAGACCAAACACACACTCTAGGCTAGGCGGAGCTAAACAACACAGAATCAGAGTATGCGGAAGCGAATAATAAAAGCAACAAGCAAAATCATCACATATATATGTATAGGTACCAACACCTAATTAGCCATATAGTATTTACATATAGGTACCAACATGTAAACCTGTACAAAAGCCATCACGGCTCGGTCAAAATAGTAAGTAAGTATATACAAACCATAGTTGTACAACTACAAAATAATAAAGTACAGGTATGTAGATGCACCTAACGAAACCTAGACCGACAAGTGTATAAAGCAGACACACTTCTCCGCCTAGCTTACGCTCCCAAAACCTGCAACTAAAAGAATAACCGAGGAGTCAGTCAACTGACTGAGTGAGGGGGCTAACGCACACCCACACCCTATATATATAAAGCAGAGCACAAAGCAAAGGGGTGGAATTATGAACCGGAATAGGTTTTACAAACTAAAACTTTCCAAAACAAATACATATACGTTAAAACATTTCAAAAACACTATCCCGATTCATACTTCCTGACATAACACAACATAACATAATGCTCGGCGAGAACGAGCTTCCAACCTTTACTCCTCAGAACAAACAAAACGAAAATCATACATATCAACCTCTACACCAATGATGGAAGAGCCACCGGCGGCCCTAACCATCCAAACATATACAGACTCACGAGGGGTAGCGAACCCACATCGTGCCCTCCCCGATTTTTACGCCGAAGGCATCGAAATACCACACCTTCCCAAACTCCCAGGGGTCGCGTGTGATATATCGGATGGAGACTACGCACAGGCCGAACGTCGACGGCCCGAACCGTCCCGAGGGTTCCTTACCCGTAGCTCCTTGGATCCACAAACACAAATCATATCATATGCCAAATCTTTCATGGCAATCTCGCTAACAGAATTGTAAAGCCTTTTCCAAAACATAGCTTACATAGGCTTATTTAATATCTTTTCCCAAAACAAAGTTGTTCACAAGATCATAAACATATTCTAATCAACACATACATATCTATATATATAATATATAGTCACATGCACGGCCTGAAAACATCACATAAGGCTTTAGGTCGCTTAGCTAATAAAATTCCTAAACCTCACCTTGTGCGTGACCAAAAACGAGCAGACGTGAACAACCTACGCCTCGGGCTCGTCAACTGGAACCTCCTCTGAAAAGAAAACACGAAAGCCCAAGACTTAGACTCTATATGAACCAAAGAAGACGCTCGGCAAAATACATGATTCATGGCCACATATAAAATATTACAATTAGGTCATATAATTCACAAATCATAGTACAACATATTTATTTACAATTTATTATGCAATAAAAATCAAGTTATAACAATTAACATGCAAAAGAAAAGCATTTAAAGTCATACAAATGCATAATTAAGGCAAAGAGAAGTAGTGGCAGCTCCCAGGTCTAGGGAAAGGTGGGAACGGCCCTTTCACTGTAGGGAACGGCCGTTCCTGCCTTCGCTTAAAGTTTCTGGAGGATGGGAACGGCCGTTCCCAGTTTGTACTGGGGACGGGAAGGGCCGTTCCCAGAAAATCCCGAACTCCCCGCAGACAGAATCCACCCCCATGGATTTTTCCAAAGGGAAAAATCCACCCTCATGGATTTTTCCAGACCTACTGACTCAAATCCACCCCCGCGGATTTTTCCAAAGGGAAAAATCCACCCCCGTGGATTTGACTCAGTAGCTAAAAAGAAAGGTTTTGGCCACGGGAACGGCCGTTCCCACTCACGGCAGGAACAGTAAAAATGGCCCGGAAGGGCCGTTCCCAGTTTATAACTGGGGCGGGAACGGCCGTTCCGGCCTGGTTCGAAAAGCTGGAACATAATCACATTACAGAAAACAGGGGAAGCTCCAAATTTTGCCAAAAATGGCCAAAATCCCTAACCTTAAAGTTGCCACAACTTCTCAAAACGCACCAACAATACACATAAATCATGCTTGACAAGTTGACACTCAAATAACTCAAGAAAAACGGAATAAAAGGCATGATCAAAGAAATGCAAAATTCAAGCCAAAATCATGATCATCAATAAATGCTCAACTAACCAAGGATTAAATGCAATAAATACAACACATACAACCTATACAACCCATATATGAAGCTATGAATCAACTACATCAAGCAAAGAGCAAGTATTCACATTTTTAACTAAACCCTTACTATTCACGTAGGGAAGCAAAGGCACACCAAACTCACTACAAACTCAGAAATTAAACCATAGAAATGACGAGCACGACGAGGGGATTCCAAAACATACTCAAGTTCGAGGAAAGGCGAAGAAACGAGGGAGATCTTGGCTTGGGAAGGTTGGATGATCAACTTGGGTTTTGGCTTCCTTGGGCAAAAGCTGCTGCTGTATCACGTAAAATGAAGGAAGGGGAAAATGGTTCAGCCTTTAAGGCTAGACCGGTTCGGTTCACGGGTTCAGTTCAAGGTGTTCTGGTTCAAGTTGGTTCGGTTCAACAATTACAGGTTCAAACAAGGCCAACTCAAATAAAACAAGTAAATCACATACAAAATTAATTCAAATAAATTCATATAAGTTCAAATAATTCAAGGAATTCGAATACAAATAAATTAAAACGCAAATAATATTAAACCACATAATTTACCTGTACCGACTGTGAGTCGGGGTGTTACATTTGTCCTAGCAGGTAGAGCCTACAGCTTTTCCGGCAACCCTTCTAAGCTTATCCATTGTTTCCCCACCTCAACAAAATAGAAAGCGATCGGAGTTTGACCCTTAGCTGATCGGACACCATCAAAATTAATCTATTTTAAATAAATATAAATAAAATTATCAAATAATCCATTAAATAGTAATTATTTGTTAAATATTATTTAATTATATTTATTTTTTTACATTAAATTTGTTATTTAATAAATTATATTTTTATTGCTAATCCGACCCTATTATGCAAGGATTCAAAAACAATAAATTCGAATCCTATTCGAATTCGGATTCAGTTATCGATTTTTCTTATCGGATCCGGATCCAGAATCTCCTGATCCGGTCCGAATCCGACTCGTTAACAGCCCTAATCTAGGTATGGAAAAAAAAATCTAAATAATATTGATTTGGACATTAACCGCTTTCACTTCTACTTATTAAGTATAGTTTGCAAACATCCTCATAGTATTAATAGTGAAGGTTTGGGGTGTTGAACGGAAAATTCTTGCATGCACCGGGTGTGGGCCCCAGTACATGCACCAGCCCATTTTTTAATAATGATTTTTTTTTGAATTTTTTTCTATTTTTTATTCAATTTTTTTGAATTAAAAAATGGTGGGTGTGTATTTCCCGTGTTGAACTGTGCTAGTCACACTATATTCAATCATACTTATTAATTTGAACTATCAATATATGGAGATAAGTAGATAGCTCGGTTGTAAACATTTACACATGCGAACAGATACATTACGAATTTGAATTTCATTGTAAATAGTGGGAAACTAGTATTACTTCATGAATCTCCAATCCACAAATATTCAATGGTTTGTATCAAAATAAAGTTTCCTTTCTTACTTACTTTCTTATTCAAAGTTATAAAGATATCTAGTGTAATTTAAAAAGGAGAAAAAAAATGAATCTGTGTTGGCGTGGCAAGGGGCGAGGGCCGATAAGCCCAACCCCGTAGATTTTTTCTTTGTTGGACTGAGCACTGTGATGCCCCGAGCGTGGAGCTATCACATCCCCCGCACTAGAACCCAACACATATATGAAATGAAAATTCCATATACGTGCTAAGAGCTAGCGAACGAGAGACACTCAAGACCACTCCTAGCTAGGTGGCGCTATACAGACGATCAACAACAATTAAACGCATAGCGGAAGCAACTCATCAAGTAAACAACAATTCAAAAGCTCAACATTAACTAATTTACATATATAAGGTTCACGACTAATATATCAAAAGTAGTACAGTGTATAAGTTTGTAACTACACCACGTGCCAATATCATCATTACTAATACCATACAAGAAATCATCAAGACTAGGACTCGACTCAAAAGAAATCTAGACATCTCGCCGCCTAGGCGATTCCCAAAACCTGCAATCAATACGAAGGAACAAGAAGAGAAGAGAAAGAGGGTCAGTTGAGTGACTGGCGAGGGATAACAGTATACAAGTTATAATTAATACAATAACAAGAGATGCGATGCACAATAACAATTCGCCTCGACCGAATATAGCCCCATTTTTACCATACAATTATTTTTCATTACAATATTAGGGCGTATATCTGGTTAAAGGTTTTCAAGCAATCAATGGGTACCAAGTTATACCCGTTCTCCAACCTTGCTCAACAAGACAATACAAAAAAATAAATCCCTTTTCCCTTCGGGTGATGGAAGGGTTAATTACTCCCTAATCATCGATTTGTCACTTGAGTCATAGCCCGTTCGGTACTATACCCCTTCGGTTGAAGCCGGTCACAGGCAATACGTGATATCCACTACCTCCGAAGGTAGCACGTACGCCCATAGAGGTCGCAGAGTAGGTTCACCGTCAGCCCTATGCTTTCTCGGATCCTCTAAGCCACGTTGCTTCGGACCCAACAATCACAAGCATTTGTTATATAATGCATGCAAGATACATTTCCATTCTCATTTGAAATTTATGAGCACACGCTTGAGAACATATATGTATAACTCATTTGATATTAGGAATCCATTTCCGGTGAAACCGGGAAAATAGTAGGCAATGGTTTATTTATTACATAAATACATATATGTATAATAGTTCGAGTGAGGAATAATCAAATCGTGCAGGCTATAGTATTGGTATAGTATTAATTACAGCAAGAGAATAACCTCACCTTGACGACCTCGACCAAACAGAACCAAAACAAGATACAAATCAAACCACCGGGTCCTTGGGAGGATCACCTGAGCAAAAGGCAGGAGTACGGTTGACATTAGACCCAAAAGACCAATTAAAGATGCTTGGCGATGCAAAACAATGCTATGAAATGATATGAGCATACATTCATTTGAAACGAGATTATAATTATGCAAGGAATGGGCAAATATAAGCAATCATGGCACTTTAGGAACTAACTTTCACATTGAAGATCATATAGGGCAAGCTTAGACGTCTTTCATGCAACTTTAGTAAACCTATAAACTTATATAAGAGCATTTACACTTGAAATAGAGAATATATAACACATATGAGTTTCAATAAATGGAAAGAAACGATGAAAAATGCAAGAAATGAGCATTTAGGTAAAACTCAGCAAAACTGACAGTTTTCTCCAAACACGCAACCTGTAAAGAATTGGGTATATCTTAAGATTGAGAAGTCGGAATTGAGTTTTGTTTGTTGTAAATGAAAGTAGACAAACAGGGATTTCCAAACATATATGGCTCACATTTTAGTTCAAAGTGGATTAAAAATGACATAGGTGCAAAGTTAAGCGAATGCAGATTTTCGACAGATTGGCGACACAATTTTGGATCGATCATATCTTCCTCCTCAGAAATGATTTTAAGTTGATTCTAATTGGAGAATGTTCTACACTCAATGAAGTTTCAGTGGTCCAAAACTCATATCAATAGGAGCTCATATGAGGTCTGCACAACCATGTGAATTTTACCCTTAAAACCTACACGGCCGTGCGGGATGAATTTTTCTGAAACTCGGGAATTATGCAAGGCCGTGCAAGAATTGAACTGGGAAGCCGCAAGGCTGTGCGGACATGTCTGGAACAAAAAAAAAAAAAAAAAACAGGGGAAAACTGGGGAGAAAGAGGGAAGGAAGCCAATTGTTCACCCAACCATCCAAGCTTGCAAAGATACAATTAGAATCAAGTATTCTCAACTCATAGCACATAAAAGCACACTTATGAACACTTAAGGATCAAATTATTGGAAAACTAGAGCAGAAACGCAGCGAAAATTTAAAATTTTTCCAAAAGATTGATCATAGACTTGCAATTCTCATATCGTATCTTAGGGTGTTTAGAAACTTACGTTGATTGAAGCTTTCTACTGATGTCAGTACCGCCTACTGAACACCCTTCAAGCGGAATGTCCCTCGAATGGTTCTCGATAGATCCCAAAGCAGCGATCCTCTAAAGCGTATTCATACCAGTCCTAGAACACGATCAAGCAAGTGAGAATGCTAGTTCTATAACTTGTGTTAATGGCTAGGGTTTTGCTTTTGAAAACTTTTCTTTTATTTTTCTCAAAAACTTAACACTTCGTGAGTGTTGGTCTAAATAATAAGAGAAGCCCCACCCTTGTATTTATACAATGGGGGTTCGAACTCCCTAGGGTTTTCCTAAACCTAGTGGACTTCTTTTCTTGCTCACTAATTAACTAATTTAATTATTTATTTAATTGGAGAAAATAAGTTCCTAACTTATTCTCCAAGTCTAGCAAGAATAATCTTCTCTCTCCTACAATAGGAAGTTAGACTTTTCAACTTTCCTAAAGCTAAAAGTCAAGATTCAATAAATTAATTCATTCTCAATTAATTATTTATTGGGTTAAGCTTGAGAAATAAAATCTTAATAATTAATTCAAAATTAATTAAAAGACTTTAATTAATTAATTATAATTTAATTAATTAATTCTAGAAAAGAATTCGCGTGTAATAAAATTACACGCCGAAACCACGTTACTACACATGTACATTACACGTGCAGGCCACGTGTGCATGACACGTGTCAGTCACGTTCCAAGTGTAACACGTGGCGGGGCGTGACTCGTCTCGCCCTCTTCGATCAATATTTTGATCCTTCGTTAATCATATTAACATCCTACCATAACCCTCGTGTCCTGGCATTTGTGTGTGACCCTATAGGTTCATTATTCGATTAACAGTGACAGTAATTAATTAATTCACTAATTAATTAATCACTTTACAGATCACATTATCGTAATCTAGCAATGGATGTGTGACCCCTAGCCGAATAACGAAATTAATCGAAGAACCTTTCAGTCAATAACATACAGTGAAATACGATCCTCCTACAACTCCATCTCTTAATCAAAAACTAAGGCATGGGAATATTCTCAGAGCCTAAATATTCTTGATCTTTAAAGTTAAGTTCGTTTCATATCCATTTAGACCTCAATCCAAGAAAACCCCATTTTCTTGATGTTTTGATCTTTTACCCACCTTGGCCAAGGGTTTAAGTTAATGGACTATGAACAAATCCATCAATAAGAGATCATTCTTGTTCTTGCAACAGGTGTAGGTCCTTTGTAGATTCTACTAATTCTACATATGCCACTTGTATAATCCCAACATAGGCCGTGGTTCAGGTGTCTATATGGCGACACCCTTTTGAGCCTATATCAAAGATTACGGAGTTAACTCATATGAGACATTACAGAATCTCAAGTTTAAGGATTAATGAATCACGTTATTGACCTATGAGATATTTCCTAATCTGTAAGTTTCTAGTAGACTTCCTTTCCTATTTAGGAATGTTCTCACGCGGGACATCTCAGTGATGAAGTTCTAGTAACAATCACCCTAATGAACGCATCATCGTATGCACTTATCATCCCATGATACTGAGTGATCCTTCAAAAGGACATAATCACATAAGCAAGTCTCAACAGAGTCAAGGTCGACACTCCCACTGTCTGTCGGACTCTCAACTTGGAGAAGTTTCTAATCCTCGCCTATGGAGTTAAGAACTTGTTTCATGTGTCGTTCCCATAACAACAAAGTTCTTAACGGCCTCATCAGATTAGAGGAGTTCAATACATGCAAAAACATAATAAACCAAACAGACATAAATAAGCACATAAAGAAGTGAATGCCTATGAACAAAATCATCTCGTTTATTATTCAAAGACTATTTGTGATATTACAAGGAAATAGTAAAGCCAAAAGCTGCTTTAAGGGCACTATTCCTAACACAAATATATATCAAGAACTCAAGCATAATATCCATCATCATCATCCTCAAACCATCAACTCCATTAATGAACCTCCAAGCTTTTCTAACTTAAGAATCATGCATGATAGCTTCTTGAATTCTTCCTAGTTCATGATTTCTAGCATATATACTTCTACAACTAACATGCTTTGCTACATAATTCTCCATAACCAAGCTTCCATATATATAACTTCAACTCATGCACGCAAACTCATGTTTATGTAAAATTTAAACCATGGAAGTATGTTTATGCATGAAGAAAAGCATGAATTCTACCTTGAATTTGGAAGAAATGAAATTGAGATGATGGTGTGTGAGTGTGGTGATGTACGTGAGATGAGGGAGTGAAGAAGAAGGAGAAGAGCTTGTCTTGTATTTTTGGAAATTCATGAAACGAATGGAAGAATATGATGTTTTATTAAAAGTATACAAACATTAATTAAATGTATGAGTTATAAAGTAGTTTCTTGACTTTGGAAAGCAAAATTAAAATTTAATCCTCAAGTTATAAGGTTTATGCAGTTGGATGATCACATTTTTGAATTAGTAATATCTAAAGCCAAATAAATTTCATTTAAGTACCCATACTTTGCAAATTTGGCAATCAAGGACAAGTAGTTGGAAATTAATACATCGAACGAATAGAACATAAACTCTCGATCGTTCACATACGTTTTACCTGTTCCGAAAGATGGGGCATTACAAGCACTCTGTAAATTTTTTTTTGAGCCACACATAGGGTTGTCAATGAATCGGATTTTAATTCGAATTTGACCTGAATCCAACCCGAATGTTAGCATATTTGTCTCATAAAAATATTCGATGGATTATATCCAATTAATATTCGTTATCTGAAATAAATGGATCGAACAAGAAATTAAGAAATCTGATTCGTTAAAGATTCAAATCCAATTTTATATACAATATTTAATTAAATAAATTATTTACTATAAAAAATATTAATTAATGATTATTAAAATTAAAATATTCACACATTTATCACTTTAAATAATAATAAAATTTGAATTGTTTATTCTCCAAAAAGATACATTTTCCTGTATTAATAAGTTTAAATTAGCCTATTTTATATAAATATAAACAAAACCATTAAATAATTCATTAAGTGATAATTATTTATTAAATATTATGTAATTATATTTATTTTATTATATGTATTTTTAACAAAAAAAAGTATATTTTATTGTTAACAGGGTCAAATCGTTTATCATATCTGATTCGACCCTAATTACGAATGAATTTAAAATCAATGAATTAGAATTCTATAAGAGTCAAATTCAAATCCGATTACCAGATTTCTTGTCGGGTTCGAATCCTGAATCTCCTAATCTCGTTCGAATTCGACCCGCTAACAGCCCTAGCCACCGAAGTGGTGTCTATTACTCTATTATGTAAGTTGATACCGAATATTGGGCTTAATAGGCCCAGGAGAAGGTGAAAACTAACTCATCCCTTCAAAATTGGGCCTGCTCAAATCCACGAGACCCGTTTAATATCCAAAACCTCACAAGCCCAAAATTATAATCGTTATTTTTTTATTTATATCACAAAATTATTGTTGTTATCTATACTATTATATTAAGTGAGAGACTCAGTCAATAGGGGTTGGTCCAAATGGTTCAATGATTGTTTCTCGAAGGCAATGACCCAGGTTCAAATCCCTCTGATCATTTGGGGGTGTGTGTGTTTAAAAAAAAAAAAAAAAAGTGAGAGACCCTTACAGTAACCGTTTTGGTCTCTTGGACTCTAAAATTATTTTCTTTTATTGTGTATTTGTCTCTTAAATTTTTCTTTTTTCTCTCACCTTATTCCATTATTTTATTATATATTTTTATTCTTTTCCATATTTTTCTGATTTCTATTTTGTATTATCTTTTAAAATTTTAATTATATAAAAATAAGGGACAGTTAATAAAAAGGACCAAATATCTTCAAAACTTATCTAAAACCCCCTAGTTTGGAAAAAGTATGTTTTAGTTCACCAATACACATCTTATTTTTTGCAAACCCCCTAAAGCCCTAAAAAGTCTATTTTGCCCTTATTTTTTACTACAACCACATCATTTTTACTTCTTCCAATCTCATATTCATTTAATTATCTTTCTTCTTACTTCCCGTTCACTTTACCGATCAGTTTTCAAAATCCGACCACCTCATCGCTGTCAAAATCCGACCACCTCATCGTTGTTCAAGAAGAAGAAGAAGAAGTTGACACACCTAAGTTTAATCTCAGGTATTTTTTGTAATTTTTTCGATTCGATATTTTTAGATTCAAACTTGTAAAATTTTTGTAAATTTCATAATTATGTATATATGTGAATAAATTTCTGCAAATTTGATTTCTCCATGTAATTTTGTGAATATCTAAAGAGATTTCTGGGAGCTATAGATTTGAGATTTTTGTATATACATTTGAAGAGATTTTTGTGATTTGTGATTTTTGCATATATTTGAGATTTTTGCGATTTGAATTTTCTGCATATATCTCAATAGATTTGATGTGTGCTACTAAATTCGCAATTGTTTTTGGTTGGGTAATCTGGTATTGGATTTGTTATTATGTGTTTTAAGATATCTGATATATATACAGATATATATTTGAGATATCTGATATATGTATTCAGATATATACAGATATATATTTGCAGAGATATATATTGGGTATTCTGCAGAGATATATACAAATATATATATTTGAGATATCTGATATATATATACAGATATATATTTGCAGAGATATATATTGGGTAATCTGCAGATATATATATATATATATATATATATATATTTGAATATATTTTTGTATAAACTAATATGCATATGTTTCTATATAAATTTACTGTACGATTTTAATATATCTCTGCATCATTTTGGATTTCTGAGATTTCTGTAGAGATATATATTTGAGATATTTAAGATATATACAAATATATGTATATTTGAATATATTTTTGTGTAAAATAATCTACATATATATTTCTGTATAAATTTACTGTAAGATTTCAATATGTATCTAAATATATGTTTGTAAAAATTGATTGTGGGATTTCTACATATATCTGAACATATTTTGTATAAACTGATTGATTATTTGTTGTTGTATTTGTTCTCATAAATAGATTATAATAACCTATTGTAATGATTTGTTTTCTCTCAGAAATCTGAAGAGTAATCGAGCTTCTGGAGGATGCATGACCATTTTATGATGATGAACCATGTTACAAGATCCATTTTTGAATTACAGAATTCTAGTTTGGTATTTATGTTTATTTTCTTCGATTCTCATTGTAATTTACGAATGAGCAAGGAATTTTAATCAATTTTTAGAGTGATGAATTAAAAATGCAAAACTAAACGTGCAGTTTGTAGAGTGATGAATTAAAAATGCCAAACTAAACGTGCGGTTTGTAGAGTAATGAAATAAATGAGGAAATAATAATGTTGTTTATGGAGTAATAAATTAAAAAATGTGTAATAAAAAGCAAACTTTGTCTAGTAAAACGTTAAAAAACTAGTAATAAAAAGCAGACTTTGTCCAATGAAACATTAAATACTAGTAATAATAAGCAGACTTTGTTAAGTGAAACATTAAGTAATAAAAAGCAGACTTTGTCCAGTGAAACATTAAATATTAGTAATAAAAAGCAGGCTTTGTCTAGTGAAACATTAAAAACCAGTAATAATAAGCAGACTTTGTCTAGTGAAACGTTAAATACTAATTACCATTACATGTTGTGAATCTTAATTCCATATTTAGTGTTTACAAAAGTTACCATTACATATTGTGAATCTTAATTCCTTATAAACAATGACACTCAATATTCAGTTACATGTTGTGGACATTTACCTTTTTATGTAATGTTATTGAATCTTGAGTGTCATTATTATAATGGACCTTTTTATGCAATGTTATTGAATCTTGAGTGTCATTATTATAATGTTGTCCACAACATGTAACTCAATATTGAGTGTCATTGTTTATAAGGAATTAAGATTCACAATATGTAATGGTAACTTTTGTAAACACCAAATATGGAATTAAGATTCACAACATGTAATGGTAACTAGTATTTAACGTTTCACTAAACAAAGTCTGCTTATTGTTACTAGTATTTAACGTTTCACTAGACAAAGTCTGCTTATTATTACTAATATTTAATGTTTCACTAGACAAAGTCTGCTTATTATTACTAGTATTTAATGTTTCACTTAACAAAGTCTGTTTTTTATTACTAGTATTTAATGTTTCACTGGACAAAGTCTGCTTATTATTACTAGTTTTTAACGTTTCACTTAACAAAGTCTGTTTTTTATTACTAGTATTTAATGTTTCACTGGACAAAGTCTGCTTATTATTACTAGTTTTTAACGTTTCACTTAACAAAGTCTGTTTTTTATTACTAGTATTTAATATTTCACTGGACAAAGTCTGCTTATTATTACTAGTTTTTAACGTTTCACTTAACAAAGTCTGTTTTTTATTACTAGTTTTTAACGTTTTACTAGACAAAGTTTGCTTTTTATTACTAGTTTTTAACGTTTCACTTAACAAAGTCTATTTTTCATTACTAATTTTTAACGTTTCACTAGACAAAGTCTGCTTTTTATGACTCATTTTTTAATTCACTACGCAACAAAAGTGGCATTAAAATTGGTAAAATTTATTCACGCAGATATACAAATACAACGACTCAAACCCAAAAAAAAAATGAAAACAGTTATATAGAACATAGAATAAATACAAAGTCAAAATAGATTTCTTCCAAAGACAGAACATCCTGCAAGTTCCACCATCACCCCAAACTATCATGCATCCACTTGAATCTCGTCCACTCTTCATTTTCTGTGAGAAAACAAATCACGGAAACGTGATTAGAATCCCGAATTCAACAACAAACACAATAACATATAACAGTCAGTTTGACACAAGTCCCCTGCATATTCTCTTGTTATGCCGAGACCTTTTACAAGATGAGCACACTGTAACAGCTTCAGATATATGCAGAAATCCCACAATCAGTTTATGCGTAGATATATTTAAATATATACAGAAATCTTACAGTAAGTTTATGTAAAAATATATGTAAATTAGCTTATACAAAAATATATACAGATATATATTTGTATATATCTTAGATATCTCAAATATATATCTGTATTTATCTCTGCATAAACTGACTGTGGGATTTCACATATACGCAGAAATATATACAGATATATACTGAAATCTCATAAATCTCAAACAATTATTTTACAAAAATCTCAAATCTCAAATTCCAAGAAGAAATATCTTTAGATATATGAGAAATTTCAAATCACGTTACAAGAAACTCAAATAAATTTGCAGTATAATTGGTAAAATTCCCAAAACATAGATAATGGATAGAGTCATTGTTCAAGAAACCAGCTAAAATACTCGCAGATAATGGATAGAGTCATTGTTCAAGAAACCTGCTAAAATACTCAAAACAGTTAATAACTTTAGATTCAATACCAGATTACACAATCAAAAACAATTGCAAATTTAGTAGCACACATCATCAAATCTATTGACATATATGCAGAAATTCCAAATTGCAAAAATCTCAAATATATACAAAAATCACAAATCACAAAAATCTCTTCATACGTATATACAAAAATCTCAATCTCATAGCTCCCAAAAAATCCCTTTAGATATTCACAAAAAATTTTAAAAATAAATCTCAAATCTCATAGCACACAAAAATCTTTTAAATATATAAATAAATTTCAAATCGCAAATCTTTTAAATATATACACAAATTTCAAATCGCATATGTGTGAATCTCAAATTTGCTGAAATTTATTTGTAAATTTGAATCTAAAAATCTTGAATCTTGCCCCTTTTTCTGTATAAAAATTAAAAAAAAATCTAAAAAAAAAAAGATTACGAAAAATACCTGAGATTAAACTTAGTTTTGTCGACTTCTTCTTCTTCTTCAACAACGGTAAGGTGCCTTCGTCGGCGGTGGTCGAATTTAAAAACCAATTAGTGAATAAACTTTTCGTCAGCGATTGTCAGTATTCAGAATCGATCGACGAAGAAATGAGAAAAGTAAGAATAGAGATGATTCAAGGGATATGGGTTGTCATTCTTCATTTTCAACGGCTTCTTCAAGCAACGAACGGTTGGCCTGCTCATCGGCGGTGGTGTAATATCGGAAGAAAATGGTGAAGAAGACGAGATCTTTCAAATGAACTGATTTCTCATTCTTGAACTCAACAAGGGCATTATAGTCTTTTTACATGATTTTGGGGGGGGGGGGGGGGGGGGGGTTAGGAAAAATATGTTGTATATTGGGGATGTAAAATAGGTGAAATTCAAAGTGGGGGGTTTAGGATAACTTCATTGACTTATTGGGGATGTTTCATTAATTCTCCGTAAAAATAATTATAAAATAAATATTAGCATAATTTTTTTAATTTAATATATATATTTAAATGGTAATAATTTTATTATTTACACACGCATAAAGTATGCGTGAATAACTAATTTTGGACTAATACAGAGTTTTTGTTATAATTAATTTTTCTATTTTATGTATGTACCACTATTTTTTTTTTAATAAACCGCCAAAGAGCCGTAGGGTTTTTACCGAGGCCCCCACCTCATATATAAACCAATCAAACGGAAAAAGGCCATACAAATGTTCATGATCCAAGGATCATTAATGCTCAAGTTACAATGGTGACCTCGTAAAACATAAGCAGCGACTAAATTCATAAGGGCATAATCATCTAAAGACTAAGGATACTGAATATTATGTATCAAATCAGAAGATATATGTACCCCAAGGTGATTCCTCAAAGTTAGGCCCCTCTTGCTAAGCGAAGTATACGGATCAACCGTTGGCCTCTTCAAGAGGCGCCCAGTCTTCCGAGCAGTAGTGATGTGTGTCAATGTGGCACACATCTGCAAGCATCCACAGGGCTATATTTCTTATTGTTTGGTTGGTGTCGGTCAAAATGCACGCCGTCAATTACAAAGTTGCAGACTAGCCAACCAAAAAGGTCGAAAGAACTCTGGCTGTTTCTCCTTGCTTGATTAAAATCCTGCATATACAAACACTCCTCGACCAAAAATGGATCAAGAGCAATATAAATTCTTATAATTAAGCTCCAACTATCATTATTCCTCTGATGAAGACAGGGTCTAACCCCACGATTCTTATTCCTATCATTAACAATAATAGATTAATGGACCTGCTTTTGTCGAAATCTGCCATTCCAGCAATGGCCTTTCACGCTACACTGACCGTAGCACTTTTGGATTGAAGGGAGCTCATGATTGTGTAAATAATCCTGAACAAAGATAACTCTGAACCAATAGCCAAAAAAAAATGAGGTACTCTGTTCTGAATATTTATTATAATACGAGATAATATTAAAATTCATACTCAACCATAAAGGATTCTCAAGCTTTAGAAAAATAGGGTCAAACCTGTACGTGAATAGCAATGTATCTGTCATCGGAACCTAAAGGAGGGAAGGCCTATCTTGTCCATACGCAGCAATCCAGTTAATTCCATGGATAGCGAGCTATCCAAGAACTCCCATGAATCCTGCTTTATTGCGCCTCGGTTTGCCAGGTGATCAGCCACCTTGTTACCTTCTCTATATATATGTGTGAATAGGATGTCCAATTCACTCTGTAATCAGCTCAGTGTAGAAATTAAATGTGCTATCTGCAAATCCCCCGCGCTCATTCTCTTGACAATGTTAAGTACTGCTTGTGCATCCATTTCCGCCCAAACCACAGTGTATCCCAGCTCCTTTACCATTTGAACCCCTCTAACTAAGGCTTTAAGTTCTGCAATGCAATCCCTATTCCACAACTACATGCCTTGATAGTCGTGCCCAGATGGTCTCTGATCACGAAGCCAATGCTGAAAGGCCCCGGATTTCCATGTGAGGAACCATCTGAGTTAATCTTAATGCATCCCTGCGGCGGCTTGTTCCAGTAAACTGTCTTAATTCCTTTCTTCTTAGTTGGGACTATAGTAACCCCAAATTTTTTGGCAACAGAAACATCTCCCCTCCACCATTGGCTTGAGAGCCTCTGGGCCTTGTGCAGCTGACGAACATGGTTGTATATCTATCTTTTTATATTGAAAACCGAAAATACGATTTCTTGGTGTTTATGCCTATTTCGTTATGTCCATACAAACCACATGACCAGCGCCAGAATAACTATTCTGATATGTTTTGTCCTGCTGAATGGAGATGAATTCACCCACAGTTGCATCAGGTTGTTGACTGAATCCGTTTCAGGCACCTGCAGATTAAACATATTAGCAAAATGGTTCCAAATGGACTTAACTTTGTTGCTATTAATAAATAAATGACTTAGAGATTCTTGTGCGCTACAACAGGCACATTTAGATGGGCATATCATTCCCTTTCTATGTAGCCTTTCATCAACCGGTATCCAGTCATGCGTTAAGCGCCACAAAAATCATGATTGTGGGAGTTAGGTCAATACTCCAGATTGCTCTAAGCAACCCCACTTTTGGTCGTTTCTCCCATAGGACATGCCAGGCAGAGCGTATGGAGAAGAGACCATCTCTACTACTGTCCCAAAAAGGGGTATCTTGGCTTCCAGAGTAACACGGGACACTAAGGATTTTCTTAACCAACTAGTTCTCTACTACCTCTTCCACCGCTTCCTTATTCCAAGAGTTATCAATTCGGAACTCACACACGCTTTGATTAGGAAATGGGTCTGTCATCATCTGAGCCAAAGGCTTCGGTCCAAGCTAATTATCCTCCCAAAAGGAACAGTTTCCTATACCAACTAACCATCCAATGTGTTGTTCAACCTGATCTCGTGCTTTCATTCTCCTCCAAACCGGAGAGTGATAAGCAGCTGCCATAGCAAATTTTGGATGGTTTTGACCACAGTATCTTTGAAGCATAAATCTTGCCCATAGAGATTGACTAGTACGAAATCTCCACCAGAGTTTGTAGGTGAAGGATGAGACCATATCGCTTAAACTTCTAACCCCAAGACCTCCTTCATCTACCGGGAAACAAACTCTTTGCCACCTTGTCCAATGTATTTTTCTATTCCCCTCTCTAGATCCCCAAAAAAAATTATTAAACAAGCCTTCAATTGTGTCGATAACCGATTTTGGCGGTTCTACGATTTGAAAGAGATGTGTAGGCATTGCCAACAGGACCGATTTTATGAGCTGCAACCTTCCTCCATGAGACAACCTTGGGCATTCCCAACTGTTCATATTGGCCCAAATTCTCGTTATCAAGTCATCAAAAAGAGCTGTTCTTCGTCTTCCTTTGTATATCATCGCACCTAAATATTTAAAAGGAAGCGATTCTTGAGTAAAACCCAGAATTTATTTAGCTAGCTAAGCTGCCTCCACCGAATTATTGGCCCCTACCACAAATTTTAAACCCCTCTAACTAAGGCTTCAAGTTCTGCAATCGTGTTCGTCGCAATCCCTATTCCACAACTACATGCCTTGCTTCTCTGATTTCTTTCATTTACGGTTTTCCGTCCAAGATCTTTTGATCCGCATCATTCAATACCTTAGGTATATGTTGAAAGTCTTGTGCAGCTAACTCTGGCATGTGGTCTGCCGTTAGCAGCTCTTCAAAGAATATGCTCGCTGAGTTCCTGATAGGTCCCTGTTCTTGAATTTCACTGCCGCCTTCTTTTATCGAGAGAATCTGCCCACGAAACCTTTTCTTTTTAACCAGCGAATGAAAATATTTGGTATTGCGCTCTCCCTCATCAATCCATTTACAAGCTGCTTTCTGTCTCCAGTAGTCCTCCTCCATAGCTAAGACACGGTTCCTTTCTGCAATACACCTATTCCAATATTCCAAAAATCACACTCTGCCTTAGCAACGCGCTCTTCCTCTTCCTTAACTCTATCAAAAATGTTCCCGAAAACTGTTATGTTCCGTCCTTTTAAGTGCTGTTTTAGCCTATACAATTTCTGTGAGAGTTTCCGTAGTCCTTGACCCCAGACCGGTTGACTTCAATTCTCCAAGACTGTGCGTTTAAGGTCATCGTGTTGTAGCCACATTTCTTGAAAACGGAAAGCTGGGGCTGGCCTGTTTCGATCATCATTAAACGAGGTCAAAAACGGACAGTGGTCTGACGATCCCCTTGCTAAGTGTTTGATTTGAGTTTATGAAAAAAGATCCGTCCAACTTTCATTAACCAGCATCCGATCAAGTCTCTTCCAGACTTTCTTGTTAGTCCAAGTGAAGTTGGATCCTTCAAAAAGTGGCTCGATCAACCCACATTCTGTAATGAAATATGAAAATTCACCCATAGCTTGGAAATCTGGGTCCAGAGCATCCTTAGTTTCCTCCAATTACGTAACTGTGAGACCCCAAAATTTTAGAATAACATTAATTATTGTAGATATATTCATAGTATTATAATATCCATATTCTTTATTAATTATTTCTATATATTACTTAACTATTATTTATTACCTTTTTTTTAATAATAAAATATATTAATAGATAAGAATGATGTTAACAGTTTATAGAGAGTGGTGGGGAAGTGGGAGTCCCACTAAATTAGTGAAAACCGACTTACCTCAACCCTATTAGAATTCTGCTCACATATTTTTATAAGAAGAAGAGAGAAAGACGGTAACTAGGAAAAAGAAAAAGAGAGAGAGTTGGCGCAGAAAAGAGAAGAACAAAATCTTCTACGAAGCCACATAAGAGGGATCGGAAATCGATTAAAGAAGAAGGTAAAAGCTAGTCCGATCTTTTTCGTTACTTCAAGTGGTAACTTTCTCGCTATATTAGTTATACATTGAGTAGTTCGGTAAAGAAGGACATTGGATGCATATATTAAGTTGTTAAGCTATTGGAACTTCGATTTAAGTGTATGGTTGTACACCTAGAACCTGCGACACGCACGAGTTATATGAACACCTGCCTATGTTGATAGGAAGCTTGAGAATAGACTTTTCTGCTAACTGTATTTGGCGAGAATTAGGAATTCTTTCTAAAGCATGAAATTAGGCAGTTTCGTGCAGTTTTCGTGGGAATTGTTCGTGATATTGGAAGCTTGTTTCTAAGTTTAAGGTGTTGAGGGAGAGAAATTTGAAAGTTATTTCTCAGTCTTTATTAATTTCTATTTGCTTTATAATCTGCAACATCAAGGGATTTTGTAGCACGGATTCTAGGTAAATCAAGCACGTTCATGATTACAATTTAGCAAAAGGAAATTGATTGTTTGTTCGGCACAGTAATCAATATAGGAAAAATCTTAGTTCTTAATCTTGGATGTTAATGTTTAACCTCATGATCGGTAAATTCCATTTCTGTAAGAATTAGTCGGTTTATAGTAACAAGTTTACATCGATACCTATTAATGAAATCAGTTCTAAATCTTTAATTATTAACGAGTATTTCTAATATTATATTTTAGATACCGTGGATACATAATTAGGGAAGTAGCACTACGAACCGTTTAAGAGTGCGGGATTAGAAGTAATTTAAGGTAAGTAATTTTCAATGTTTTTCTATTGTTTCAATAAGCTTAATATTGAATATATAATTATATGATTTTATGATCATCGAATTACTGTTTTTATGTGAATATTAATTGTGGTGATGGATATTTAAGGATTAAATTATGAAGACTCTTATAAGTTTTTAAATGCAGTATATGATATGTTATCTGATTCCATTGAGTATGTATATGTATGTCTATCTCCGGAGTTATCTGCATGCCTTGGTCAAGGCTCATCTGTTTCGTCCCTCAAGAGAGTCATATGTTATGTCGTCCCTTCAGAGGGTCATCTGTTCTGTTTTATGTTTCGTCCCTTAAGAGGGTCATCTGTACGTACCCTCTGACCAAGGGTTCATCTGTTAAGTTCTATACTCAATGGAAAATATGGTTTTGGAAAAATCTATGTTATATGTGAGTCTATGAATATGCAATGATTTGCATGATATGATTTTTTTTTCAATTATCTAATGTTTTAATACGTCATTATCTATATAAAAATTATGTTTGATCCAATAGACTAGTTTTGGGAATTGCTTATTGAGTATGCGGCTCACCCCTCGCTAATATTTTTTTTTTCAGATAATTAGTTGGCTTTGGAGTTAGCAGAAACGGACAAGAGAGTCAGTTTATCCTTTAGTATTTTACTTTCTACTTTGATATTTTGGGACTTTTAGTTATTTAGACTAGAACAGTTGGGATTGTTTATGTTTGAGACTTTGAATTAAGAACTGTAATAGGTAAGACTTCTCCGCTGCACTGTTTGAAGAATTTATTTTAAGTATTTTATTTTGAACTTAGTTGCTCTGTTTATCGAGGCTTAGTGTTCTTGAGTCTTTCGGGGTTCAGGGGCACTGCCGTGTTGCGACCCGGAAACGGGGCGTGACAGAAGTGGTATCAGAGCAATAGGTTATGATCCCGGAATAAGTGAGGTTATGATCCCGGAATAAGTGAGGCTGACCTTTTTGGAGAATAATTGTATTAAGAATTATTAGAGTTACGAGATTAGATTTATCATTTTCGATATTATTGCCTAGGCAGATAAAGTTCATTAGACGTGAAAATTTTAGGATGAGACTTTCCCTCGATTTTGACAGTCATGACATCGATCTATAAAAGTGTATTATATATTTGCATCATTTATTTAAGTATAGATAGTAGTTAATTTAGAACATTTTTGCACCTTCTATAAGTATAATACAGTGCATTTCACTATCCTTAGGATTTAAGATGCCCCAAGTTTCCAAGTTTCGAGGACGAAACTTTCTATAAGGAGAGGAGGATCCCAAAATTTTAGGATAACATTAATTATAGTAGATATATTCATAATATTATAATATCCATATTCTTTATTAATTATTTCTATATAATCCTTAACTATTATCTATTACTTTTTTTTAATAACAAGATATATTAATAGATAAGAATGATGTTAACGGTTTATAGAGAGTTGTGGGGAAGTGGGAGTCCCACTAAATTAGTGAAAACCGACTTACTTCAACCCTATTAGAATTCTGCTCACATATTTTTATAAGAAGAAGAGAGAAAGACGGTAACTAGGAAAAAGAAAAAGAGAGAGAGTTGGCGCAGAAAAGAGAAGAACAAAATCTTCTACGAAGCCACATAAGAGGGATCGGAAATCGATTAAAGAAGAAGGTAAAAGCTAGTCCGATCTTTTTCGTTACTTCAAGTGGTAACTTTCTCGCTATATTAGCTATACATTGAGTAGTTCGGTAAAGAAGGACATTGGATGCATATATTAAGTTGTTAAGCTATTGGAACTTCGATTTAAGTGTATGGTTGTACACCTAGAACCTGCGACACGCACGAGTTATATGAACACCTGCCTATGTTGATAGGAAGCTTGAGAATAGACTTTTCTGCTAACTGTATTTGGCGAGAATTAGGAATTCTTTCTAAAGCATGAAATTAGGCAGTTTTGTGCAGTTTTCGTGGGAATTGTTCGTGATATTGGAAGCTTGTTTCTAAGTTTAGGGTGTTGAGGGAGAGAAATTTGAAAGTTATTTCTCAGTCTTTATTAATTTCTATTTGCTTTATAATCTGCAACATCAAGGGATTTTGTAGCACGGATTCTAGGTAAATCAAGTACGTTCATGATTACAATTTAGCAAAAGGAAATTGATTGTTTGTTCGGCACAGTAATCAATATAGGAAAATTCTTAGTTCTTACTCTTGGATGTTAATGTTTAACCTCATGATCGGTAAATTCCATTTCTGTAAGATTTAGTCGGTTTATAGTAACAAGTTTACATCGATACCTATTAATGAAATCGGTTCTAAGTCTTTAATTATTAATGAGTATTTCTTATATTATATTTTAGATACCGTGGATACATAATTAGGGAAGTAGCACTACGAACAGTTTAAGAGTGCGGGATTAGAAGTAATTTAAGGTAAGTAATTTTCAATGCTTTTCTGTTGTTTCAATAAGCTTAATATTGAATATATAATTATATGATTTTATGATCATCGAGTTACTGCTTTTATGCGAATATTAATTGTGGTGATGGATATTTAAAGATTAAATTATGAAGACTCTCATAAGTTTTCAAATGCAGTATGATATGTTACCTGATTCCATTGAGTATGTATATGTATGTCTATCTTCGAAGTTATCTGCGTACCTTGGCCAAGGCTCATTTGTTTTGTCCCTCAAGAGGGTCATCTGTTATGTCGTCCCTTCAGAGGGTCATCTGTTCCGTCCCATAAAGGGTCATCTGTTCTGTTTTATGTTTCGTCCCTTAAGAGGGTCATCTGTACGTACCCTCTGACCAAGGGTTCATCTGTTAAGTTCTATACTCAATGGAAAATATGGTTTTGGAAAATCTGTGTTATATGTGAGTCTATGAATATGTAATGATTTGCATGATATGATTTTTTTTTTCAATTATCTAATGTTTTAATACGTCATTATCTATATAAAAATTATGTTTGATCCAATAGACTTGTTTTGGGAATTGCTTATTGAGTATGCGGCTCACCCCTCGCTAATTTTTTTTTTCAGATAATTAGTTAGCTTTGGAGTTAGCAGAAACGGACAAGAGAGTCATTTTATCCTTTCGTATTTTACTTTCTACTTTGATATTTTGGGACTTTTAGTTATTTAGACTGGAACAGTTGGGATTGTTTATGTTTGAGACTTTGAATTAAGAACTGTAATAGGTAAGATTTCTCCGTTGCACTGTTTTAAGAATTTATTTTAAGTATTTTATTTTGAACTTAGTTGCTCTGTTTATCGAGGCTTAGTGTCCTTGAGTCTTTCGGGGCTCAGGGGCACTGCCGTGTAACGACCCGGAAGCGGGGCGTGTCAGTAACTGTGTTAAAATCACCTCCCATGATACAAGGAAGATTAGTTCCAGCTTATCCAGATAAATACTCCCACATTTCCCGTCTAGCCACAGTGTTACAGCGTGCATAGACTATCATAATGAGCGTGTGTTTTTTAAGGTTGAGCCAAAAGACCTTCAAGTGAAGGAACTGCTTGTCATCTTTGATAATCTCCACTTCCATATCTTCGCAACAGAAGAACCAAATATGATTAGAAACATTGCCAATAACATTATGGAATCTAAACTGCCTACACATATAATAATTATCAATGTTAATCACGGGTTCCAAAATAGCTAAGAATTTGAATTTATTCTTTTTACAGTAATTTTTAAGAGTCCGACGCCGACGTCGACCAATGTTACCGACGCCTCTAATATTCCAAATAAGACCGTAACTAATCATGATAAAACCTGGTATTTGGCCAACGACTCCGTCATCCTTTTAGGGGCCTTGGTGTTGTTACCAGTGTTTTTTGGTGGTCTGCCGCGGCCTCTTTTCTGGACAGGCATAAACCCATCATGTGTCGCGCCCTCACCATCCGATGTTGCATGTTTGTAGAGAGCTAATTGCTTGAGATCATCTGGATTATCTTCTGTACCATCATCTACTGGCTCTCTGTCTGGATTGTTGCACACCTCTAGCGCACCATCCTTGTCCAACGATACTAGCTCAGTATCATTCGTCCCATCTCCCGGATCATTAGGCATGTCTGTATCTGATTCTTCCATGTCCAGCTCTGTATTCCTATTCTCCGTGGTGTTCGAAGGGCCTGCATTAAAAGCATTTTGTTCAGGCATTTTATGCTTGGCATCTATCGCATTTACCTGAACTAAGATGTTCTCTTCAGATATTTGTTCAAATGCTGCAGAATATGTATGCTCTGCATCATCTTCTACAGGTTTTTCCACCCATTTCTGTTTAGCCTTCTTTGTCATTCCTTTCCCATTGTCTAAAGGGCCTTTCTGCTTTGTATTCTCCTTTTCCTCTTATCAATTATCACTTGTCTTAAATCTTCTTGCTCAATTTCTGGATCCATCGAAGAATCGTAGCATTTCTCTGAACTGTGTCCAAGTCTGGAACATCGTCGGCAGTATGGGGGAAGTCTCTCATATATAACTGGCTGCAGGGCTGTAAATGGATATTCGAAAATCTGATATCCGTCAGCATCCGAATTCGTTTACAGAGGATATTATCCGAATCCGTCTCAAGAGGATATTATCCGTATTCGATTATTGACATCCGAATTATAAACGGATAAGGATATGGTAATAAGACATCCGATCCGTTTAACATCCGATCCGTTTCATTATCCGTTAGATATATCCGTTATCCGATTTATCCGTAATCCGTATCCGATAAATAATGTATTATATTAAAATATATACACAAAACTGTATATGTATGATAGATTATTAGTATTAAGTAAATTTTTTAGCGCATTTATTAAAGAAAAACCTTAGGTTTTATTAGTAACTATATGTTCACGTCAATATTCAAATAGAGATAATATAATTAACATATATTATGTTATTAATAAAAGTATTATATTTCAAATTAATTATATGATAAAATTTATAATTTCACCACATTTATACATTCGCTAAAACATAACAATGATCTATATAGATATACTTATTATTTCTCTATTCGTCTAAAATATATATATTCAAAGTTAAATAATTTATCTATAAATGAATAGTTGATAATCTGATTAAAAGTTCGAAGTTATATAAATAAATAATTTATGTCAAATTTTGAATAGTTGAAAATCCGATTAAAATTCAAATCCATCCGAATCCGCCTTGTGTCCGTATAAAAAGGATATTATCCGAATTCGATTTAAAAGGATATTATCCGTATCCGTCCGAATCATAAACGGATAAGGATATGGTAATCATACATCCGATCCGTTTATTATCCGTTTACACCCCTAACTGGCTGTACCAACGTCCCTCCATTAAAACCAATGCTATGCTAATATTGATATATACCAGTATACCACTATCTTGATATGCTATGTATATAAAATTTAGCTATAAATAAGCCCAATTCATGATGTATCTAGTTCGAGCCCAAACATCAAGTTTGAATCACATGAAATCATTAATCATTAATAATGAAATGAACACGAGCTTGAGATCGATGAGCCCAAAAGAGGGGTGGAAAAAAAAAAAAGTTGTGTCGAACACACTCATTTGATTCTGAATTTGAACAATTGGCACTTTGACTAAAGTTTATAAAAAAAACAAAACAAACTAAATTACATTATTATATTCAAAGTTTGAGTTCCAATTAAAAAAAATTAACACTAGTCAAAGGTTTGTGCGCAATTTTATTCTAATTTATCTTTAAATCGATGATAATTCTAATTTAATCTAACTCAATAAAAAAGTATAATAACGCTTACACTTGTAATTTAATCAGTAAAAATTATGGAAGAAACAATCAATCGAGTAACAAATATATGGCACAAATTTCTACCAAAAAAAAGATATATATGTGGCACAAATGCACAGAAATTAATCCAGAAGCCGGACTAGTTGGCAGTGTGTATATCTATATTCTAACCATTGTAAATTAGTGATAACTAATTAGTAGTTTAATTTAATAATTAATTAACAAAATTTAAAATATCCTCCATGTTATGCACCGAAATTAAAAATAAATAATTTAAAATTAAATTTAATAAAATTTAAAATTTAAATAGTATATAAACATTAAAAGTTGCATTTGCCACAAGCCAAAAAAAAAAGAAAAGAAAAGGACAACATTATTATATTTATTTATTTATTTTCTAAACGAAATACAAAATTTTTAAAAACAAAAAGATCATTTAAATAATTCATAGATACAAAAATAGTCATCATGAAAAAAAATATAAACTTATATTATCATTTATATTTTAAAAATACAAATTTTTATCTATTTTAATAAAAAGAAACATAAAAATATAAAACTACGTGATTCAAATATACTAATATACACTAATTGTATGTTGCATTGTGCGAAATAAATTATAAAATTAAAATAAGTTACAGCCTAATTAGCATCATTGATATTTAGTCTCAATTTCTCCATATAATTAAGCTGTCTTTATACAGGTCTAAATAATATAATACTAAATACTGGTAAATTAGTTAGTGTTGTCTAATCCCATATATTGATATACATGTATGTAATTTTTTTTTTTTTTTAAAGCAAGAAATATATCATATAATCAAATCAGGTAGTACAACCAACCCGATAAAAATCGGAATAACGCAAGTCGAAACTACAATTTTCGAGACAAATGGGCTACACAGAATTAGTCTCACTATGAATAATACTCTGAATAGACTTTAATTTCCATAAGAAAATTACGAAAAAAAATAAAACTGAATCTAAAAAAAGTAATTAACCTTCCACACGAAAGAGACAAAACTTCAATACGGAAGACTCAAAAGAAAACATAACTTAATAAAAGCAGTAGACGCAGATCGTCTTTGCACCATAAAAAAGCCAGCGGCGAAGCAGATCTCCGCTAGATCTGGGAGGATGAGAGTAGATCTAGAAGGGTAGTGACGGATCTGGGAAGATGGCGGTAGATCCAAGAGAATGACAGCAGATGTGGACAGATTTCAACGGAACAAATCTGAAAAATTGATGTAATAGATGTGAACGAATCCGGCAGTGGAGCAATAATAGTATTCTCCACTGCCGGACCAAAATTTCAATTGACCACTTTTCCTTGAGTCGAGTGGCGTAAATTAAGGTGTAGAAAACAGAGAGAAAAGAGAAGAGGCATAAATCTCTAAAAAATATTTTTTTTAATTTACATGTGGATGAGTATTTTATAGATTATTTTATGAAATCGTATTACAAGATTTTGGATCGAGAGTACTTTATCGTAAATGAATACTTCTAAAATTTTTATTTTTCCAAGGATATCCGATATCTATATTTAAAATTGTTCGATATGATTGATACATGATAAATTTATTAAAGAAATTAAATAAATATTTTTTTGACATTTGAACTAGAGTGTATTTTTGCAATTCGTAAAATAAATTATTTCAATTTGTAAAAAATCATCTAATGACCCCTTCTTTTGGTTCAAACTTGAAAAAAGCCTAAGCAGCTTCTACAATGACTACGTCTCTCACTTCTGGAGGCGGTTCAGACCAAACTCAAATCTTCGTCAGGCTATGACCCTTCCTAGCGAGGCCGTCTACGCACGAGTTGAAATTTTGTGTAACATGGCGCATGCGTAAAGTGCATAATTTCCTAAGTAACTCCCGGACATTAGCAATAACGTATCTCATAGGACGCACAAAAATATCTGCATTTTCCGCAAGTCAGGATTATCACTTTCAAGTCATTTTCAATTTCATTTTCCGCAATCCTTTATCCCACTCAATGCGCAGACCCTCTCTAAGCCCCGTTAACTCCGTCACCGTGATAGAACCGATATGACGCACGAAACTTCGCCAAATTCATTTCTCAACACCCCACCAAAAGCAACATACTCATTTTATGTATTTGTAACATTTAAATTTATTTTTTAACAATTTTGGTTAAAAAATAGCAGATATGTATGTATTATATATGTACGAACATATATTGTTTTTTAGCCAACAGTAAAAATTTAGATAGTGGTCCTCTGAGTGGTGATTGAGAGTGACTTGAGTGGTGGTGTTGGAATTGTACACTTCTATAATTTGTATCAATTATCATAACCCTTTCTAGAAAAGTAAAACACGAGAAAATAAAGGAAAACATACTTTCGAAAGATGATTCGGAAATCCATATAGTTATATATAATTTAAAGGGTTAATCCCAGATACTCCTCTCTCCTTTGGGATTTAATGTACTTTGCTCACTAACTTTTGAATCGGTGCGATTGTCCTCTTAACCTTTAAAAAATATCACACTTAACCACTTTAGCAAAACAAATATGTAGAAAGTATATTTCAAATGTATTAATATTGTATATCAAATTGAAGTTCTCGACACAAATAACACAACAATGGTCTCGGAACAAAAATTCGACAACCGATGAAGTAGAAGTTATCGGTGAAAGACGACACATGATGAATTAAGTATTGTAGCGGATTTCGGAGGCTAATAGGGTCAATTAGAGTATGAGTTTTGTTCACCTTGGAGAGACGAATACAATAGCGGTGGTCTTGAAGCTTGGGTCACCGTAACGGATGAGAAATCGACGGAGTTTGTTAAAAGCGATTAAGTGTGATATTTTTTAAATGTTAGGGGGACAATCGTACTAATTCAAAGATTAGGGGACAAAACGCACTAAGAACTAAAGAATGAGGGGTATTCGAAATTAACCCTAATTTAAATATACACAAGTCACGTACTCACGTCTCTTTCAAATGCACACAAATAGGATAATTCTAAACTAAATTAAATTCAACCAATTACATTCATAAATGTTTGAAAATTGTTATTATTTAATATTTTTTAATAATCATACGATTACGTTGATTTGACTAAATCAGAGTTGCACCTTAGAACAAAAGGTTATCCATTTAATTGAAATTCAGACTGACAGCAATGGGTCCACTATGGGCACGAAAGTCACTCGATAGGGAACCTTTGTTATGTCCATTTACTCGTCATTATCCAAGAGATTAAATTAATTTATTATTATTATTGTATGTTAAAAATTAAAATATCGTGTAAGTATATAATATAAAGAGTTTTGGATCTCATATTTTAATTTAAGTTTCACGAAAAAGAAAATATATTTTAATTTAGTATTTTATCTTTTATTTTATATATGATAAACGAGTACAGGAAAATAATTGTAATTTGAATAAAATTTGGTTTATGTAATATTAATTATTTATTAATATATTTGGTGCATTTGAATAAGTGAAATAGGATATAAAACACGTAATTAAAATATACTATTAGAAAACTGTCAAATAGCAACGGGAATTATTCGTTGCTATTTAGTTATGAATAATAAATGTGTGACAAAATGCTATAGGAACGGTAAATTCTTCGCTATATATGTAAAGAAATAGCTACAAATCTTTTGTTGCTAAGAGATTCAAAGATTATTAAAAAATGTAGCTATTATTTAATTCAATCCAAAATTCATTGATTCGATCAATCCTGTGGAACGACAGAGTAAGGATTTTACGAAGATTTTTTGACTCAAATCGGCTTGACTAAACACAATAAATTATAATAATATGTGTATATTACTTGTCATTTAAGTTGATTTAATTTTAACATCTTTGTTATGGGAAATTCTATCCCAAACCCGGCTCGGCCGAGCCGGCGAATAAAAACTCGCCAAGTGGAATTTAATTTTAAATTAAAAATAATTACTAAACTCAAGTAATTTTCTTAACTCTAGTTAACCATATCTAATTTTAATTTATGGTATATAAAATTAAAAGGATTGTTTGGTCAAAATCAATCTTAAAGAATATCGTCGTCTTCAAATTTCTTCGTGATAATTTGGGATATCTTTCAAGCTTCTTATTCGGGTTTTTTGCAAGGAAACTCCTTGTGTCATGTGAAATGATTCAAAAAGATCCTGTGAAAAAAAAAATCTCATATAAAACCCTATATTTTCAAATTTTTGCAGAAAAAACCCTGAGGCGCGTTTTTGAATCACACGCGCGTTGACTGCGTGTGATATTGGATTTTTCTTCACTTTTTCGTGTAAAATGATAAATTTACCCCCAGATTATATTTATTAAATTATATATTTTATATATCTATAAAAATTATATATATATGTTGACACCGAAAATTCGAAAATAAATTATTAATTGATAGCCCAAATAAATTGGTTATTGATTATTAATTTCTATTCTAAGTCCGTGATAAATTTGGGCTTAAATAATTAATTTGGGATAAGAATCATGGACTTATGTTCTTATTCTTAAATTAATTAAATGGATTAAAAAATGATCCATTAAAATAAAATAAAGCCCACTTATTCATTGTGTGGACTTTGAATTCAAGCCCAAGCCCACGAAGCCCAAAAGAAGAACCGAAGACCTATAAATAGAGGCTTCAAGGCTACAAGCACATAACCTCAAGTCACAAATCACATTACAAAATCATAAGTCACAAATTCTCAAGAGCAAAGGCATTCAAGCTCTCAAATCTTTGAGCCATTGTCACTTGCTATCTCGAAGTGCTGTCCGTGCAACGAGCCACACTTCCAAGCAAACTCAACCAAGTTCTTCGTTTGATTCGAGATCAAGCATCAAGCCCTCGAATCCCTATTCGAGAAGAATCAGAGGATATTCAGAGAATTGTAACACTTTATTTAAATCAAATCATTAAATTCTTTGTTTTCTCTATTTTCTTGTTTCTTGTAATTATTTATTGCAGATTCAACGAAAATTTGTGTAAACAAATTTTGGCACGCCCAGTGGGACCTTCTCTGCCTCTCATCTCTTCATTCGGTGGAAAATCTCAAAATCACCATCTCAAGCAATTCCATGACACCAAAAAGAGAACTCTTCAACAAGAAGGACTTTGCCAACTTCATTGCTGATATTGCTCAATCTCCCACCGGGAGCAAGCACAACGGTTCAGCCTCATCTGAATCTGACAATTCCAACCCTGCTACTCCAAAAAGGGTCAATTCCACTCATTTCGCCGATTTGCCTGCTATGACCACCGGAGCAACGAACGTTGATGATCAACTTGCTCAGATGGCTCAAGCCATAGCTGATTTGCAAAAAATTGTGGAGGACAAAGATCTTCAGATTGCGCAGCTGATGAACAAAGTAGAGCAGCAAAACGCCGAGGGGTCTAGTCACAACCGTCCTTCTCCTCCAAAACACATTCCAAATGAGAAGCTGGTTGATCAGACGCTTCACGAGCCAGATTTTGCACAAAAGACCACGCGTTCAACGAGTTCCGTAGCAGCCTTGTCCGTGGAAGAGTTGCAGGCGATGATAGCTAACACCATCAAGGCGCAGTATAACGGATCTTCCCAAAACCGAGTGGCATACTCTAAACCATACTCTAGGAGAATTGATGCCATGAAGATGCCGAACGGATACCAGCCACCCAAGCTTCAGCAGTTTGATGGAAAAGGCAACCCAAAACAGCATATCGTCCATTTCATTGAAACTTGCAATAACGCCGGAACGGGTGGAGACCTTCTTGTCAAGCAGTTCGTGCGATCGCTCAAAGGTAATGCCTTCGATTGGTATGTTGATCTTGAACCCGAATCCATCAATAGTTGGGACGAAATGGAGGGGGAGTTCTTGAACCGTTTCTACAGCACCCGGCGCACCGTAAACATGATTGAACTCACAAATGCCAAGCAATGGAAAGACGAGCCCGTGGTCGACTACATCAACCGTTGGCGCGCCTTAAGCCTGAATTGCAAAGATAAGCTGTCCGAAACTTCAGCAATCGAAATGTGCATCCAAGGCATGCATTGGGGTCTGCTCTATATATTGCAAGGCATCAAACCCAGAAATTTTGAAGAATTAGCTACTCGTGCACACGACATGGAGTTAAGCATTTTGAATCACAAAACGACGTTTCCAGTGGAGGATGCGAGAAAGGAAAAGAAAGACTATCCACGAAGGGTGGAGAAATCACACCAGGCACCAGTTAAGGAATCCATGGCCATCAAGACAACTGCGGTCAAAGTCTCTTCTGGTGACAGAAAGAATGAAAGAATCAAGGAGCAGAAACCTCCAACTGACAAACGACGACCTACGTTGAAAGAGCTCCAAGAAAAGGTGTACCCATTCCCCGACTCCGATGTCCCTCAAATCCTGGACGAATTGTTGGAGAGAAAACTCATTGAGTTGCCGGAGTCAAAGCGCCCAGAAGAGAGCGGGAGAGTGAACGATCCCAAGTTTTGCAGGTATCACCGAGTGATTAGCCACCCCCTTGAAAAATGTTTCGTGGTTAAGGAGAAGATCATGAACTTGGTGAGAGACGGAAAGATAATCCTTGAAACTGAGGATACGGTGGATGCGAATGTTGTGTGTGCAGGTAAGAATACACTTCCTTCATCTATGCCGGGGGCATCTATTATGCTGCAATTTGGAAGCTTAGATCCCGTTTTTGTGAAAATCCCTATCAACGTTGAAGAAGTTCTCAAAGAGATGCTCGAAGAAGAAATCACGGAGCAGCCAGATCTCGTATCCGGGAGTGATGAGAAAGATGAAGGATGGACCCTCGTGACTCGACGCCAAAGACAAAGACGCCGTATTGAGCAGATACATCCTTCTAGGATAAGGACGTCATATCCCCGAAAGAGCATGCAAACAGGTTCGAAGAAAGGGTTAGAAGTTCGACCGAACCCAAAGAAATCCTCAAGAAGTGACCAACATGAATCTGTCGTGTTAGGAGACTTTTTTCCAGCTGAGTTCTTCAAAGAGAAGGCCGAGCCAAAAAATTTGTTGCCGCGAAGGGAGAAAGATGAACAATCCGCCTTTTGTTATGCTGCCATCGCCTTTGATGATGAAGACCTATTGTTGGGATCAAAACCACACAATAGACCGCTCTTTGTTTCAGGCTTCTCGCGGGGGCAGAAAATTAACCGCATGCTAGTTGATGGAGGGTCAGCAGTCAACATCATGCCCAAATCCACTATGAAGAGTCTGAATATCACGATTGAGGATTTATCTCATAGTCGTCTGACAATTCAAGGTTTTAACCAGGGGAGCCAACGAGCCATTGGAATGATCCGTGTGGAGCTTACCATCGGGGAGTTAAAAGCTGATACCCTCTTTCACGTCATTGATGCCAGGACATCTTACCACCTTCTGTTGGGCAGGCCATGGCTTCATGAGAACGGAGTGGTTCCCTCTACCCTCCATCAGTGCTTCAAGTATGCAAGAAATGGAGAGATAGTAAAGGTTGATGCAGACACAAAGCCTTTCACCGAAGCAGAATCATACTTCGCAGATGCCAAGCTTTACTTGGATTCGAAGCTAGCCGAAGAATCCTCATGTTCCCAGAACCATCCTATCGTTGAACCTGGTAGCGCCAAGGAAGAAAGCGAGGATAGAAAAAAGGGGAGCGTTGTTCAGGTGGCTACAAACGGAGAAGTTGCTGCTATAAAGACACTTAACCCGCCGCGGTTGCAATATCGTCCGAAAGAACATGCTGTTAGCCTTGGGTCAACCAGGTCAAAGAATGCCCGAGCAGACGACTTTCGAGTAATCAAAAAGGAATTAATTTTACCTGTCGCCAAACTGAGGAGTGTAGAGCAAGCGGGGTCATCATCCGAAAGCCAACTCCAAGGAGGTTTCAATCCAAAGGCGTATGATCTTCTGGAGAAGTCTGGGTACAACTTTCAAAACCCATCCCAACTAGGTGAGCTAAAACCTGAGCTTACTGGCAAAAAGATCCACGGGCTTACCAAGGAGCAACACAAGTTGAAAAAGCAAGGATTCCGCGTCGACCAACCGAAGTCCGGCTTAGGATTCTCCCCGATGGAACCAATCAGGATCCGACTAAGGAAGAACACGCACGCTAGCGTACAACACATTACCGCGGAAGATGATAAGAGCGATGGTAACAAAAAGGCCACTGATCGTCGTCTTTCTGTATTTGACAGGCTGGGGGCATCCAAAACCCGTAGATCAGTGTTCGAGAGGCTTGGAAATACTCGTCGAGCTAAGTCTGTTCATGATAGGCTTGGGATCAACTGTCAAACACGAGGCTCTGTCTTTGATAGACTAGGGAACCGTGGAGCGAAGCAACAAAGGAGGCAAGACATCATTAGAGGGGTGGAAGCAATAGAATCAGAAAGTAAAGCTCAGACTATCCATATCCCTGCATCCCGTGAAAATAAATCCTCAATCCTGCTTATTACCTCAGATAGGCCAGTGATGATTAAACAACAAACTTTTGGACACTCGAGTGGCGTGGCTGGAGAAAGAGTAGAGGTCACGATCGGGTCCAACGAAACTTGTGCTCACGAGGAAGACGAGTACTATAGATGCAACCATGTAACGGCTGAAGAAAATTCTGACTCTGAGCCCTCTGATGACGAGGTTCAGGAAGCCCCAAAGCAGCTTGAAGATGGTGTACAAACAACTGTGGACGAGCTTAAAGAACTGAATCTCGGAACTGACGAAGATCCGCGTCCCGTATACGTTAGCGCGCTGCTGAGTCAGGAAGAAAGAGAAGAATACGTCAGAATCCTGAACGAGTATAAAGATGTCTTTGCATGGACGTATAAGGAAATGCCTGGCCTAGACCCCAAAGTTGCAGTGCACCACCTTGGTATTAAACACGGAGCACATCCCGTCAAACAATCACAAAGGATGCTCCGCCCAGAACTTGCCGCTCGTGTTGAGGCAGAAGTAAACAAGTTGATCGAAGCTGGATTCATCAGAGAGGTTAAGTACCCCACCTGGATATCTAGCATCGTACCTGTCAAGAAGAAGAATGGACAAATACGGGTTTGTGTGGACTTTCGGGATCTGAACAAAGCGTGCCCCAAGGATGATTTTCCGTTGCCTATCATTGAGTTGATGGTTGACGCTACTACAGGACATGAAGCTCTATCTTTCATGGATGGATGCTCCGGGTATAATCAGATACGGATATCGCCAAAAGATGAGGAATGTACAGCTTTTCGCACTCCGAAGGGTATATACTGTTACAAAGTGATGCCCTTTGGTTTGAAGAATGCAGGTGCTACATATCAACGAGCGATGCAAAATATCTTCGACGATATGCTGCACAAAAGCGTTGAATGTTATATTGATGATTTGGTTGTGAAGACGAGGAAAAGAGCTGATCACTTGGAGGATCTCCGTGTTGTGTTCGAGAGGCTAAGGAAATACAACTTGAAGATGAATCCTCTCAAATGCGCGTTCGGAGTGACATCCGGAAAGTTCCTTGGCTTTGTGGTTCGTCATCGAGGCATTGAGGTGGACCCCGGAAAAATAGACGCTATCCAGAAGATGCCTCCTCCAAGGAATCTGAAGGAGCTGAGGAGTTTGCAAGGCAATCTCGCGTTCATAAGGAGATTCATATCTAACCTTGCCGGGAGATGCCAGCCATTCAACCATCTCATGAAGAAAGACTCCCCTTTCGAATGGGATGAAGGCTGCCAAAATGGATTTGAAAGCATAAAGAAGTACCTTCTGAACCCACCAGTGCTAGGAGCCCTGATACCCGGGAAACCACTCGTACTGTATATCGCAGCGCAAGAACGTTCAATTGGCGCCCTGATGGCTCAGGAGAATGTTGAAGGTAAAGAGATGGCGCTTTATTACCTGAGCAGAACCTTGACGGGAAGCGAATTAAAGTACTCTCCGGTTGAGAAGATCTGCTTAGCCTTGTTCTACGCCATTAAAAAGTTGAAGCACTATTTCGAAGCCTACTCTATTCGGCTCATCTCCCGTGCTGATCCAGTCAAGTTCGTGATGTCGAGACCCGTGCTTTCTGGAAGACTAGCAAAATGGTCCATCATCTTCAACCAGTATGAAATAATGTACGTGCCTCAAAAAGCTGTCAAAGGCCAGGCACTTGCCAATTTCCTTGCGGATCATCCTGTCCCTGCGGAATGGGAGTTGTCTGAAGATCTGCCTGATGAAGACGTTCTATTCACAGAAGCTTTCCCACCATGGACAATGTTCTTTGACGGATCAGCACGAACCGATGGAGCGGGGGCAGGAGTCGTCTTCGTTTCTCCGGAGAGACAAGTTCTGACATACTCAATCGTGCTCGGAGAGCTATGCTCTAATAATGTGGCGGAATATCAGGCCTTGATAATCGGGCTTCAGATGGCTTTGGAAATGGGGATACCAGAAGTTGAGATCTACGGCGACTCTAAACTCGTCATCAACCAGCTTTTGAACACCTACGAAGTCAAGAAGGAAGACCTTGTGCCGCTTTCCCAACAAGCTGCAGAGCTGCTCAAACATTTCGAGAGTGTTACTCTAAATCACATTCCCAGGAATGACAATAGGATAGCAGACGCGTTGGCCAACTTAGCTACCACTTTAGCTTTGTCAGAAGGGGAGACAACAAATGTTCCTGTGTGCAACCGATGGATTGTACCGCATGCCACTGAATCAAATCATGAAGACTCAAATGTCACATCCATCTCAGCTGCCGATGACGAAGATTGGAGGGTACCATTAGTTGACTACCTCAAACATGGGAAGTTGCCTGAAAACGCGCGTCATAAGGCGAAAGTGCGGAGAAGAGCATCAAGCTACGTCCTGTGTAGAGATACATTATATCGACGATCGCTTGAAGGGAATTATCAAAGATGTTTGAACGGTGAGGAAGCTACTGAAGCCATGACCGGAGCTCATTCAGGAGTCTGCGGAGCCCACCAATCCGGTCCAAAGTTGCACTTTCAAATTAAGCGGATGGGCTACTACTGGCCGACAATGGTGAAAGATTGCCTTGAATATGCAAAACGGTGCGAAGCTTGTCAAATACATGCCAACTTCATACACCAACCTCCGGAACCGCTTCATCCTACTGTCGCCTCTTGGCCATTTGATGCATGGGGTTTAGATGTCGTAGGGCCTATAACTCCCAAATCCTCAGCGGGTCACATGTACATTTTGGCGGCCACTGATTACTTCTCCAAATGGGCAGAGGCGCTTCCCCTCAAGGAAGTGAAAAAAGAGACAGTGGTCGAATTCATTCGCACCAATCTCATCTTTAGGTACGGCGTGCCGCGATGCATTGTAACTGACAATGGGAAACCGTTCTATAATAAGTTGATGGATAAATTGTGTGCACAATTCGGCTTCAAACAGCATAACTCTTCGATGTACAACGCTGCGGCGAATGGCTTGGCAGAAGCGTTCAATAAGACCCTGTGAAACCTTCTGAAGAAGATAGTCTCGAAGTCAAAGAGGGATTGGCACGAAAAGGTTGGAGAAGCGCTCTGGGCATACAGAACGACACATCGAACGGCCACTCAAGCTACCCCTTATTCGCTCGTGTACGGGGTCGAAGCCGTGCTTCCGCTTGAAAGCCAAATCCCTTCATTTCGCATTGCGATCCAGGAGGGGCTTACTGCTGAAGATAATGCCCGTCTCAGACTCGAAGAATTGGAAGCGTTAGATGAAAAGAGATTGGAAGCTCAACAACAACTGGAGTGCTACCAAGCTCGCATGACGAGGGCCTTCAACAAAAAGGTGCGCCCTCGAGCATTCCAAGTTGGAGACCTAGTGTTGGCGGTGCGAAGACCTATCACCATCACCCAACGCATGGGAAGTAAGTTCTCGTCAAAATGGGATGGCCCTTATGTCGTGAAAGAAGCATACACGAACGGTGCCTACAAGCTGGTGGATAAAGATGGCCTGCGAATCGGTCCCATCAACGGCAAGTTCCTGAAGAAATATTATCCATAAGAAGTTTGCTCCATGACGCACGAGCCTAAACTGCATGTCACTCCTGGCCCGCAAGAGTATAAAATGCGTACGGCGACCACCAATTGTAGTGTATGTGGTTAAACTGCTAATCTGCTCCACTGACGATATTTCATGTGGCTAAAATGTAGAAATATTTCACCTCGTCCAGGGTGGCTAAGCTTTGGATACTCCTGGCCCGCACGAGTATAAACTGTGTACGGCACCCCCTCAAAACAGTGTTATGTTTCCTGAACTACGTTATGACTTGATCCTCTTCGCAGGGGTACGTAGGCAGCTTGAAATTTGAGATTCAAGTTCAGTCAAATCTTAAAACAAACCAAAGGTTCCTGTCACCTTCATGTTCATTGGTTATGTTTGAATTTCAAACAAGTTCACGAAATTCTACGTTTGAAACATGCGACAAAATTCGTAATGTACACCAAGCATGAAGAAAAATGGAATTAAACTACAAGACTCAAAAGAACGGAGTTGAAGAAAAATGCATAATTTTATTCCACCAAAAGAGTTCTTACACATCAAAAGAAAGAACGACGTAGAAAGGAATAAAAAAGTGCTATAACAACTACATGATCAAGCAAAAGGATCAAAACGAGCAAAGTCCTGTTGAGATTCTGCAAAGATCTTCTCTGTCTCCTTCAAAGCCTCTACTTCCTTATCAGACGAGGCTCGAATTTCCTCAAGTTGAGAGACTTGTTTTTGTTTTTCGCTCACAGCCTTCTGAAGCACAGGCAAATCTTTTTCAACGGCTCGAAGTGATGAATCGACAAGTTCCTCTCTAGCACGTAACTCAGCTAGTTGTTTCTCTAACTCTTTCCGTTGCATGGCAAGTTGGAGTGCTTCGGTCTTCAAACGGGCCATCTCCTCGGTGCGTTTGATTTCCCGACCCTCAACCTCAGAAAGTTCTTGTCTGGCGAGCAAAATCGATTTCTCATGAGCCTCCTGCGTGGGCATCTGGCCGGTTTCCATTTTGATCTTCACATATTCTGAAGCACCATCAAACAGGAACTGCAGCCGACTCTCCAACGATGAGGTATCCATGAAGGCCCGCATCTCCTTAACCAAAGAATCGAAGTCGGGCTTCCTATCTAAAAACTTTTTCGGAGTCGCGTTCACGGCCTTATCTCGTATCTGTCCCCAGAAGTAAGTAAGCATCATCTGTCGAGCATTGAACTTGACGACTTCGAAACTAAATTCCGATACTTCGGCGGGGGGTGGATTTTTAGGTGCTAGCTTAGACTTCTTAGCTGTATTCTCCTCGATGCTGGGTCTCGCAGCTGCAAAATTAAGGAATGTTGTTTTCAACATACAAGCCAAAGAGGGAGAAGGACGAGGAATCGTAATTCTTCTTCAATAAAGTGTTCATACCAGAAACAGGGGGAGTTTCGATCGCAGCTGGCAACTTGAAAAGGCTAACGCCGTTGACCGACTCCGTGCTCCCTTCGAAAATGATATGGACTCCTTGCTCAAGACTCCCAAGCTGAAAAGCAGAAAATAGGGGAAGGATGGTTAAAACATGGCATAAATGAAAAGAAAAAAATGCAAAATAATAGCATTACGTATTGTGCTAAGTCTTCTAAGGGCATCGAAGAACTCGGGGCATCCTCAAAAAAGTCTGAATTGACATGAATATCATCTAAGTCAAAAACCTTTGTTCCTTCATCATGTCGGGATTGATCACTGGATCCACCGTTCGGGAGGGAGAGTGCTGATATGATCTCGTTTCCTTCTCCGGGGGCAAGGATAGACAAGGGCTTGATGGCTAGGGCATTGTCTAAACGCTGACGCTTCTTGGAAACTGTCTCAGTCGAAGCAATGGCATGGTCAGGATCAAGAGGCGGAGTCTGGTTTGTAGCTTCTTTTCTATGGTCCTTAAAGCTCCCGGTAGAATTCTTTGACGTCTGGCCAAGTTTGACGACGATCTTTGTGTTTTTTCCGGTCGAGACCTTCCAACACTTTGCCCACCAACCAACGTACGCCTTGGCAACCAACTGAGAAGATGATGAATCACCCGGAATGGTGAATTTGGCATTTATCCCAAGTACGGTAGAAGATCTCCAAAGGCGAGCCAGCTCGCTCAGCTCACATGTGCGAATCTCCTTTTTCAGCATACCCGGGATGTCCTGGCAGAAACCATGTTACCGGCTGAATCTGTGAGGGCTATAAGCTTCAACTATGTGGTCGAACCCGCTTCGAAAAGTCAGATAACTGGACCGAAGCGCCACAATGAGATCCTTGAAGGTGCTAGAAATGGTTGAATCGTCTGTCACTGAAGATCGCTCAGGCATGGTTAGAGTCCGAAGCTTGGACGGATTGATCTTCAAAAATAAGTCACGAGCTTCTGTAAGATCAAAGGACAGAGCCATGTTCTCTCCTGAATATGATTCCATCTGTGGACCGCGCAGTTCATGTTTTGGAGGGAAGTAGGTGCCAAGGTAGCGTCCCATCCAGCTGTAGAGGAAATGAACGGGAAAGATAGCAGCAGATTGACTTAAGCTTTTAGAAGTAGAAATCTCTCGCAGACCCCGGTAAATGCTCGTCAGTACAGGAATGGCCAAAGAAAAGCATGTCCCACGAGCCATCATGCTAGAAACCTTGAAAACTGAAGCCCGGATTTTGTTAACTCGGCGGTGGGGGAGCACGAACTTGCACAACCAGCATGCTATGAAAGCTGCAAGATAAGTCTCTGCCCGGGCCTGCTCCTCAACTTCTAACATCAAAAAAGGATCATCAAACTCCTTGGTGCGAGGTGAAGGGGGAACATCAACCTTCCCGGATGGATTGTGAGAAGATTTAGGCCTGGTCTGTCTCTTCCTGGTGGTGCGCAACGGAGGTTCGGCATATCTCAGGGGCCCTCTGAACCAAAACTCCACCCAATCAGAAATGGACACGCCGTCAGAATCTTTGGGAAGCCGGTGGTAAGCCAGAAGTAGGTGTCTGCAGCTTTGAGGTATGGAAGGTGGGTGACCATCGATGCCCAACAAATCTTTGGCGGAAGGAACAGCTTCATCGTAGAACTCTCCTCGTATTGGTAATCCACAAAGTCCACGTACATCCCACAAAAAAATTGAGAGCTCCCCGACAGAAGTATGTAAGTTGTTGGTTGAAGGGCACCACAACTCCAAGAAGGCTTGGAAGACATTTCTGTTGCAAACGTACGTGAAAAGAGAGGCATGCACAGCATTGTGGATCTTGGCTCGATCAAGGGTCTCTGCATAATGGCTTAAGATATCCTCGGTCCATTCCCAATAACCGTCGTGGAAAGAAACTTCGCCAATTCTGGATGGTGGCATCCTCCATAGGTGGCTGCTATGATTGAGATGATAGTTCGGGAGCTTGAATTCCGTCTGATGGCCATGATGGAGTGGAGACTTCAGCAAAAGGACTCGGGATTCGAAGGTGGCACCGGAGTATGGATTTGTGGCTTCCATGGCTATCTCAACGGTCTATTCTGAAAGATGTGAGGCCTTGTCGGATGAGCGTGACTTGGAGTGATGGATGCTTTTGATCGGTTCATGAATCGGTAGAGCGGTGCTCTTGACCTTCGAATCATCCCTACGACCCTTGATGATAATGTGCGGGGACGGCTCGCGACGATCTTCGATGTCCATGTCAGATGTTCTACCTGAAAAGCATCGAAATAAATGAATCAAATTGCACAAGTCAAACGAAGATGGAATAAATAAATTATTTATTAATTTATTTAATGTTTGAACGAATAAATGTTCATTAAAGTGAATTGCAGCACTGTTGGTCGAGGAAACGCCATATCTTAAAATAAAGTATGGCCCACCATTTTAAGTCTATCGACTTGGTTTCAAAATGTTTAGTCCGGGTTGCTTATTATCCAGAATCAAGTTGTTCCCTTTACAAAAAAAAAAATGTGTTCACCAAGGGGTAATTTATGTCCTGTCTAGTCCATGATTTTGAGCTTTTGACCAAAAAAAAGAGAGAGAAATTGGTGCTCCTCATCACCCTTAGCTTTGTCTGGACTGAGAAAGAAAAGAAATTGAAACTTCTGCTTTCAAACAGCGGCTCTCGGACGATATCACCTGCTGGAGCAACTTCAACTCAAGATGGTTTTCACACCTGCAGAGGCTAACAAGTACCAATCCTGAAATAAGAGAAGCTGCAAAGAGGCAGAAAGAAAGAAATAGAAATAAAAAAGGGGGAGAAGAAATCGTTCATCCTCACTATAGAGAGAAAGAAGACGAGCGCCTTCAGAGATCCAAACAACACGAAGCCTCGACGAACGGCTCCGATTCAAAAATGTTTAGTTCAATGGTGAAATTCTACGCCAAATCTCGCACCTTCAGAAGCAATCAAACAAGTCTTTCAACACAAAGACGAAAAAAAAAAGGGAGATAATGAGACAGAAATAGGCAGAACTTGAAAGATTTCTTTTGTGCGTGGGAAGCGTCAACACCTTTGAATCTTCTTCTTTGTGTATCAAAATGATCGGGAAACACACATATATGAGATGCTCGGTGGTACTCTATTGCAGAAAGAAAAGGGAGTACAGTATGAAGAAGGGAAGGGCTTGCTCCAATCTTTTATAAGAGAAGAAAAAAATGAAATTACGGCAAGATTGTGAATGAGGAGATAACGGAGAAAATCAATCTCATGATTTGAGCCCTCTGATATCTTGATAGAAACTGAATTTGGGGAAGAAAGCAATAAAAAATTAAAAAAAAAAAAAGGGGAAATATATTCCCATTTGATTCTTTAAGCCGCGATTTCCTGGGACGAAGCAATAACCAAAGGTAAGCCAATATTGTTTTCGTGATTGCCGCGATTGAAGAAAAAGGGAAGAGATTAATGGTCTCCATCTTATCGGAGCACCAATCCTTACCATAATCTGTTGGTGTTTTATCTGCAATAGAAGTGGAAGTGTTGACCATTGTAAACAAAAGGCAAATTGCTTATTTGGGCCCAAGATTTACTTTGCAGCAATTAAAAAAAAAAAAAAAGCTTCGACCACCGCTACAATTCGGGTTGCTGTGGCGCAGCGTGGCTGCATGAGGAACTCTTCAATTGGAGATGATGATTGATTGCTTCCCAAAATTGGGCTTTCATAGCCCAAATTTTGAAAAAAAGAATGATGAAAAGAAATATTGGGCCACCTTGTCTTCTGGGCCAGTGATTAAAATGAAATTGGCAATTCAAACTTATGTGGGCAACAAACAAATCTAAAAATGGGCCGGACACCAGAGATGCAAAGAACACGGTGGGGTACTTCAAGCCCGGCCACGCGAACGTTCGACGCTCGTTCCGAACTTTGAAGTGGGGGCATCTGTTGACACCGAAAATTCAAAAATAAATTATTAATTGATAGCCCAAATAAATTGGTTATTGATTATTAATTTCTATTCTAAGTCCGTGATAAATTTGGGCTTAAATAATTAATTTGGGATAAGAATCATGGACTTATGTTCTTATTCTTAAATTAATTAAATGGATTAAAAAATGATCCATTAAAATAAAATAAAGCCCACTTATTCATTGTGTGGACTTTGAATTCAAGCCCAAGCCCACGAAGCCCAAAAGAAGAACCGAAGACCTATAAATAGAGGCTTCAAGGCTACAAGCACATAACCTCAAGTCACAAATCACATTACAAAATCATAAGTCACAAATTCTCAAGAGCAAAGGCATTCAAGCTCTCAAATCTTTGAGCCATTGTCACTTGCTATCTCGAAGTGCTGTCCGTGCAACGAGCCACACTTCCAAGCAAACTCAACCAAGTTCTTCGTTTGATTCGAGATCAAGCATCAATCCCTCGAATCCCTATTCGAGAAGAATCAGAGGATATTCAGAGAATTGTAACACTTTATTTAAATCAAATCATTAAATTCTTTGTTTTCTCTATTTTCTTGTTTCTTGTAATTATTTATTGCAGATTCAACGAAAATTTGTGTAAACAATATATATATATATATATATATATATGGCGTAAATATTTTATATATATATATATGGCGCAACACCATATGTGTGTATATATATATATATATTGTAACGCCCGAGCGCGAGACGTCACATCCCCCGCACCATGACCCGACCCGTATATGAAACGGATTTCCACACACGAGCCAAATCATAGCGAACGGAGACATACACACTCGCTAAGCCAGGCGGGACTAACCTATAACTTAAACCCCAACAACAACCACAACAATCAGAGTAACAGAAATGCGGAAGCAATCATTCATATATTATATATTGAGCTAAATGCTCTAGGGTACCAACATGTAGTTCATATATTGAGCTATACGCTCTATGTACCAATATTTCATGTACGATACATATAGGTACCATATCCTGTACGCTCCATACATATACAAAATCCAAATGTAACAAAAGTAATCAGAAGTGAGTGTAAAGGAAAGGCTAGACACGATGCAAGACTCTCCCTGACTGGTATCCCGCCTAGCATCCCCCTTCCTGCAAAAACAATTGAAACAACTCCGGGTTCAGTCTTAGACAGACTGGTGGGTATAAAAGATAAGCATAATATCATAATATCGCGGAATTGAAACACATACATGCGAGTTATAATCCTTATTCGAGGTTTAGAAGCATTTCTCCCAAGTGGGAACATGAAATACAACGAATAGGATTATAACAATTCATTTCATTCATTAGGTCATTAATAGCCCGGCGAGAGGGCGTGCATTATCTCCAACCACCACCACGTGTAATCCATTAATCATTCATTCATTCGTTCATTCATTCATACATTACATTCTTTCGTGCACATACATTCGATCGTTCATTCAATCGTTCATATACTCCCTTTTCCTCCGGGTAGGGAACGGGTTTGCAAGGCCCGAGCCCTCATTCATTAATGCTAGAGGGGTACATGAATCCCCAAAAGCGCGGGACCCCTTTCATTCACTAATCTCCTAGTGAAATCCAGGTTGCCGAAATTTTTGGGACTAGTATATGTGGATTCTCGTCAGCCCATGCTTCCCCGGTTCACCATTACACTAGGTCCCGGGCCCTCATTCATTGTGATCATTCATACATTTCTCCCCAAAACATTTTGGTAGGACATTCATAATCAAGGCTTTCGTTCAAAAACATTTGCTCGTTAAAAAAAACTTGGCATAAATACCTATATAGGGTTTGGGCCAAAATCTTGCACATTAGGTGTTCGGGTCATATTGTTATCTAATAGAAGAAAAACCCACCTGGTAGACAAAAAGAACCCGACAAGCTCTCACTGCCCGACCTCGTCACCCACCGGATCAAGATCTGTGTGACAAAGGTAGTGTGAGACTCAATCATGACCACATTAGATGCTCGGCTATGCAATATCATGCTATGGAATGCTTAAAATGCAATAATATGTTCAATTATGGTCATGAATATCATAGAATTCATTGAAACACATAATGCACCAAGTTTCATTCATTATACAGTAAAATCGTATTCATTCCCGTTCATATCGTTCATACTTTCATACTTTGCATTCATAAGTTATCCATATTATATACCAATCATAAACCAAAGCTTTAATACAATCACGTTACATATAATTCATAACTACGAATAATAAACGCAAAACAAGCAATAAAAGAGTTCCCTCAAAGTTGTCATTTCAAATGACACGGCCGTGTTAAGTTTTCAAAGGAAACGGACACAGCCGTGTCCGAGGTTTAAAATCAGAAAAATTCAAAGTCGAGGGCTTGACACGACCGTGTTGAGTTTTCAAAGCATTTGGACACGGCCGTGTCCGAGATTTAAATTCAGAAAAATCAAAGTCGAGAGCCCAACACGGTCGTGTCCATTTTCAGTTCAAAGCTGACACGGCGTTTTCAAAGAGAAAACTGAGCAAAAGCTCTGTTTCTCGAGGGAAAAGCTTTGCAAAACAGGGGCAGCTCTAAGGAAGCTCTTATACACACTTAGACATGCTTATAATTCATAAAACTCATATATATCATGCAATCCATTCATATATGTAAGAATTCACACCCAAAGTTGGCCAAAGATCACCCAAACACAAGCTTTCATTCATGGAAGCTTCAAGCTTCATTAATGGCACATCATGCTATACACAACCAACATGAGATTCAATGATATAGAAATGATGAAGAAGTTATAAGGTTCATATTTCATGCATCAAGTTTCCAATTAAACCATGAGACACCAAAGTTCAAGATCAAACCCTCTATTCATGCTCATACTCAACACACAAGAATCCTTCACTCATGCCAAGCTTTCCATAAATGAAAAGATAGAGGAGAAGATGGAGATTCTAAATCCTAACTTACCTTGGAAGAAGATGGAGGATTGATCAAGCTTGAGCTCAAAGCTTGGAGGATCAAAAATGGAGGGTTTCTTGGAGTTTCTCCTCTTCTCTCTCTTGAATGATGATGATCGATGAATGTGATGGAGCAAGGACAAAGGGAATGTTGATATTTAGTGCTAAATGGGTAGAATACGGGTCGGTCAAGTCCGGTTCGTTTAGTAAACGGTTCAACAAGTTATAAGAAACGGGGTCGTGGAAAGATTCGTTGGCGAAGATTCAAATGGTATCGAAACAATACAAGGTCAAGTTTAATGGATAGGTAACGTCGAAACGAGTTCAACGCCGGTTACGGATCTCGATTTCGAGGTCCGGAGCTCAAGATATCGCGAAAACCGTTCAGGGTTGCCTATATTCAAATAGGTCCCTAAACTTTCAAAAAGTGGCAATTAAGCCCAAACTCAATTTCCAATTGAGTCCAAAACATTCAAATAAGTTGCAATCAAGTCCACGTATTACACGAAACATGTAATTTCATTCAATTAACACCGAATTCACGAAGTTCACATTCTCATAATTTCATTCATATATTCATAGCACATTTTGGAATTCATATAAAATTTTAAACAAATAAATCGAATTAGAAACAAATTCAATTAGTAAAACAAGATATGAAATCATATAATTAAATGTAATTGCGCACGTAACACTTACCGGCACGTGTGAAAACACGGGGCGTTACATATATATATTAAATTATATATATTTTTTATATATCTATAAAAATTATGTATATATATATATCTATATTAAATTATATATATGTATAATTACTAATGTACTATATGTATTAAATATTATTTTTTTCTGGAGAAGATATATATATATATATATTAAATTATATATTTTATATGTATATAAAATTACTAATGTACTATATGTATTAAATATTATTTTTTTCAGGAGAAGATGAACTTTTTCTTCTTTTTTTTTTTTTCTTTTGAGATTTCTTTTATATGTATATATATGTATGTATGTATATATGTATTATATAATATATTATATATATACATGTATATGTATAAAATTACTAATGTGCTATATGTATTAAATATTATTTATAAATTTGTTGAATATACATATATATATAATTATAATTATTGTACAATACATATAAATAATATTTAATATGTATATATATAATGTCTTTTTTTTTTCTTTTGAAATTTCTTTTATATGTATATATATGTATGTATGTATATGATGGTGCAGAAACTTGTAAAGGATTTAAACACCAATCACTTTAGAATTTGTTTGTAGAAGGGAAGACCATCACAAGCGTTGAGCCTCAGGAACTGGGTTTCCAATGAGCGTGGGTTCTTCCAGCTAGGATAACACCAGGAAATCGTGCAGCAAGTGTGCAGGAAATGGTGAAATATATGAAGTTTTGGAGAAGATGAAGATGCAAAGGAAAATGATGCCCAATTCAGTAGTGTGGTGTCTTGTGAAGAAGATGACTTAGGGAAATGTGAGTATAAATCCCATATGTATAAGTTGAGGGCAAGGGTGTTTTGGGTAATCTGATCAAGTGGTCCCAAACCCAGTGTTGCCCTAGACACGTGGCCCAATATGGGAGATATGTGGAAAAGCATATGTAGGCCTGCCATAAAGGTAGCTATAAAGCAATGGTGGCAGGTGCACCGCCAAGTACGGAGTGTCAGAGAGCACTACATGGTTGTTACCGAGGGTTTGACGTGCTCGGTGTGAGTAGGCTTGAGGCACATCTGAGATAGAGGACCATGAGGGGTCCTAATTTTATGTAGTCTAATGAGGGCCCGAGGGACTCGAGGGTCCGATGAGGGCCTGAGACCAATGAGGGCCCGAGGAGCTCGAGGGTCCAATGAGGACCCGAGGGGCTCGAGGGTCCGATGAGGGTCCAAAGACCAATGAGGACCCGAGGGCTCGAGGGTCCAATGAGGGTCCAAGGACCAATGAGGGCCTGAGGGACGCGAGGGTCCAATGAGCGCCTGAGGGCGAGGGTCCAATGAGGCCTGAGGGACGCGAGGGTCCAGTGAAGGCCAGGACCTGAGGGACGCGAGGGTCTATTGAGGGCCCGGGGACCAATGGAGGCCCGAGGGTCAAATGAGGGTCCAGGGACCAATGAGGGCCAGAGGGGCTCGAGGGTCCAATGGGCTCGAGGGCCCAAGATCAATGAGGACCCGAGGCCTGAGACCAATGAGGGTCCCATGAGACCAATGAGGCCTGAGACCAATGAGGGTCGAGGGGCTCGAGGGTCCCATGAGGGCCAGAGACCAATGAGGGCCCGAGGAGCTTAAGGGTCCAATGAGGGTCCAGGGACGAATGAGGGCCCGAGGGGCTCGAGGGTCCAATGAGGACCCGAGGGCTCGAGGGTCCAAGGACCAATGAGGGCCTGAGGGATGCGAGGGTCCAATGAGCGCCTGAGGGCGAGGGTCCAATGAGGCCTGAGGGACGCGAGGGTCCAATGAAGGCCAGGACCTGAGGGACGCGAGGGTCTATTGAGGGCCCGGGGACCAATGGAGGCCCGAGGGTCGAATGAGGGTCAGAGGGGAGACTTGTAGTTTTGCCAATTGCCAGTCTTTAGCCATTTCCAAGTAGCTTATGAGGGCGGCTAAGTTGACCCAAAGATATAAGTGGCAAACCCATGAAGGCCCACGTGTCATGACGTGGCCTCGTTATATTTGTGCTCCATCAGTATATGTATGTATTATATAATATATTATATATACACAAATATAATATGTATATGTATAAAATTACTAATGTACTATATTTATTAAATATCATTTATAAATTTATTTAATATACATATATATATAATTATAATTCTTGTACAATAATTATACATAATATTTAATATGTATATATATAATGCATATAAATATATAAATTATATTATATATTTATTAAAAATCTTATAAATAAATATATAATATTATAATGAAAATATATATGTATTGTACACTAATTATAATTATATATATACAATTAATATTTTATTTATTGCATATATATATATATATATATATATATATATATATATATATTATAAATTGTATAATGAATGAATATTAACTATATAATATTTGAACTATTTAATTTTTTACAGGGTTTTTTTGGCTAATTTCGTAAAACACAGGGTTGTGGGTGCATATTGTTCTTCGTTTAAAATATTCAACAAGGATATTTTGGGTAAAATACCTCATTCATTTGACCAAACGGACTTAAGAGGCAGTGGGCTAAACATTGTTAACATAGGGTTTTTTGGACTATTTAATTTTTTACAGGGTTTTTTTGACCCATTTCGTAAAACACAGGGTTGTGGGTGCATATAGTTCCTTCTTATTCATTGGATTCCTGAGTTCATAATACTTAACTCGTGAAACGGTTTCCTTCTTGATGAACATGCAATAATAGGACTGTGTTATTTCGTATTCATCATCGCCATAAACAAGGATGAAGGCCCTATGGGGGGTGAAAAGCTAGAAGAATTGTGGAGAAGTACAAATAAAACCTAGTTCGTTAATCTGCTTTTTGGTAATGAAATTGAAGAGATGGCACACCGGCGATCAATAGTACTTGTAATTAACATACGGCGATTTTAATTTCCTGAAGAAACCAAGTAATTTTTAAATGATTCCTTGCGTATTCTTGATCCATCGCATCTTGCAAGTTCTGTGCCGAAAATCATATTCTTTTGCTCCTGCATTATGATGGTATCATTCATTTTAACTTCAAATGAACTCATCAAAGTAGTTATTAACTGTAATTTTTTGTTAAATCTAAGAGGGGTACAACTTGTAAATCTAAGATGGGTACAACTTGTAATAATCCAAACTCTCTATCTGATGGAACCAATTGATTTAGTATTTAGCACGTTGACCAGGGTATTGCTTGTCTTCATCGTCGTTATTATCTAATGAAGAAATTTGAAGAAGGTGATATTCTCTCAGAAGCTATATCCCAAAATTATGAAAAGGAAATTTGTCGGAAGAAATCTTTTGAGATTGTTTTAAGATTGATTTTGACCAAATAATCTTTTTTAATTCTATATACCATAAATTAAAATTAGATTTGATTAACTAGAGTTAAGAAAATTACTTAAGTTTAGTAATTATTTTTAATTTAAAATTAAATTCCACTTGTTGAGTTTTTATTCACGGGCTCGACCAAACCGGGTTTGGGATAAAATTTCCCGTTTGTTATATCCGTGTAACTAAATTATACCAAAATTACTCGTATTTTATACTTTTGTGATGGATGAGAATTTTGGAAAGATCTAGAAATTAAAAGATAATAGTAATAAATTCAACAATAAATAGTACTGAAATTACTATTATAATATTATAATTTGTTGGTATTTGGCGGCTAGATTTTTCCATATCCAACAATAAATAGTAGTGAAGCCTTTTTCCCACATTCTTCCACAAGCAATTCCAATCATTTCCAAATTTTTATCATACAAATATCAAAAGCTCGCTACGGCGGAGTTACGGCGGAGGACATGAAGCCCCACGTAGCTTTCCTCCCAAGTCCCGGCATGGGACACATATTCCCCCTCTTCCAGCTCGCCAAAAAGCTCGTCCACCACGGCTTTCACGTCAGCTTCATCGTCATCACCACCGAAGCCTCCGCCGCGCAGACCCAGTTCTTCCGCTCCCCCGCCGCCGTCGTACCTGATCTCACCATCGTTAACCTCCCGCCCGCCGACGTTTCAGGCGTTATCACCGCCGACATGAGGCTCGCCACGCAAATAGCTGTAATCACGCGCGAATCACTCAAACCGTTGAAACCCACACTAATCGAGCTCAAACCCATGGCCCTGGTTATGGATATTTTCACTACAGACGCCATTGATGTTTGCGGCGAGCTTTCAATCCCCGTTTACTCGTTTTTCACCGCCTCATCTGTTCTGCTTACGCTTTCGCTGTATCTCCCGACGCTAGACCGCAAAGTTGACGGCGAATTTGTCGATTTACCGGGGCCGGTTGAGATTCCCGGCTGCCGCCCACTTCGCACGGCGGACCTTCTAGATCAGGTTAAAGACAGAAAAAACGACGAGTACAAATGGTACCTGTTCCATGTTAGCCGGTTATCAAATACATCCGGGATATTTCTGAATACTTGGGATGATCTTGATTCCGATCGGATTAAAGCGATGAATGAAAACCCTTTCTTCAAAAACATACCAACTCCGCCGCTTTATCCCGTCGGACCTCTGATCAAAGAAGACGAAGCTAATTTGACGGAAAAAGATGCAGCGATTCTTTCATGGTTAGATAATCAGCCGTGTGAGTCAGTTCTCTACGTAAGCCTTGGTAGTGGAGGAACTCTGACGAGTAAGCAGCTCACTGAGTTGGCTTGTGGCCTGGAAATGAGTCGTCAGGGGTTCGTTCTGGTGGCGCGCCGCCCCACTGATGCGAGCGCCTCCGGGGCGTATTTCAACGTCGGCGGTGGTGATGAGAATGACCCGGCTGCTTATTTGCCTGAAGGGTTTCTCGAAAGGACCAAAGGGGTAGGGCTGGTGGTGCCGACATGGGCGCCGCAAATGGCGGTGCTGCGGAACAAGTCCACCGGAGCATTTCTGTCGCACTGCGGGTGGAATTCGACTCTGGAGAGCTTAGTTCATGGCGTGCCGATGATTGCGTGGCCGCTTTACGCGGAGCAGAGAATGAACGCCACCATGCTGGTGGAGGAAGTTGGGGTGGCGGCGAGGGTGGCGGCGGAGATAGGAAAGGAAGTGGTTGGAAGGGAGGTGGTTGAGAGGGTGGTCACGGCGGTGATGGTGGGGGAGCAAGGCAAGGCCATAAGGCGGAGGGCGAGAGAATTGAAAGAAAGCGCACTTAAGGCCGTGGAAAATGATGGGTCGTCACATAAAGCGCTAACACGCTTTGTTGAAAATTGGAAATCTGAGAAGTAAAGCCTTGTCACTTTTCTTGATAATCGGTAAGAAACTAAGAATTAAGATGAGAAGTGGATGGAGAAATAATTATGTGATGTGTAATTTTATTCTATGTTATAATTTATTTTCGTCGAGTATTTTGTTTTATCAAAGTATCCTAGGGACTAGGGAGTATATCGCGGGTAATTTTGATCTGAGCTTGATTCGATCAAATAATATGGTGCTAGTATTTTATATTTATAGTGTGTTTGATGAAAAATTTAAGAAAAGTGATCGATCCAGTGGCGGAGCCACTTTGATTTGAGGGGTACAATTGGCTCTCTCAATTTTTATTTTTTTTATATTATATATATATATTTGTGTATTGTGTATGTAATTTTTTCGTGTTTTTTCATTATTGATCCCCTTAATAAAATTAAAATTAATATTAATAAGAGTCAATATAATAAATTAATAATAATTGAGACAAAAAATATAAAATAATAATAATTAAGATTAAAAAAAATAAAATATTCTATATATATATATATATATATATATATCCCAAAGACTAATGGGCCAAAGAAAAAAAATACAAACCGAATATATTAATGGGCCAAAAAAATATACAAAGAGCCCACTTAACAAACCCATTAAAACCAAATTTTGCTCAAAAATTTAAAACTTAAAAGATCCCTCATAGCAGTAGCTGCGCACGAGAAAGGAGCCAAAACCCAATCCCTCCTTGAATCTTGATTCTCCTTTTATTTTGACAATTGATGGTGTGCCTTTGTTCTTAATATCAAGGTAATTTTATAATTGTTATTTTGTTTACATATATTTTGTATCTTTTCCTTTAACAATTAATTTTATTTTTTTATCTTTTATATAGGGTTTGTTTATTAATTATCAATATGGATAAGTTTCTTATTAGAAAGTCAAAGGATTCGATTCAATCAGTTCCACCTCCTCAAGAAAGTCAAAAGAATAAGAGGATATGAATCGAATTGAGCGAGCTTCCAAGTGATCCGGGATTAAGAAATAAAATTTTCGAATATGATCCAAATCAACAAGATGAAATTAGAAGAGCTAACCTCCAAAGAAGACCTTGTCAATTACGCAAGCATAAGTTATACAAAGAAATATCGATAATGTTATGCGTCATTTTAATCCCGAGTGGTTTAATACTTATGGTAGTTGATTAGAGTATAGCATAAAAAAAGATGCCGCATATTGCTTGTTTTGTTATTTGTTCAAACAAGATGCTGGAAAATAAGGTAGGGGTGCATCTTTTGTTGGTATTGGTTTTAAAGTTTTGAATAAGATAAATGGATTTAAGAAACATGTTGGAGGAACCGACGCGGACATCTGATAGCGGGTGCTCATTGGGCCCCATCGTCCTCAAATTATTGTCCTTTTACAACAATACTAAACTCACACGAAAGCAGACCTAAACAATGGCCGACAAAGACAACAGGACAAAGACATAAAGTAGGGATACAAAGTCTTCATAGCTGGCCCACAAAGACTTTTATGGCGATAATAATGAGCTAAGTGGTAGACAAAGATAAAGAAATAAGAATCTCTTTATGTCTCTTTCTTCTTTAAGTCATTGTCATCTTTAGAGGGAGTTCCCATCTTCGTCTGTATGATTGAGTTCTGCTGATGGGAAACTGGCTTGAGGATCTCCTATTTCTTCTGCGAAGATATGGTGGATGCTTCTCATGTACATATCTTGGCAATGTTCAACCCAGACCCAAGTAGTCTGAGTTTAACCGATGCGAACATTTGTGAGATACAAACTTGTAAGTGTTTTAAATAAAAAATTGAATTTCACTTGTTATTTTTTCTTTACTATTATGTTTTGGTCGATCCCCCTGAATAAATTTTCTGGCTCCGTCACTCGATCGATCAAATGATAAATATAATACACTTGCTCTTTTAATTGGTTGGATTCGATAGAGTCGGGTTTGGAATATAATTTTAAATACGCTTTTTATGTAAATCTCTTATAAGTCAATTAGTTTTTATTTGTAAAGGAAAATGTATTTATTTTGTGGAAAATTCAGCGTTTATTAAACTATTTATAAGAAAAAAACTTATCCTTCATCGGCCCCAGAGAACTCGTGAACTTTTTTTAACTCTATTCTTTTTGTCTTATTTTATATTCGTCGCTCAGTAATATTATTTTCATCTCAGATTTTGTATTTTCTATTTTTTATTTACTACTTTACTAGAATAATATATTCTTTTTGTTTGCACCCATTGGTTGTGGAGAATTACTGATGAGTACAAATAACAAAATAACAGAAAACGTGGATAAAATGTAAGAAAATTTCTATCCAAGGATAAGAGACTTATCATAGAAGGGGATAAAAATTGGAACATTTAAAATTAAGGAGATGGAATTTTGAATTTAAAGATAAAAATATAAAAATTTATATATATATATGTATATATATAATTTTAAAGAAATCAAAATTTTAAAATAATTGATGGAGATTTTTCGTCTCCTACATTAAGAAGATTATTATTTTTTTGAACCGGTCAGGCCGACCGTGACTTTTTTAAAGAGGTCCTCACCTCATTTATTCAGCAACGAACCCAAGTAAAAGTACAGTGAGAGTACAACCAATTGTCCACAAGGCTGAAATTAGAAGAATGTCCACCCCTCTTATGAACGTTACGAATGGGGCAAACATGGGCAAAGTAAATTGTCCGAGGAGCTTTACAAAGCACCAGCTGACTAATGTTCTTCCATTGATCATCATATCTCTATCGATCCCTGTTACCAATTGATAACACCCTTAAATCTCATATTTTTTGTGCTTCTGTGACTGCGCTTTAGTGCTTATATTGGGTATAATATGATGCTTTGATCAAGTTTTCTTTCATGAGTACAACACAGGCTTTAGGATTTAATTTGGAACGTTATTAGGCTTGGAGTATTAATTTTGATTGGGCCAAAGTTCAAGAATGGAGAAGCACTTAGGAGCCATGCATGTGCACGCGCTGATAATTGAAGTGGCTGACTGAATTGTTTCCTATTGGAATGGGCCTGGAGTTTTGTGGCTATTGGATCAAGTCCAAATTGTTAGGGTTAGTGTTTTCTTAAGTCTTAATGCTGTTGATTCATTAAATCCCGTCGAGTGTCTCTAGGGGTTGTGAATTGATTAGGGAATAACTGTCGAGTGTCTGTAGGTTGTTCTAATATTTAAGAGAAAACGAGGCGGAGTCGAGTGTCTCTATCTGCTATAGCTAATCTACTTGAATTAATTGAATTTATTTTTGAGTCCGTGATTGATGTCTGAACTGAATTATAATTCCTGGCTAGGTATTGTTTTCCATCTGATTGTTTAAACCCTCTTTCCAACGTGTTAGTTATTTCTTTTAATCTAATTTTCTTTAATTGTTTTCTTAGTAGTTGGTAGGAATTAAATCTAAAACCCCCCTTCTAATTTAGTCGACTAGTTTATTACACGTTTTTCCTGCGAGTAAGTAGAATTACTTTCAACCCAATCTCTGTGGATTCGACCCGTTTGCACTATACCCTGCTTAGCTGTGAACTGGATAATTATTTATTTTGATAAATTCGACACCTGTCACCAATGATACTAAATGGGCCACGCATTGGTCTCATCGAGAGGTTCCCAGGGTCCTGGGCGGTGATAGTCTCCAATGAGGATCCGATCTGGTAACTAGTGGCCTCAACATCGATCGTGACGTCCTTGGGATCATCGTAGTTGGTGTTCGAAGCGAGTCTATCATTAATGAGTATACCATCAATTACGTAGTTCCTCTCCGAACCATGCCAATTATAACATTTGCATCGAATTCGACCTAGATAGAGTTCGCTCCAAGTGAGAAAGCCATCGTTACCCCATGTAGCAAGGCAGCAAGTTCTGCATAGGTGTTCGAAGCTATCCCAATCCCCGCACTATAAGCTGCCGACAAATAGTCGTAGAATGCAAAACAAAGCAATTTCGAACAGGATGACATGTGTCATGTGACATCAGAATAAATGCAAAGAAAGTCATATGACAAACAGGATACATATATGTGCATTTATGATATTTATTAGGCGAAAAGGACAGCGAATTTTTTTTTTTTTTCCCCTTTGAATTCTGGTATTCTTTTCTTTTCTTTTTTCTTTTCTTTTTATATGATTTTTTTTTTCACTTCATTTATAATTTTTTTATATTTTTTAATTTTACTTTTACTATTATTTTTTACTAACTAGCTATTATCGTATTTTATTTATTTATTTATTATAAATTTATAATTATATTAAAAATAAATATTGGAATGAAGAATTTAATTTAATATATATTTAAATAATAATAATTTTTTTATTTGTATACATACGTAGGGAGGGTGTGCGGAGTTACTATTTACCAATATAATGTTTTAATTGTATGATTGGACATGAATTGGATGAGTTAGGGAGGATTTTTCATAAATAATATTTAAATTAAACCGGATTCATAAAGTGTTATTGAAAGTGGACGGGTTAAAATTTTGTTATAGAACGCCAAATGGTTTGGCGTTCTTTCATTTTTTTTATTATTTTTTTAACGGGGTTGCCATATAATATGGCAACCCAATGAAAAAAAAAAATTTTTTTAATATTTTAATTAAGGTTGCCATATGGTATGGCAACCGGATGAATTTTTTTTAATATTTTATTAAATCATATGGCGACCACATTAATTTTTATTTTTTTTTTTAATATTCTAATGACTTTAGGTTAGTTTGTAAATTAATTTTGGAATCTGGCATAAAGAACAAAGAGCACAAATGATGAGAGATTTTCAAGAATAATATTATTTTTACTCCGATTTAATAAAATAATATCGCTTTGAGGAGTATTAAAATTTTAATACAAGTCGCGGGTGAGATCCGAATCCCGTAGCTCAAGTTATAGTTAAAAAACGAATCAAATAGGGTCATATGGGTCATATGGACTAAAATTTGCTTCGTCGGAGGTTTAAAAGGTATCGAAAAAATATGAGGTTTGTTTCATTGGATCCGAATCGTCAAAACGAGTCCAACGAAAAAGAGGAATTCAAATCCGAATCTCGTAGCTCAAGTTATAGCTAAAAAACGAATCAAATAGGGTAACCTTAGTTCGAATAGTTCGAATAGGGTAACCTTGGTCCATATGACCTTAGTTCGAATAGTTCGAATAGGGTAACCTTGGTCCATATGACCTATTTACCCTATTTGATTCGTTTTTTAGCTATAACTTGAGCTACGAGATTCGGATTTGAATTCCTCTTTTCCGTTGGACTCGTTTTGACGATTCGGATCCAATGAAACAAACCTCATATTTTTTCGATGCCGTTTAAACCTCCGACGAAGTAAATTTTAGTCCATATGACCCATTTACCCTATTTGATTCGTTTTTTAGCTATAACTTGAGCTACGGGATTCGGATCTCACCCGCGACTTGTATTAAAATTTTAATACTCCTCAAAGCGATATTATTTTATTAAATCGGAGTAAAAATAATATTATTCTTGAAAATCTCTCATCATTTGTGGTCTTTGTTCTTTATGCCAGATTCCAAAATTAATTTACAAACTAACCTAAAGTCATTAGAATATTAAAAAAAAAAAAAAAAATTAATGTGGTCGCCATATGATTTAATAAAATATTAAAAAAAATTCATCCGGTCGCCATATCATATGGCAACCTTAATTAAAATATTAAAAAAAAATTCATTCGGTTGCCATACCATATGGCAACCTTAATTAAAATATTAAAAAAAAAAATTTTTTTCATTGGGTTGCCATATTATATGGCGACCCCGTTAAAAAAATAATAAAAAGATGAAAGAACGCCAAACCATTTGGCGTTCTATAACAAAATTTTAACCCATGCACTTTCAATAACACTTTACGAATCCGGTTTAATTTAAATATTATTTATGAAAAATCCTCATGAGTTAGGAAATTGAATGAACAATGAAATGGAATTACTTTATTATTGACTTATTGCATTCCTACAATTTGTACGTTCAATAATAAAATTAGGAATGAAATAAAAATATTAGATTCATTTCATTCATATTATTCACAAGTAAAAATATAAGTTACAATATTAATAATAATAATAAAGATTAAGTACATGACTAAAATATTTTATATATTAATATAATATTATTATTATTTTTTATTTTTAGCAATAGTATATTTTTATATCTAATATATTGTAACTATTTTATATCAAACAAGTCATATATAGAATATATGATATTTATTTTATATATATGCGTGTGTGTGCGCCCGAGCGTGCACGCATGCATGTGTATGTGAGAGAGAGGGGGAGAGATATTTATATATACATATAAATATTAATAAATTTATTAATATTTTTACATAAATTATGTGATTTTGCTGTATTTAATATAATACATAATTTTTAAAAATAAATTTAATATAAGTGTCAAATTTAGTTTTTATAGAATATTTTAATCTATTATACATAACTATGAATATATAAGTAAATAAAATAATATATTGAACATGTACTTTTAAATATATAATATATAAAATATTTATATCTATATTTATACTTATATTATTTTTATATAAATTTAAAACAATTTATTAATTTTTTAACGAGATTATATATTTATAATAATAAATAAAAATAATATAATATACATTTAATAAATATGTGGAAATTATATAAAAAATAAATAAAATTTGGAAATTAGGGTATTATTTCAGTAATGAGCATTTTCAATCACTTTTTGTACCAATTAAGGGTTCAGGAATACATGAGAAATACTCATTCTATTCTTAACTCATTTCATCATACCAATCATGCAATATGTTTGGTTTAGCGGATCCATATGTTATTTTTTGTTTTGAGGGAAATTGTTTTTATTTCAAACAGATCCAACTCCAGTTTTTGGTTTTAATAGGCCCATGTAGAAAGAGCCTTAATCTTATCACTCAAGTTTGGGCCTGCTCAAATACAATTTTGTTTTGTAATCTCAAACGAGTATGAGCGGAACAAGGGATGTGTTGCGGGTTGAGTTGAGTCGAGCCGAGTTATTGTCTGTCTTTCCTTTTTTTTTTTTTTTTGTTGGGCTCAAAGTTTGGCTCCGACTTGCTCGGTCCGATTTGACATCGAGTTCGAGTTAAGCGAACTTTAGATTTTTTATTCGAAGTTCGACTCGTTTAATGATTCAAGTTTAATTTGGCTGGCTCATTCTCGAATTCGAACTCAATATGGAAATATATATATACCCCAAAGATAACTGTCATGTACACAGGGACGGAGCCAGTATTTAATGTTGTGGGAGGCGAGAATTTAAAATATAAAAAATGAAGGGACAAAATCTTTAATTAGAGGAGCAAAAAGTTAGAATATCAAAAAATTAAGAGGTATAAATATAAATATATAAAAAAATATACATAAAAAAATTAAAAAAATTCAAAATTTAGGGGGAAGGGGGACCTCCCGACTCCGTCACTGCATGTAGGATGGAGAAATATTATCGTGGTCTCCTCCATTCTTGGCAGGGGTAGATAGGATATCGTCTAGGTATAGAGTGCCAGTGTAGCACCGCGCACGGGGGCCACCACATCCCCCGCACCTAAGCCCAATTCACATACGAAATGGAAATCCCGTGCATGAACCAAGCAGAGGCGAACGGGAGATAGACAAACGCACACCTAAGTTAGGCGGAACTTAGACCTTGACTTCACAATCCAACGAAACACATACAAATGCGGAAGCATAAACGTGTTATACAAAAGTTCAATCATAAACAAGTGACGGGTTCATCTAGTATAGATCCTTAATCCCGAATATCAAGTCATAACAAGTGACGGGTTCATCTAGTATAGATCCTTAATCCCGAATATCAAGTCATAACATAAATCATAAGTGCACACGGGTTCATACTGTCCATAAAAGCCTGTCCCGAAATTCATAAAATAATTCAAACAATTCATACTTATACATTCGTACAAACTTATTCGTATTCAAAATGCAAATGCAAAGACCTAACTTATACAAAAACTCGACTTCAAGGACAGACTCAAGCAGCCTAGCTCGAACTCCAAAGCAAACCTGCAAACTAAAAAAAAAAAGGGAAGGGACGAGGGTCAGTCACACTGACTGAGTAAGGGGCACTATACATATATACAGAGCATAGCATATTCAAAACGTAAAGGTTCATGAACCAAGGCATGGTTTTCGCACTCTAAAAAATTTTCACATGATAGTATATATATAGGGAAGTTGAGGCCTAGCTGTTGGAAAACACGAAAGAGTTGAGCAACGGAAGTTTAAAATTTTCCAAAAGTTTAATCGTTGTCTTGAAATTTTCGTGTCGTACGTAGGGTGTTTAGAAACTTACAAAGGTAGAAGCTTTCTAGTGATGTCGTTACCACCTAACGAACAACCTTCAAGCGAATCCTTCGAACGGCCTTTGAATTAGACTCCAAATTAGAAGCCCTCCAAAGCGTATCCCCACCAGTCCTATAACACGATCAAGCGAGTGAGAATGCTAACTCTATAGCTTGTGTTAAGGGTAGGATTTTTACTTTGAAAACTTTTCTTTCGGATTTTCTCAAAAACATAACACTTCTCGAGTGTTAGTCTAAAGAGCAAGAGAAGCACCACCCCTAGTATAAATACTAGGTGGTTCGAAAATCCCTAGGGTTTCTCAAACCTAGTGGACTTTGTTTTCTTGCTCACTAATTAACTAATTTAATTATTAATTTTAATTGGAAGAATAAGTTCTCAACTTGTTCTCCAAGTCTTACAAGAATAACCTTCTCTCTCCTACAATAGGAAGTTGGACTTTTCAACTTTCCCAAAGTTAAAAGTTAAGATTCAATAAATAAATTAATTCTCAATCAATTATTTATTTGGTTAAGTTTATTTGAGAATAGTCTTAACAATTAACTCAAAATTAATTAAAAGACTAAAATTAATTAATTATAATTTAATCAATTAATTTCTAGAAAAGAATTCACGTGTGGAATAACCACATGCATGGAGCCACGTACGAGCCATGTGTGCGTGACACGTGGCAGCCATGTGTGCTCGACACGTGGCAGCTATTCACGCGATCCATGCTCCATTTCGATCAACAATTTGATCCTTCGTTAATCATATTAACATCCTACCATAACCCTCGTATTCTGGCATTTGTGTGTGACCCTCTAGGTTCATTATTCAATTAGCAGTGACAGTAATTAATTAATTCCCTAATCAATTAATCACTTCACAGATCACACTACCGTAATCTAGCAATGGGTGTGTGACCCCTAGCCGAATAACGAAATGAATCAAAGAACCTTTCAGTCAATGACAATCAGTGAAATACGATCCTCCTACAACTCCATCTCTCAATCAAGAACTAAGGCATGGGAATATTCTCATAGCCTCAATATTCTTGATTTTTAAAGTTAAGTTCGTTTCATATCCATTTAGATCTCAATCCAAGAAAACCCCATTTTCTTGATATCTTGATCTTTTATCCACCTTAGCCAAGGGTTTAATGTTTAATGGACTACGAACAACTTAATCAGTAAGAGATCATTCTTGTTCTTAACAAGTGTAGGTCCTTTATCGATTCTACTAATTCTTCATATGTCACTTGTGTAATCCCAACGTAGGTCGTGGTTCAGGTGTCTATATGGCGACACCCTTTTGAGCCTATATCAAAGATTACAGAGTTAGCTCATATGAGACATTACAGAAACTCAAATCTAAGGATTAATGAATCACTTCATTGACCTGTGAGATATTTCCTAATCTGAAAGTTTCTGGAAACTTCCTTTCCCATTTAGGAATGTTCTCACGCGGGACATCTCAGTGATGAAGTTCTTGTAACAATCATCCTTATGTATTATGAACACATCAAGGTATGCACTTATCACTCCATGAAACTGAGTGATCCTTCAAAAGGACATAATCACATAAGCAAGTCTCAGCAGAGTCAAGGTCAACGCTCCCACTGTCTGTCGGACTCACTGACTTGGAGAAATTTTTAATCCTCGCCTATGGAGTTAAGAACTTGTTTCATGTGTCGTTCCCATACGACAAAGTTCTTAACAGCCTCATCGGATTAGGGGAATTCAATACATGTAAAATACAGTCAAACCCAAACAGACATAAATAAGCACATAAAGAAGTGATGGCCTATGAACAAAATTATTTCGTTTATTATTCAAAGACTGTTTGTGATTTTACAAGGAAATAGTAAAGCAAACATCTGCTTTAAGGGCACTATTTCTAACACTAGCGGCAAAACAACTAATTTTTATTAATTATGAATCCATTCCCGTTTCACGAACTCAGGACAAATATAACAAGACTCGGTGGGTACGAGTACGAGTTCAAACCAATCCCTTCATTTCAAAGTCAAATCAAATGAAATCAAAATCAGACGAACATACCTCTACTCCAGGGGATGGAATGGTTGTACACGCCCCTAACTATATAACAGATGAGGGGAGTGCTCAATGCTTCTCCTACCCTCAGGACTCCATCCTCCAACCAAACCTCCTGGTAGGTTTCGGTACATCTTTTCACACATATGGAAGTCGTACTTAGGAGTAGACCCGACGGGCCGACACCATCCTGGGGTTCCTTAGCACAAACCTCCGGGGCCCAACAGACAGACAGACATATTCAAATTCAAAGTCATAATTCTAACCCGCTACAGACCAACAGAACTTAACATATTTACCAAACTCACGCGTATCGCACTCACGTAACATACATACGTATCATACAAACGCATCACACATACATATCATACAATCATATCATACATACGTATTATACAAAAGTATCATACATACATACCTTACAATCGTATCATACATACGTATTATACAAACGTATCATACATATATGCCATGCATACATGCCATACTTCGCTTACCTCTCCGTGTCATTGTATCGCTCACCCTCATAACGCGGGGCAGGGCTCATGGTAGGCACACGGTTTGGAGCATGGGGTAGCGAAGCCCAACACAACAAATTCAAATGCAAGCATACATAGCGTTTCATACTTTCAAATCATAAGACAAAGCCATCAAAATACTTATTTCGTACATACTTACGTATACATAAGGCTTAAGTCACATGCATCCAAATACGGGCACATTTCATTAGGGTATAACCATATCCTAACCTCACCTTACACCGATGGAGCCGAAGACACATGAATGATCCACCCCGGAATCAACAAGGCCGACAAAGCACCATCCCGGGTGCACCTGAGCAAACTGAACACAAAATACAAGACTTAGACTCAAAGGTGAACTATATAGACGGTGTATGTTCATGCACTTAAGAGATGCAATTACGTAGACATAGTTCATAATCATATCAAATTCATGCAAGAGAAGTCATACCATAACTCAACATATTCATAAAATACGTTAAGAAATGTTCATGTGCACAATTGATGCGAACAAGATAAACGAAAGGCATACGGTGGCATTTATTCATTTATGAACACATATCATATTATTAAAGCAACATAAAATGCATATAAGAACAAGCACATATACATAAACATGATATAATAAGTTAGAAACAAGTTCAGAATTGAAAAGGCACGAGAGAAACGGGATAACATCAGGAAAAGGGGATCCAGGTGAAATTAGGCCAAAGCTGACAGTTTTCCAAAATGTACGAGCAGTAGTAAAATGGGCATAACTTTGGTTTGAGAAAAGGAAATTGATTTTTTCTTATTGTATATGAAACTAGACAAATAGAGTTTTCCAACGACATATGGCTCGACTCATGATTCAAAGGGATCCGAGAATGGCATAGGTCCGAAGACTGACGAATGCTAAAAATAGGTAAAGTGGCGACACCAAAATAAAATGGATAGATCTCCCAATCTGGAAAAGATATGGACAAACCGTAAGAAGGAGAATATTCTACACTCAAAAGGGTTTATAGAGTCAAAATTTCAGGTCAATCGAAGTTTGTTAGGATCAAGTTTGGGGTGGGATTAAAGCGTAAAGCAAGCTTATGAAACAACACGAAACGAAACAACACACATATGCATTCAAGGAGGGAGGAGACCACGGGGGTGTCTCAATGCAGTAGCAAAATCTCAAGGGAGACATGGGGGTGTCTCCCTTCAAGAGGAAAAGGAGACACAGGCGTATCCCGAGTCAGTAGTAAATAAACATGGCCAGACACGGCCATGTCTCACTTTCTTCATTGGGGGAGACACGGGCGTATCTAACCCCTACGTCCAAGCTCCAACAAGGTGCAACAATGGCAGAAAAATGGGGAGAAAAGGGGAAGGCTCGTACGACAACACCACAACCACAAAATCATTCAATTTCCACATTTTCATGCATAAAATCACTCACTTATCAACTTAAACACACTTAGAACTCATGAATCATGCTAGAAAACAAGATGCCATCAAAGCTTGAGAAAGGTGCAACAATGGTAGTTCGGGAAATAGGCAAGTAATGCACAAGCTTTCAACGAATAAACGACTAGGGAGATCACACGAACAACATACTCCAAACTTAGCTCAATTAGATCACATATGAAGGCATTAGAAGCAAATTTTCATATTTTGCACTATTCATCATCTTCAACAAAGGCATAGATACGAGCAAGAAAAACGGGATTCAATCGGATGAAAACGACGTACTCGAAGAGAGGAATTCAATGCTTACCTTGGATCGTTGATCGGGCGAGAGACGGAGCCGAAACTTGAGCTCAAAGTTGGGAGTGAATAGTGGCCAATCTCTTCTCTTCTCTTTCCCCTTAGAAACGAGATGAAGAAGAATGGGGAGCAGAAAGGGTTGGTCCGGTTTTATGGTCAAGAAAACCGGTTCGGTTCGATTCAAGACAGGTTCGGTTCAATCTGTTAGAATTTAAATCGGTAGACGATTCAAATGGCTTCAGAAAAATGCGAGGTTTGTTTCGTTGGACCCGAATCGTCGAAACGAATCCAATGGCAAAATCGGAATTCGAATCCGAATTCCCGAACTGAAGTTAGCCAAAGAACGACTCAAAACCCTAATTACGATTAGGTCCCTAAACTTTCAAATATTAAACATTCTAACCCAAATATATTTAATTAAATTCTATCCAAGTGGTTGGGAACCTTTTTAAAAAAAAAAAAAAAAAAACATGTTGACATATAAGACATGCGATAACATATAATTCACGGAAATACATAAATTCAGGAGGGTTATGGCTTTAGCTTATGGCCAGGGTGACGCTGCCTAGTGAACTGAGGTTGATGAGCATGACCCCTCAACGGGGACGAAGTCTATCCTCACTTAATCACTCGAGAGGAGCGTTCCTGCCTATGGGCCGGGGTGAAATTTTGCTATTGCTTAAGATTTTATGTTGTCGTTTTGTATTTTGGGGAGTCAGGTGTTTGACACCTAATTTATACCACGTCTAAGTATTAATAATAATAGAAATTACTGTTTGAATGATCGGGTCGGATCAGTTCTACAAATTTCCATTTGCCCAAGTTATAGTTTCATTCTTGTTTTTGTAGGGTAATTTATTTTGATTTAGTAATAGTAATATTCCAACCAAAAAAGTAATAGTAATATTTATTTCTTTAGTCCATAAATTAATAGATTTAAATCTTTAATGAATCCCGAAAATTAAAAGAAGTTAGGATTGCAACATTTGTGTACTCATTTATGAGGGTGGCCTATGATAACAAATATCAAATATTGAGATACAATGAACGCAGTCATGGAACCAACAATTCGAGCTGGACAGGACACAACTATGCCCAACCATCACTACAATTGATAGGAACCCTAAAATATATATATCAGATATCTATTTTTATATTTTTAAATTATGTTCGCAAATGCGTACTCTTATCGTATCGAAAATTCAGACTCCCTCCCCTCACAAGTTCGATTTACGATCACGACAAAATTCTTGTAACAAGATATCCCTTCTTCATCATTTGGGTTCTTGTTTTTTTATCTAATTATTATGAAATTCTTGGTCCGACCATGGTCAAATAATTTAATTTTAAAAATATTTGGGCTCTTCTTTAGAGTTTGACCAAGAAAAATGAGAACAAAATGAGGAAGGGATAATAATGCATCCATTTCTTTCCATGGCCGGTAGACCAAGGGATAATCATTCGTGGAGCACTACATGTGACAAAGCCCACCTATTACGCTGTAATAACAACAACAATTAAACCAAGTATGTGAAAACTACATCCACAAAGCAAAAGGACAGAGAGGGTTTTTATTTTAAAAACCTACGTAATATACGGATACGGTTATACGGATATAACATGATATGAATATGGTGATATAAATTTTTTTTTAAAAATTTTTTGCACGTGATAAGTGTCGAACACAATATCGGACACGACATGACACAATGAAATGATATTTTAAAAAATGGGTGTGCATCATAGGAAAAACACAATTCTTCAAAATCCATTTACAGGCTCTTGAATTCTTGACTTTATTATTTGTGATAATTTCGATTTTTCCTCCGAGTATAAATGAATACAGCAGATGGCAGTGGTTCAAGTTTGGAGGTTAATAAAGTCTCAGGCGGTAAAACCGTAAAAGTGATGGGAAATGGAAATGGGTTGGCACTTGGCACCTATAACAGAATTTCTTATTTTGCTGACACCTTTTCCTTGATTGTTATCAATGATCCTTCTATCGTTAGTCCAAACCTAGTTTTGAGGAGCAAATATTCTAAGTCAGACCGAATTGTAATAAGTTACGGATTCGTTTTAGTCTGAATCTTGCCGATTATATTGTGGTTGATTCAATTGTCGTGACTTGATGCTTAGCTGCTAGTTCGATTATCGTAATCATAGTTAGCTGGTCCTCGAACGGGACCTTTTCCTTCATTATTTCTTCCTTTCATGGTTCTAGGTTGTTCATGCCTAATATTTTTCCTAGCCACTTTTGTATGTCTGCTCTCCTTGATCCCTACTCGTTCTTTTGGTTGGAAATAAATGAGGAGGGCCCTCGCTAATCTCCAAATGATCTTATTAACCGATTTTTAAAAAATGGGGAAAAAATTATAGTCAAAAAATAAAAAAAATAAAAGAAAAACACGTTAAACAGAGTTTTATTTGTAAATCTTTAGGGTTATATTATTGTTTTTCCATTTCATAATTAGCAACGTACACATTGTGTATTATTACAGTCGCCAGATTGGCTGGGCCATTCATTGCTAATAATTCGATTTCAACCATTTAAATTGTTCCATGCTCATAATACAACTAATTGAATATTCAAGTACTGTTTTATTGTAGCTGCCAATAAATGGCAAGGAACCGTTGCCGGGGAAGGCACGGTATTGATAATTAGGGGGATTACGAGCAATCAATCAATCTCTAATCTCTCCGTTCAAGAGCTCTTAATTGTTAGGGAATCACGAGCAGTTGAGCGTTTTAATAGTTAGGGAGATTACGAGCAATCAAATAATCTCTAATCTCTCTATTCAAAAGCTCTTAATTGTTAGGAAATCACGAGTAATTGAGCGTTTTAGTTGGGGGATTACGAGCCATCAAGCAATCACTAACCTCCTCATTTTAAAACTTTTAATTGTTAAAAGATCACGAGCAATCGATGAAAATCTGATCACGATACATATATAGAGATAATTTTAAAATTATCTGTGGACCCCGATAATCAGTTGAGGCATAACAAAAAGCAGTAAAAGACATGAATAACAAACCAATCTTTGATTGAAAAGAAACATCAAATAGCTCACAAGTGGATAAATTCCCACTAGTCTACATTCATCAAGGACATAATATGGACCACAATGAAAAAGTAAAAAAAACAAAAAAAAAAATAACAAAAAAATTATCTACATCTAACCCTTGTAAAATACACCCCAAACATCCTAAAATGGTGCCAATAATATTAATAACTAAAAGAAAGAAAAATGAACAAAAGGGTGCACATAAAACAACTAAAAATTAAATAAATAATCCAACCTAAAAGCAAGAATTCGAATCAAGCTCCAATCTTGGAAAGCACCAACTTTCGTCTCCAAAAATCAGAGTCTTTTAGCTAAGGGAGCCGCAAAGAACCCCAAGAATTGTAAAGCCATGTTTGGATCCATGACTTTGGCAATATAAACACAATACGCTTTAGTTCTTGCACCTTTTGCCATCTCCTCCGACCAGTTCTTCCATCCGAACACAACGTAAGATCATTCCGATCCACCGGCCTCAAACGCGGGCATTCCCGCTCCCCAACGTGAGCTCAAGATCATCCATTCCCACCTCATGGATCCTCTCCCCTTCCCACGGCTTGACCGCCATACTCTCAAAGCCAAACTCCGTTGCTTTACCCTTATCCTTCAGAGCCTCCTTAGAAGGATTGATCTCAGCCACCGGTTTCACAAGATTAAAAGTTGGAGAAGTCGGCACCATATTCCCCACATTCGATCCATACCCTTGAAAATTCATCCAACGGCCCGAATCTACAGTCGAAGTATCTGACTCATCACATTCGGGTATGGTTGTGGGCGTGAACCGCTGCAAACGTGTCGGGCTCGCCGGAGCTGAAGCTGCGAAAAACGGGATATTTAAAGCCGACATAGATTCTTTCGCTAGGGTTTCCAAGTTGAAAGCTTGTTTGAGGTTTCTCGTGGGGGAGGAGAGGGGCGGGGTGACCGGGGCACTGTTGGAAATTCTGAGAGGCGGGAGAGACGAAGGGAGCGAGTTAAGCAGAAACGCAAACGGGTTCGGGTTAGGGTCGTGTCGGGTCGGGCTGGGGAAGGACGAGGACGACGGGCTTGGCTGGTAAGAAGGTATTGGAGATGCAAAGTATGAAGATGGAGGGCTGGGATTTCTTGATGAGCTTGGGGTTATGTTGGCCGATGTCCCTCCTATTTCCATTGGAATTGGCTTGCATCCCTGAACAATCAATTATGTCAAGAAATCACACAAAGTCGACAAATTTAATAATTTCTAGGATTTTAAGGTGAAAACTGGAGAGTACAGACAATTGTCAGTAATAAAAATGTCAGGAAAGAGAATTAACGCAGTAAAATCATTTTTTTTTTTGGGGGTTCAATAAATTCTTGGGAGCTGAATTTCACCCCAATTTGCAGAAACAAAGGGGAAATGCAGCTGAGAAGAGCATCTAACTTGAGCTCTCATCAGCTGTAATTTCTAGTTCATTTAAAGTAGACGCAGGTCCATAATTAACTCTCATCTTCCAAATTAAGAGGAAAAAGAAGGGGAAATTAGCTAGAAATCAATTAATTAACCAAAGAAAAAAGCAAGAAAAACAGAGAACCCTTCACAAATCCAAAACCCAGAATATTTTCCCCAAAAATGGGGAAAAAACCCTAAATTGAAAACCCGAAAGCAGCAATTGATCCAAAAACGAGGCAAACCCACATCCCAATTCAACAGATCTAAGCAAATCCAAGCCAAAAAAACAGATGAAAATCGAAAACTAACCTTGCGATAAGTAGTGCCATCAGGCTCGACGATCCAACCCGCCTCAGCACAGAGCGCTTTGAGAACTTCATTGTTGTCGCAGTGCTTGGGCAGATTGTAATTACCCTGCGCCCTCAACCCCGCGTAAATCTTAGCAGCTATGGCCCTCCTCCGCCTCTCCCTCCGCCTGTTGTTCTCCCTCTCCCTCCACGACGGCTTCCTCCGCCCCGCCGCGCACCCATCTCCGCCGCCGGCCCCGCCAGACGATGCCGTTGATCCTCCAGCTTCCCACATCATTTTCTCGCAATTTTCCAGAGCAAAATTCTCTGTTCCCTCAATTTATATCTACAGCAGAGAGAGTATATTGGGTTGCAGAGTCTGCAGCAGTGACTGTAATTGCTTCTTCTTCCACTGCTCTCTCACAAGTGTGGAAGAATCTGTGTATTTCTTAATGGCTTTATATTAATGTCAATAATAATAATTTAGTTCTTATTTTATTTATTTATTTATTTAGTTTTATTTTTTATAATTTTGGGGAATGATATAAAGTTTTTGATACAAGTTTGCTCTGCATTCAACCTACTGAAAACACTTTCGGTGTGAGCCGCACAAATATTTTTTTTATATTTTAAATAAACAATAATTATATAAAAAAGAAGTATTAAATATCATGCATTTATTGCTACTCAATAATTAACACTAAGCACAATTAATTACAAGATGTTGAGAATCGACTGTAACTACTTACCAATAAATTATAAATTGTTATGTATGCCAGATAAGTTCACACACACACACTATATAATATATATATATATATATATATATGAATTGAAAATAATAAGTAAAATTTCAATAAAATTCAATGTCCAAATACCGGGTTGTGTGAATTTAAATTATTTTAAAAGCTTTTTTCTAAATTTACATAAAATATTTACAATCATTTTTAGGATATAAAGTTCATAATACAATATTTTTTATCTAAATAATATATGTATATATACAATTTCTCCCTCTTGAATTTTTTTTTTTTTTTTGTTCTCTATTGGTCTCATCTCCCAAAATTTTGATTTGGTCTTTCGCCCCAAACCTCGAAATTTTATAACTTTGTTAATTTTCATCTAGTCATCTTTAATAAAATATATTCATCTTTTCTTTCATTAGATATATTGGCGATAAAAATAGGTTTGGCTATTCTATTTTGGCTTTCTATTTCTTTTTTTTTTTTTTTTTCTCTCGTTTACATACAGACATTTCATTATTAATAAACAATTGAAATTAATAAAAAAATAATTTAATATAAAAAAGATAAAAATATTCTCCCTTGTGATTTATTGTTTTATATAATTAATAGATTTTTGTGCTTTTAATGAAACTGAATAGATGGAAAAAAGGGCAAAAATAAGGCTGCTAGAATAAATCTCACTCCATGATGTTGTTGAAAAAGCGGTTTTAGGACAAATTTTCTTCTTTGTGTGTTTGTGGCAGCATGGGACCAGACTTGTCTCCTCGATTATTGCACTGGTCAACCATCCAATAACATCTCGCCACGTCACTCAGATTGTTCACTACTTGTGCCCCATTTTACACAATTCACATTACCATTTATATTAACAAATAATTACATCTCATTATTTTACGTTTATATCTAATTACAACGTAATTCATCATTTTTGAAAAATTACATTTTAATCTGGAACTTTGAGAACAGTTTATAATCCCCAGAGTTCTGTTATATCATTTCAAAACCATTCCTAATTTGTCAGTTAAATTCATAATTTATAGGGATCGTTTTCTTTATTTTTGTTAACTTTAGGGATGATTTTGTGAATTTGGTCATATATTCAATGTAATACTCATAAAATCGTTAGGGATATGAGTGTACTTTTATAAATTCCGTTAAGAGATCTCAGATCAAATAAGATTTATAGGGACTAAAATGTAATTTTTTGATATTGATAGACTGCGTTGTAATTAAGTCTAAATGAAGGGTAGTCAAATGTAAATGATCCTTGTATTAATTCATGAAATAAACCACTAAGAAAAACCCTATGATGTATTGTTAGGATACGGAAACTGTAATACGGACACGACACAATATGGATATGACCATATGAACTTTTTTGAATTTTCCACGTGAGATAACCCTAAATCCCAATTGCAATTCATGCATTTTTTGGCTTCGTAACTTATTTGTATGAGTACGAGCATATAATTTTTTTTCTATTAGTGATAGCTGTATTTTCAAATAGGGATAAATATTTTTTAGCATCCGAACTATGCCCGTTTTTGCAATTTATCATTCAAACAATTTTTCATTGCAAACCGCCATCCAACTCTAAACCATTTTTTTTTTGTGGTTTTGGGGAAAAAATTTGACACGTGGCATTTTCTTAAAACATACACGTCGGACCAAACCACCTTCAGATGGCATTTTGTCAAAAATGCAAAGGTTGGATGGCGGTTTGCAATGAAAAATTGTTTGGATGGTAAATTGCAAAAACGGGCATAGTTCGGATACCAAAAAATCTTTTTCCCTTTTCAAATATTCAATTAAGATTTTTAGTTAAGGTAGGATAATATAGAACTTGTAAGTTATACCATTTCGTGATCCTAATGTGAAATATACAATAAAAGAAATTACGTGAAAAATAAGAAGCAATAAATTTTTCTTAGTGTTTTGTTTCATAATACCAAGTTTCATTATGCATGATATAAGACAACAATCTGATCCATGATATACGTTATAACCATCATTTTTCTTGCAAAACACAAAGGTTTAATCATCAAGATCTTGTACAATTGAATTTTTTAAAAAAAATCAAAGCAATTTCTCTATAGTAGCTAGCATACAAGCCTCATCTGCATGCCCTTCTCAGTAGCGAAATTTTTCAGAAAATTTCAAAACAGCTTCTTGATTGTTAACAGAAAGTGCTACAATTAGCTACAACTTCCCAGCTTTTTTACACTGTTTCCAACTTCATAACAGAATTAATCTATATATATAAATGTCTATAAACCGAATTCATTCATCCATTTCTTCTTCTTCAGCACAATTGTCATACTCGTCGTTGTAGTAGAAGCCCTCGACTTGTCCACCAGCCAACGCCGTTTTAACGTGCTCTGCGAATGTTTCGGGGTTGTCCCTCAAAACTTCAGCAGCTTCGTAGTTCAGAGGGTCCTCGTGGTTCGGTTCCTGCACAAAAGGAGAAGTCATCCATCATGGAAAAGAAAAGACAGTAAGAAAAACAGGATAAGTAGAATTTTGAACAATAAAGATGATTTTAAGATACCGTAAAGAGATGAATCAATCCATAAACGATTGTGTTTATATTTAGCACCGGTTTCCAGTCTTCTCGTAAGATGTTTAGACAAACATTTCCATCTACGTCGATATTCGGGTGATAGACCTAAAGAACAACAAAAAAAGTAAAAGAATGCCCTCAATTGCAGCGTCAATTTCTCCATATTAATGCATTCTTTTTTAAATAAGTTAAGGATGTGGCATAATTTGGATCATCTGGCGCATATGTTGGATCCGAAACCTAATCATATAAGAAATTCGTCGCTGCATTACCCTCGTCTTGCATTTAACTTTAGGAGGTTCGTGGGGATAAATGGTACAAGGTTCGAAGGAGAAAGTGAACGACCCGCCCCTGAAATAAGGTATGGTCATCACAAAAATTGTTGTATATAATGGATTCTTGATTAGTGACACAACTTCAAACACAATTACATACTCATAATATCCTTCATCTGGGCAGATGGTGACTTCAAAGTTCATAAGGTTATCCTTGCCTTTAGGGAATACTATGCAACACTTTTCGGGCAGATTCAGTTCATTTATATCTACACCACAGCATAGTCGGACGAAAGAAGTGAATATTCCTGAATAATCGAGTCAAATCTTAAGCATTGACAGCTACTGAAGAGTGAAAGAGAAGACACCTTTGAGAAGACGCAGTTCTCCAGGCGTTTGCTTCTTAACTGCAGGTTCCCCGTTGGCACTTTGCGCGAGTTCTCTCTGTTTCTCCTTTACTTTGAACAGCTTAATCATGGTGCCTATGTGTAATATACACAAACTGCAACTGTTAAGCAGCTCTGAAGAAGTACAAACACAACTCAAGAAGCATGAACAATCACCTTCCAATTATTAGAGCAAACTCAACCATCATACTATTAGAGCAGACACTATAACCATACACAGGCAATACACGGGCACTTTTCTGTTGCTGGTTAGCATAACTCAACCTTCGATTTCCTGACCTACGGAATTTACTCGTAAATACTACCAATGTACTAGCCACAACAGATCAAGATCATGAAAAGAAAGGTAAACAACAAATGTAAGATAAGTTTATCTTCCAAAACCAGCTACAAACACAATTCTGATACCTATTCTCACCATTCAACCGCAATTATGAAATTACAGACCATAATGAATCATAGCAAATAATGGAACTATGTCCTGAATACACATCGACAAATCTAGTCATCCATCCATTCAGTGGCAGAGCCGGGACCCTCAAGTCGGGGTCACTTCATAGTACGAGGGTCGGGCAGTCGAGCACTAATATATCGGGATAATTTTGAAATTGGGGGTCATCGACACCCGACTTACCAATAATTTACATAGCTAAAAGAACATAATCTTGTGAAATCATTAACCAAACTGTACCTGTTCGACGAAATTCCTCAAAGAAAAATAAGATTGTTTCCAATTACAGAGATCAGCTGTAACAAATTACAGAGAAAGAATTAACAGAAATATATAAGAGAGAAGGAACAGAAGAATCTGTGGAAGGACGTCCAAAGCGCTTCTCTTCTCTCAATTACTATTTTACTAACCAGTTACTATAACTAATTTCTAAAAATTGACTTAATTAATGGAAATATATTTCTGCAATTAATATAAGATTACATTTTAATGGGGACTATTAGATTTTTTTAAAGAAGTTTAAATTCCATCTGATTTTCCTTTTTCGGCAATAAATGTGTATCATATACTTTGATTTGAAAGATAATTCTATAATTACGCTTGTGCACATATTCTTTGAGGTGTTTTAGAGAAGATAATATGTTGACATTTGTTAGCAAATTCCTAGGTACATGCATCGCCAAAAGTTATTTATTTATTATATTTTATTTTTCTTCTTTTAGAATATATATATTTTTTTAAGAAACCGATTGAAAACCATGGAGTTATAAGGACCCTCTTATTTATTGCAGCACAGATCGCGAAAAATACAAGATGAGAGCACCAATCCAAGCGCCAAACAAGGAATACATATAGAAATATCCGCGAAAGATATGTGGCATGAACAACTTCGGATAGCATGGGACAATGGGAGTTTGGTTATTCATTGAGGTTGGGAGAGGTGTCGATAACTATGGCTGAGATCCTAGGCTTGAGAGAGGGTCTACGCCTGGCTTGGGATAGAAGATATCCCCGCATTGAGGTCGAGATTGATTCGGAAGTTGTGGTGAATCTCATCAAGAAGGATGATGTCGACGATCACCCCTTGAAGAATTTGATTTTAGATTGTCGCGAGTTGTTGAGGAAGCCGTGGAAGACTAAGTTTGGCCACGTTCCGCGGAGTCGTAACAAAAGTGCTAATAGCCTTGCTCATTTTGGGCACGGGATTGATGATTATGCGTGGGATAGTTCCGCTTTGTATTTTTTTTTGGCTTCTGACCCCTGCGTGGGTCGTGGAGTTCGCTTAGGACAAAAAAAAAAAAAAAAAAATGAACAACTTAAGATAAATTCATTTTTGCCATGGATCTATTAAGTACAAGTCCAAACTTCAAAAATCAAAACCAATTAATAAGCCTAGCTATATACTCAAGGTTCAAGCAACCAATCTATACAATCCTGTGTTTTGAAACCCGGACCGGACCGGTTCGACCGGTGACCGGCCGCTGCTCCGGTCCGGTTGACCCCTCGAAACCAGTTGCTCCGCGGACCAGTCTGGCCCGCTAAGAACCGGTGTTGGAACCGAACCGGACCGGTTAGCGGGCCGGATGGCCCCGTTTTTTTATTTTTATTTTTTTGCAAAATACTTTGATTTTGTTAATTGGGTGAGCTAGGGATCAAACCCTGAACCCTTTAGATGGAAGAGGAACACTCTAACCAAGTGTACTACTTCAATTGTTGTTATTTTTAATTCAAATCAGAGAATAATCATGTGCCAAGGATCAATACGATAAGTAAGTTTAAAAAAAAAAAATTGGAATTCATTTAACATTAATATATATATTTTTATAATATATATCCATATAAATATAAGTTACGTGTAATATTCTCTTTATTTATTTTTCTATAATAAAAGTAGGATATTGTTGAATTAATCTTTTATTTATATTTACTTAAAAAAAAAATCTTTTATTTATATTGTTAATTTTTTAGATGTTGACTATTTTTTTATTTAGTTAGATATTTTATTATGTTTGTAGATTTATGATTTGAAATTTTATTACTAAAAATGTTTTTTGAAAATTACTAAGAAATTGAAGTGATTTAAAATTATGTCTCTTTTATATATAATTTACCTCATTTAATTAATTTTAATTCATATTTGTAATATTATAAAATACATATAATTAAATATAATTATTATATAATTATGACGTCATACCGGTCCGACCAGTGGTCGAACCAGTAAAACCAGTAACCAGTAAGGTTTCCCGGTTCGATGTTCGGTCCGGGTTTAAAAACATAGATACAATCTAAAGTTCCTATATTTCAAGATGAAAGCATTCCACCAAGTCACGGACTCCTATAACTTAGTTGTTTGATATTATACTAATTTAATAAAGTGCATCGTATTTAAATTTTTATACTTTAATGATTCAATTAAATTCAAATATAAAAAATTTTAAAAATGCACGACAGCTTATAAATAACCTATTACAATATTTAATTTGATCGTTAGAAGATCGGCATTCAAAAATCTACTCAATGCGTCCTTCTAACAGATGGATTACGTTCAACCTCTTAGGCTTCATTTACTTTGGCCAATAACGGCAGACATGTACGGTAATATGCCATTATTCATTGTTTACATTCCATGTGGCTAAGCCTTGGAGATAAGCAGCGGCCCGTAGGTGTTGCCTGAAATCATGAAGGATATATCACACGCCATTTTGGCGTGTGATAAAAATCATGGATTATCTCAGGGATGGAAAATGACAACTTTGTCCACATATTCTACACAATTACAAATTCTACCACATATAAAATACACGCTCAGTCTGGATATGAAGAAAGAAAAACCCTAGAGGCAAATCAGTTCCTCCAGCAGCCTCTTCCCTGTGCGTCGACGGTACAGAATTTTGCTAAAGTTTTGCACAATTCAGCAACGCTTATTTCCTTTTTGTGATGATTTAACATTCTCTCTCTCTTTCCTTGTCTTTTTCTTAAGTTTCGCAGATAGTCAGAGGCTTCGTTTGTCGCTCAAAGCTGTTCGGTAAGGTATTCCCCTTTTCCCCACAATTCGTTCGCAGTAGATTTTTGGTTAATGTTAAGTTTTCGAGGTTTATGCAAACAATTTTGTTTGCATATGGGCACAAGTTGTTCAAAACTTTGGTTTCCGAGAGTGCTTTGAAGTAATTTAAATTAGGTTATTGTCATATGAATTTGAGATTTATGTGCGAGATCTATTAATTGAAAATGAAACATTTAATTTCGAAGTGGAGATGAAGTATTGGGAATTTACCGCTGACAAATGGCCCCTTGTTAATAATCTATGATGGCCATAATGTTGTCATACATATTTGTTTCCTCTTATTATTGTTTTGGTTGTGATAATCTTTAGATAGCAAGATATGGATATCAATGATATGGATGCTGAAGGTGTAGTTGTTCTTGAGTTAATTCGAATTCAAGTCCTTCAGTTTTTGTGCCTCGTTTTATTACTTGTTCGGTCTGGCATGCTAGCGGGGACGAGGAGTCGTCGTAGAAACCAGCGTTCTTACAGTTTGCTCACTAAAATTCCTGACCAAATCAAGTATATTGAAGATCTTATTGATTCTAAAGACCAAGACTGCATAGACATGCTTCGATTGGGTAGAAATGCTTTTGGAAAATTATGTATTATTTTGGAAAATAGGGGTGGTCTGTCTAGTAGTCGAGGATGCTCAGTCCGTGAACAAGTTGCAATGTTTCTTAGTGTCATTGCACATCATGAGAAAATAGTGGTTGTGAAAAAATCCTTTCGACGCTCTGGTAGAACAGTCAGTGTTCATTTCAATAGCGTACTTAATGCAATACTTAGAGTGTATGACGTATTTGTGAAAGCTGATCCTGTTGAAGCTGATAATTCAAATGACCGATGGAAATGGTTCAAGGTATTTGATTCTCCCTTTTCTTTGTTGGGGTTTTAGAATAAAAATTCTGTTGGACTGCATTACATAATGTTCATTTGTTGTATGTTCATGTCGCAGGGCTGTTTGGGTGCTCTCGATGGTACCTATATTCCAGTCCAAGTCCGTACGAGTGATCAGCCACGATATCGATCGCGTAAAGGCAATATTTGCGTGAACCTACTGGCAGTATGTAATCGAGACATGAATTTTACAACAAATGTTCACTTACGGTACTTGAATTGAATAATTTCTTTAGAGCTTACAATTATAAAGAATCTGCCATAAAAATACACGTTCTCTTCACACCCAGAAATGAGTGATTTTTAACATTCAAAGATTTGGGGAAAATTGATGCAAAGAATAAAAAAAGAATAGGAGATTTAACAATTTCATACCTTTGCCTGAAAAATAGCAACTTGATTAAACAGAAGATCAATTCGGTGGTGATGCTTCGTCAGATCTGAGAGACATTAGGTGGACTTGGGTTACATCTCCGCGAAAGTGCAGAGCGAGAAGAAGGAAGAAATGAAACTGAATTTTTTGGGAACAGAAAGAGAATCCCCAATTGTTAAAAGCGAGGTCATTTGGGTCATTTTATCCAAAACTCCTTCATTTACCAGGCAAAAGTAAATGGCCAAATTAATACACATGACATATCATATACACAAAACATGATAAGTAAACAACTAATTTAATAATTATAACATTATGTTTATACCCCATTATCATAACATGCAAAAATCATCCTAGCAAAAGTAAATGAAACCTTAGAAAATATCGACTAAGTAATAGTACGATCCATAATATGTCCTATTAATATGAATTTGGACCACTTTCTTAAAAGTTAAGGGTTCGATTCAAATCATTTTATTTTGACTGTATTATAACCCACATAAATTATCGATCATATTCCTCCCTTTTATTATCTAAATAAGTCACACTTTGAAACCATATTTAAATGTCAAAAACAAACAACATTAATTTAAACTTTCCTTTTTAAATACATTATATATTGGGTTCTTAAATGCTTATTTACATGATAAATAATCAGAAAAATAAAATAAATCATAATCTTATAATTAACAAACTAAGCTTAATTAACGAATTTGCAGATAAATTGAAAGATGAAAAAATCCTTAAATATCCATAATTACAAATTTACAATTGCCTTTTTGAACTACCTTACCATGCCTCTCCCAATCCGAAACCCTATCTCTTCCCTGTTTCATCCTCTTCCCCACTACAATGTTGCCTTCTTCTTCTTCTTCTTCTTCTTCTTCTTCTATCTATATATAGTACATGTCTTCATTTCTCAACTCATTAAACTAACATAGTTCGAATCAAACACTGCAATCGTGCTCTTGCTGAAATTAACAGAGAAAGAATCATGAGGTCGATGAATCTTGCCGATTCGTGGGTTCAAAGTCACTCCATTTTCAAGGACCGATCATTCTCGTGCAAACCCTTCATCGGCCTCAATCAATTCAGAGCGAAACCCTCTTTTCTCATCAAATCAAGAAAACCCATTTCGTATTTCAGCGTATGCGCCGTAGTTACGGAGGAAGAATCAAGCATCTTGACCCGGAAAGATGAATCTCCCTTCAATTTTAAGGCGTACGTAGTCGAGAAGGCGAACTACGTCAACGGAGCTTTGGACGCCGCCGTCGCGGTGAGGACGCCGCCGACGATCCACGAGGCAATGAGGTACTCTCTGCTCGCCGGAGGGAAGAGGGTCCGGCCCATGTTGTGCCTCGCCGCCTGCGAGGTGGTGGGCGGCCACCAGTCCGCCGCCGTGCCCGCCGCCTGCGCGGTGGAGATGATCCACACCATGTCGCTAATCCACGACGATTTGCCCTGTATGGACAATGACGACCTCCGCCGCGGTAAGCCCACCAACCACAAGGTTTTCGGCGAGGATGTGGCGGTTCTTGCAGGTACGAGGTTCTTGGGGTTTTGGGAAACCAGCATTAGTTCGAACTATTGATATTTTTTGAAAAAAAATCGAATCTTGGTTTCTTGAATAAATTTTCCTCATGATCTTGCTCTGTTTCAGGGGATGCTTTATTGGCGTATGCATTCGAGTTCATGGCGACAGCCACCAAGGGGGTGTCGCCGGAGAGGATTCTGGCGGCGGTGGGGGAGTTGGCGAAGGCGATTGGGACGGAGGGGCTGGTGGCGGGGCAGGTGGTGGACTTAACCTCCACCGGGAATAATTCTGATGTGGGATTAGATACATTGGAATTCATACACATACATAAAACCGCTGTACTATTAGAGGCTGCCGTCGTGTTGGGGGCGATTCTAGGCGGAGGGAGCGACGAACAAGTGGAGAAATTAAGAACTTTTGCTAGGAAAATCGGGTTGCTTTTTCAAGTGGTGGATGATATCTTAGACGTCACTAAGTCCTCCGAAGAACTGGGGAAAACTGCAGGTAAAGATTTGGCGACCGATAAAACGACATATCCGAAGCTGTTGGGAATGGAGAAAGCTATTGAATTTGCTGAGAAGTTGAACGCAGAAGCTAAGGAGCAGCTGGTGGATTTTGATGCCGACAAGGCGGCACCGCTGGTGGCTTTGGCCGACTACATTGCTAACAGACAGAATTAAGCGTTATTACTGGAATTATGGGCCTTCTCTTTGTTAATTTAGAGAAATCTGTGTTTGTTGTAGAGATTCTTGGAAGGCTAGATGACTATAGTTGTAACTTGTATACAATGAAGTAACGTTGTATTCTTATTCTTGGTAAAAAATGAATCTTGTCACCATGGTTATTTCGAGTTAGTTTTCTTAGTTAAACACCCTTTGTTGTATGCTAATGGAATTGGTGGCAGACTGGCAGTAGACTAGCTAATCAAAAGAAATTACAATTCACATACGGGAGTTTGACCTAATTACAAAAAACCGTTCGAGATTTGAGATTAAACTACAAAAACTTCATTCGACTTGCTCGTAAGATTGGCCTAAAACGCGATGATATAGTCATGAATTTAAAATTATATATTGATCGGTAAATGAGACTCATTCAATCTTAACAAAACCATCAAATTTGATGTGTAGTGTATCAGTCTCATTCAATCTTAGCAAAACCATCAAATTTGATGTGTAGTGTATCATGAAACGGTTGCGACAACATGAACATATCCAAGAGAGACGCCTACTTTGACAGTAAAATAAGGTGTCATGAGCATAAAAAGTCCAAGACGGCCTTAGAGTTTGACACTTTTTTTATGTGGAATCAATGAATGAAATTACCGGTTATAACAAGGATTGAAAGTTTGAAGTATTTGGTTTGACTCAAAATGCTTTGGAGTAAGGATTCAGACTTTGAAATGGTCTACTTAGTCGCCTTGATGGACAAATATAAACAAGGGGAATTGATAGTTCAAAGGCGAGGTTAGTATTTATGTTTTTGTCAATAATGGGATTAAAATGAATTTCAATATTTTTGGATCTTTACCAAACGCTAATATTATAGTGGTGACAAGTGAATTTTGAGGAGAAACCTAGAATTGATTTAATATCAGACATAATATTTTTTGACACGTTAACTATTGTATTTTTTACAATTCAGTTTTATTATAGGATGATTGTTTTTACAAGTAATCATCCAACATAGGATGATTTAGAAATTTTCAGTAAAATTGATTTTCTTTTTTCTTCTTTTTATATTTCGGAATAGGATGTCTGTTGTGGAATATAGAATGACTGTTTTTACGAATAAGCATCGAACATGACACTCAAACTTAAGAATTATTATAATGAATTTCACATATATTTTTCAACTATTTTGTGGTTCATTTGTACTCATTAACTTAACTATGTATTTTCATTTCTCTGTCACGCATTTAATGTAAATTATTCTTAAAGATGCTTTTTCAAGATAAATTGCTAAATGACCGAGTGTTGTTAAATGGATGACTAATTCAACTTTATTTAAGAGATTTCATAGAATGACAATGACAAACGCTCAAATACACGTAAACTAAAAATATAATTTATAATATATCTATTAGTTTGAGTGTAATAATTTCATTTTTTATTGTTCACATAAATTGTACAAGAAAAATTATTTATGATGATGTTATCTATACTATGCAGTATGCATTAGCCAACCCATCTCTAAGGTTTGAGTGACCCAAAGAAGAAAATGAGAAGAATTTTGTTATTTTAGAATCATTTTTTTAATTATAACTTAGGGACACGTGAATTATTTTTAGGTGGAATATGTTTTTAATTTAATTAAGGTAAAATATGTATATAAGACAGACAAATTACATCAAGTTTTAGTGCTTGATAGTATTAAATAAGCAAATGAGTTCCATATTTTTCCCAAAAGTAACTAACAATTATTCAAAATTAGAGCAAAAATAATGATCGCCGTTGCCGGGGATCGAACCCGGGTCACCCGCGTGACAGGCGGGAATACTCACCACTATACTACAACGACTTTGTTGTTTGATCAAAGCTATTTATTATTTTATAAAATTAAATATTTTTCCATTTATAGAAGAAAAATATGGTACTTCAAACCTTTCCTTTTCCATAGGCATTTGCAACAATTTTTTGCTTCTTTTTTCTTTTATTTTGGATGGTAATTGAATTCTATGAAATGTTCTTCACTCTCTCTCTGCTTGTGGAAATAGCGCGGAGTAGTGCGTCGTGTTGTATAACTTCCGGTCTCGAGATGCCACCAACGAAGAAACGATCGTTTGTCAAAAATATCATCAGGAATATTAAGCCAATTTGGTAAACAGCACATGCCACCAAAAGTATACATTAGTCCATAAGTTGGACATTGTATTATACTAGCTAATGGTGGCCAAATAAAGCAGTGATACAAATAAAACCCCGTTACTACTCACTATACACTACCAATAAAATATCTTGAATCTTGGAAATGTAGAGGTTCATTACCCCAGCACGTCCATCCTGCCATCATCTCCCTAGCAAACAGCTCAATGCAGCGTGCAGGCTTAGGCCCCGGAGCGTAGTCTAAGAGCAACTCTGTTGAAATGCACGGAAACATAAAATAAACGAGGCATTATGAATTTTGTTTTGAGGAATTGATGGTAATCTGTTCACATACCTCCAACGGGAGGTTTCCTCGAATAATCTCCTGGAACACTGATGAAGACTTGATTATCGGGAATATGTTTCAGTCCCAGCAGATCTTTGGGATTCACTTCCTGCATGGGTTGAGATCAAGAAATGGATAATGACGGAAAATTGACACCTGGTTAGTGATGATATCTTACCTTTCCATGAGTATAACCCAGGAGAAGACACTCGTATGGTCTGTGATGAAAGACATCCAGTTCACTAATCAACGAGCCATCTGGTTTAACCTAAAATTGAACTAGGTTGAATTTTGTGTGCAAAACTAAGTGGCATATATTGCTTGTTAATATTGTAAAATATTAATATGGATAATTACACTGGCATACCCTGAGGATTGGCGTAATTACACACACTTCCTGTGAGTTTGAGAAATTATAAGAACTTCCCGTAGCATACCCTAAAGTTCTGCCTAGCACATGTTACCCATACGGCATGCATAAAACATTAAAGATGGTTTCCTCAAAACTAGTCGATCCAGATGTAACGTAAATTCTTTGAATATGAAAGTTTTTGGATTTTTCAAACCTCGGTTGAAAGTTTGTGTAATCAAGCCAAACATTAGGGTAGGCTAGTGTATTTCTCCTTAAATAATAATACCTTCAGCCAGTAAAATGTGGCAACATGCTTCACCCCCCACTTGGGAAATAATTCATTCTCCACAAAGTTTCGTAATTTCTCCCTATTGGTTACCCATAAGGCTACCAGAGCTCCATTACTATGGCTAAGTTGCTTTATGGGAAGAGATAAAAAGTAGCGATTTGGCAGAGTCCTGTACCTGTAGTTGACAGAAATATTCTAATGAATCTGATGTCAAATTTTATAGTGTAATAAATACTAAATGCATAACAGAAATTACATAACATACTTCTGTTTCTGATGTGCACTGCTGTTCTCCCATGGAGGATCGATGACTATAAGATTGAAGCCACAATCAGGTTCAGCTGCGGGAGAACAGTAACGAACTCTTAAAAGTCACTTTGTAAAACATATACGATAATTATCCCTTTCGCATTGTTAAGTTTTCAAGAACCTACATTTAAGTCATTGCTTATATCAGAAAATTGTGCATCTTTGATTTTGTTACAAGGCAATCCGTAATGATAAAAGCACATAAAAGAACACAGGCAGCTGACAAAAGTGTGCTAGAGACTCGGTAATATCATGTAACAACTTTTTACCTATCATTACTAGCTAATCAAACTTACAAGCTTTCAGGCACAAAAGGAACTTAACTAGAGTCCCTCTAAAGAAGATCAAAGAAAATAACTATTGCGAGCGATGATCCTTACCAGGAATCAGGCTCTGAATCTGCCTAAGATCAGACTTCCTCATATCAAGAAAAAGTAAAGCATTTGGAACGTTAGATCTGTCTGAAAACAACCCAGAGATACAAATACGGAGAATTGAACATCATTAGGACCAACTAATCCTTTCAAGAGCTCAAATTTCATACCATATAGAAACAACTCTTCTTTGGCAAAACATAATTGTGGTCCAATAGTTCAGCCTCTATGTCGCTGCTCCCATCGTTGACAACAAAATTGTCGAACACTGGAACCATCCTTTGATCTTCAACACCTGCAAAACAAAAGAATCATATGTGTCCTACACTTGGAACTGCAGAAAAAAGATATTCAGATTAACCTTTCTCTAAGCTTAATTTGCTCGTGAAAACAAAACAAACCATAGATGAAACTACATGTCTAGACCCCTATGAGCCAAATATGTACTGTGAAAAAGTTGAGAACTACACCACCCAAAACTGATCTTAATGCAACATGAAAAAGATGTTGTATTTGTGTTCTGTTTCCATCCCAAAAATCCGAACCTGCATTTTCAACTGCTGTGTTATCTTCACGAACCTTGAGAGTAATCTCATAAAGTGGAGCTTGCCAAACAGTCCCTAACTCGACAAAATCGAGCTCATTCTCTTGCTGCATCAATTCTCCATCACACTTGTCCCCATCATTCCTCAAATTCTTCAATACTTCCAGCAGGTCACTTGCACCAAGTAATGCTTCATGGGCCTTCAACAACGCTAATCTCACCTCCTTCAGACCAAAAACCAGCAAATTAACTCAAAATGGAGGGGGAAACAAAAAGGACCAAATACACACAATTCTGAAGACACTAACCTGATGGCGTCGATCGGCAATTTGTTCCCGCGAGTTGAGAACTTGGGCTTTTTTCTTCTCTTTTTCGCGGCGTTTGCGCTTTCTCGAGTTTTTCGTAGCATCATCATTATTTTCAGGGGAAATTTTCAAAGAGGGGAAGAAGCGGGAGTAGTAAGATGAAGGAGAAACCCTAAACCTGGTATATGAGAGGTTCAGAACCCTAACAGGGTCGACAAAGCAAGCGTCTGCGTTGTCTAACCGGTAAATGCCAGATTCATAGAAGGCTGATAACTGCTCGCAACAATCGGCGGCGGCCATTTCCGGCGAAGGATTTCGATGAGCATCTTTGGGGCCCAACTAAAATTGTCAACATAATTATTTGTAGTCCGTTTTACAACTGTTAACGTGTTGAATTTTGGGTTAAAAAAAAAAAGAGAAAATTGCATTTTTGGTCCCATAGGAAATAGGTCAAATTTTTTTTGGTCCCGTAATTTTTAAATCGTCCCGTACTTTTAGTTTTTCGATAAATGTAGTCCCAAAGTGAAAAAAAATTCAATATTAGTCCCAAAAAATTTAGAAATATATATTTATAATATTTTTTCTTAATTAAAAAGTACATATCAAATATTAGGAAAATTTTAAAAGAATACCAACCACATGATATGCATTTTATTTTTATAATAAATAATAAGTTATTACATTTTAAAATATAAGTATTACTTTAAAATTATAAAATAAAAATATATACATAATAACATAAATAATAAAATAATCTTCAATATTGCATTTAGTTAAAAATATGTAAAATAAAAAATTGAAAATAATTAATATTTACAATACTTAAATATTTCTTATATATATAACATTGTATTCATTTAAAATAATTAACTTTGGATTTAGTTAAAATTGAAAATAACATAAAATTTATATATATTTTATTCAGTAATATAATATTAATTAAAAAATTAAAAAGTAATTAATAGCCATATATATTTAATGATAATTCAAAAATAACATCAATATTTTATTTTCAATTAGTAGCCATATATATTAATTATTTTCAATTTTTTATTTTATATATTTTTAACTAAATGCAATATTGAAGATTATTTTATTAATTGTGTTACTATATATATGTTTTTATTCTTTTATTTTATAATTTTAAAGTAATACTTATACTTTAAAATGTAATAATTTATTATTTATTATAAAAATAAAATGCATATCTTGTGGTTGGTATTCTTTTAAATTTTTCCTAATATTTGATATGTATTTTTTAATTAAGGAAAAATATTATAAATATATATTTCTAAATTTTTTGGGACTAATATTGAAAAAATTTCACTTTGGACTACATTTGTCGAAAAACTAAAAGTATGGGACGATTTAAAAACTACGGGACCAAAAAAAAATTGGCCTATATCCTATGGGACCAAAAATGCAATTTTCTAAAAAAAAAAAAAAAACGTGTAGAATTTTAACCTCAATCTGATTCAAATTTAATATAATTATTAAAGAATAATTAAAGCAAAAGACTCAATATATTATTTTTTAAAAAATATTATTATATTTTTTTGGAAATTTTAAATTAGATCTTCCAAATTAATATAAAAACATACATAATACATTATATAGTATTTTTTTAACAAATATGATAAATTTGTATGTATTTTTTGTTTTTATTTCATTATATTATTATTATTATTATTATTATTATTATCTTTTATGGCTAGTTGTTAAATTCAATCAAATTATATCCAGATTTAACATTGGCAAATTGAGATCGGGTAGAATTTGAATTCGAATCTAATTAGCAAAATATGAAATTAATTTTGTGTTTGGATTTGAAAAATCCGATCTAAACCTAACTCTTGATAATTCTGCTGTTTGTAGATAGTGTTGTCCTTTAACAACACCAAAGTACAGAGAATTTTTCGAAAATATTACTTTTTGTAAATCGAATTAATGAAATAGTACTCGTCCGATGTAGATTAATATTTTGATATCAGTGGCCATTGGCACTGATGACCCTATAGAAAATTTTATCGGGGTCGCTGGTGAGATAAGCGACCCCCATGAACTTTTTTTCTTTTAATATATTTTATTGGGGGGGAGGGGGTTGATAGAGAATGACGACCCCCAAAAAAAATTTTTAAAATATTTTATTATCTACAGCGACCCTTAAAGAGTTTTTTTTTTTATTTTTAAATGTTAATTTATTATGGGGCCGCGGATATAAACAGCGACCCAACTCCTCAGATTCCCTGGCAATCACGGATATATTAATGCACCAAGGCTGCAGAAGTGATATATCAATGCAGTAAAGTTGCAGCAATAATGTTCGAAATGTGTTATTGAAAGAGGTTTACTATCACTAGAATTTCACGATCAACCTTATTTTATGATCTCGTTCAGCACATTCATGATCTAATTGGTTTGCAACGAGAGGAATACAATATCAAACTTTTCTCAACATGGTACATATCAAAATTTTCGGTACCGATCGAAATGGTTGTTGAAATATCCTATCATAATTTTTTGGACTGTTACACGAATCTAGCATCCCAACTCGAATAATTCAAGGTGTTTATTGTCGCTAAACCCATCCAACAACAACAATCAATAGATACTCCTTGGAGTGAAGATATGTGACACTATATGGAACTTCTCACCCAAGATATGCCTTAATTAACAGTGGTTTCACAACATTTGATATTAATGACTCCAATACTGCACTCCAACAAAGCAACCGGGTTGACGCTAATGTGGTTCTAGAATAGGATGCAAACGAGCCGATCCGAGCCTTGGTCCTTTTTTCTGACTCGAGCTCGGCTCGAGGCTCGGGCATATTATATTATTTTTAATAAAAAATTAGTTTTTTAAAATATTTTTATATATAATAATATATATTAAATGGATATATATAAAAAATATATTTTTTTTATTCATTTTGTATAAAAAATAATAAATATATATATAATATTATATATTAATAAAATATTTACATATATAAAAATTAAAATATTATTTTTTAATTAAATATATAGGCTCGCGAGCTAACTCGTGATGTAACATCCCGTTCGTCTGACTTATAAGGTACGCCTCATTTTAACCTTTTTATGTGTTTAATTAGGTGATTTTGTATTTTGCTCGGCCATATTTGAACTCTTTATGAGTTTAGGGGTCTTTTTGTAATTTTCTCGTTTTAGGGGTTTTTCGGTCATTTATCGTTCGAACGAGATTTTGACCATTTTGACCCCTTCAACGCGTTCGGGCCATCGAAACGAGTCCGTAGACTCTGAGTTTGCCCAATTCTGACGTCGTTAACCCCTTCTTCCGATCGTTTTCGTGTACGAGGACCCGAGATATAATACCCGGATCCTCGTTTTGCGTGCCATAACTCCAGTCTCAGCGTTCTCTCTCTCTCTCTCCCACGATGCTATAACTGTTCCGGCAGCTCCGGCGGCGGCGCTCCGGCGACCTTCGGACAGCTTGTCCGCTTCGTCGTGGTGAGTCCAACACCACTTTCTGTTCGCCAATCGGACACTCGGTTTAATTTCTGCGGATTTATTTGTGCATTTGTGATTTATTTGATTAATTGAACTAAATGTAATTTATTTGCGATTTGCTTGACTTATCGATTTATATGAACTCCGATGTATACGAAATCTTACATTTAATGAAATGTGATATGCATTGATGCTTTGAATTGTAAATTGAACCCCGTTATGCCGAAATTGTATTAGTTATTAATTGTTTAAAACGTAATTCGTACTTGTATGTTCGATAAATTGATGAATATGCATTGCTTGGTATTTGAAAATATGTAATGAATTATGAATGTATAAATTTATGAATTGTTGTTGATATTAGTTTCGTTTCATGCTAATTGGGTATAATTCTCGTATAAGGGGTGTTTATGAAATTTTAGAAAATACAAATTTGTATAGCTTGAATTAATTGAACCTTATCATTTGAAAACGATTAAGCTAATTTTGATTTAAGTAAAAGTTGAATTAGCATGCCTTGGGTGATTAAATTTGGGACTTTTGCAATTAAAGTTTAATTACCTAACTTGAATTTGAATTGAATATGTAAAATATGTAAAATAGGAATTGAGTAGGGTTAGAATTTGATTTGTAACCTCGTGAAATTTGTATGAATTAGGAAGCATGCTATTATGATTTATTTGATTTATTAATATGTGTCAATTGGTATGAAAGGTGCTACGTGAATTTGCATGAAATGAATTAAGTAAACTTCGTTAATTAAATTTGTTATACAATCCATGAATTGTTTATGTGATAAATGAATAATATGATTTGATTAAATTATGTAATGTTTCTTCTGCAAATAATTGCTATGCATTTGATCCCTGTTTGTGTGATTGCATTTGTCGTGCGTCTCTATGGGGTTGTTTAAGTCTGAGTCTGAGTCGTGTGTTGTGTTTTGTGTGTCCAGTTGGTACAGGTGCACCCGGAGTGGTGACTTGTGGTCGTGCAGGTTCCGGGGTGGACCTTCTGCTTTGTGGTCTGCAGTGTTTGCTACCAGGTGAGGTTAGGATATAGTTATACCCTATTGCAATGTGCTCGTTTTTTAATGCATGCGGTTTAAAAGCCTTATGTATATGTAGATATGTGCGAAGTACGTATTTTGCTGGTTTTATCATATGATTTGATTTGAAAAGTACGAAAAGCTATGTATGAGCCTATGTATGCTTTGTCTCAATTTTGTTATGATTTCGAAGTCAGTCTGCGTGATATGTACGTACGATATGATAAGTACGATACGCATGTAATATCTCTGTCTGTTTGTAGCGTGACGTGACTTATGAGATAAGCTTTGTGATAAGTGTGATTTTTGCGTTATGCCTGGGGCCCCGACGATAGGATCAACCCGGAACCCACCATGAGGAAGGTGAAGGATGGAGTCCTTGGGTGTGAGTGTCATGAAACTCATACCCTGACATATTAGTGTGCATGGTTAGGGTATGTACAACCCTTCCATCATCCGGTGAAAGGTATGTGTGTTTGCCTTACGTTTTATGATTTGTATTTTGGTTTTAAGTTGTGTCTGTCAGTCTCAAGTTCGTGAAACGGGGGTAGGTTCCTAAATTAAGATAAAAATTGGTATACTTTTATACTAATGAGTTACGTTCCGGTATGTGTGCTAAGTCTGCATGAATCTGAGTTTGTGCCTTAAGAAACCTTTGATTTAAGATTTGTTTGGTCTGTTTGATAAGTCTCCCTATATGTATATTATCACGGGAAATGTTTTGGCGTGCAAAAACTAACCCCGGGTTCACGAACGTTGCTTCTTCTACTTGTTGTGCTCTATATATATGTAGGTGTGTGTGGGTAGCCCCTCGCTCAGTCTTTGGACTGACCCCTCCCCGTTTATGTTTTTAGTGTGCAGGTTTCGGTTTGGTTTCGCGTTGGAGTTCGTGCTAGGCGGCGGTGTGTCGTGTCTTTTGAGTCTGTGTCTGCACGTTTCAGTTTGTTAAGTATTTTGTTCTGATTTATAATTTGTAAATTTTGTATAAGATATGTTGTGAGCAGGTTGCATGTATGATTTGATTGAATGGAATTTGGGACAGGTTAGGACAGGTGCTCGGATTAGTTGAACCCGTCTTGCTGTGTAATTGTTCGGGACAGGATAGGACAGGTTCGATAGATTAGTTGAACCCATGTAGATGATTTTGATTTCTGTATTGCTCTATATGTTTAACGTATGAAAGTTTTTGAAAGTTGCCATTTTGTATTGCTCCCGCTATCATGTTTCGCTTATTTTCTTTTGTACAGGGTTAGGTACCGCCTAGCTAGTGGGTGTGTTTTTCGTTAGTCACCCGTTCGCTGTGACTAGGTGCGTGTGCGGGACTCTCCATTTCGTACATGTGTCAGGTCATAGTGCGGGGGTGTGATGCCCCACCGCTTGGGGTGTTACACGTGAGCCATGAGCCAAGACTCAAAGGGCTTGAGTTCGGGCTTGGCTCGAGCTTGCTCACCATCATTTTGTATAAAAATTAATAAATATATATAAAATATTATATATTAATAAAATATTTACATATATAAAAATTAAAATATTTTTTTTAATTAAATATATAAGCTCGTGAGCTGACTCGTGAGCCATGAACCAAGACTCAAAGGACTTGAGTTCGGGCTTGGCTCGAGTTTGCTCACCAGGTTCGCGAGCCGACTCGACTCGTTTGCATCCCTATTCTAGAGAGGGGGGGGGGGGGGGGGGGGGGGATTAGCATATCAATTTGGACTATAAGATTATCTTGTTCATCTAGTAGCCTTAATTCTGGTAAAGATTTGCATTCTTCCTTAAGGCTAACAACTATATCAGTATGTTTAGAACTCCAACCTTTTATATTATTTTTTCTAAGCAATTTTTATTTTTCATGACTTTTCTTAGCTAAATCTGGAATAAATCATTCAGTATAATTTAGACATCCAATAAATCTTTCTATTTGATTTCTATTGTCTAATTTATTTGAGAATTCAAACTTTTCGAAAATATGAGTTTGTAATTTTATTCCATCAGCACTCAATTTTAACCCTAAAAATTATATTTCCTTTTTCTCAATATTGCCTTTTCTTTCTGAAAGAACTATTCCATTTTCTTTACAAGTTTAGCAAAGAATAGAAGATGTTTTCTATGATCTTCTTCTGTACCTGAGCAAATTAAGATGTTATCTACATATACTACCATAAAGTTATGATATTTTGAGAAGATACTATCCATTTTTCTTTGGTATAGTGATGATGCATTTTTTAGCCCAAAAGACATTACAAGACATTCTTAATGTCCTTGAGGCGCACTAAAAGTTGTATATGAAATATTGTCTTCTTCCATTTTAATTTGCCAAAATCCTGAAGTGCAATAAAACTTAGAGTAGAAAGACTTGTTTTTTACTAGGTTTATTAAAACTTCTTTATTTGGTAAAGGATAACTATCATCTTTAGTAAAATAATTTAACCTTTTATAATTTACTACCATTCGGGTCTTATTTCTCTTCTTTTCAGTTTTATTCTTTACCATGAAAGCAGGACTAGAGAAAGGACTAAAAATTTTTCTAATTAGTTTTTTTATCAAGCAATTTTTCTATTTGATTTTTAAATTCTTGTCTTTCTTCAATGGTATATAACATATGTTTTTCTTTTATAATTACATTTTCAGTTAATTATATTTTTGCTTTAGGGTGACTTCCTTCCCAAAAAACCCAACGGGTTATTATTGTAATTTTCTTTCTAATGAAATCAAAATTTACACATTTTATAGAAATAGTATTTATTTGTATTAAAATTTTCTCAAATACCTATTGTCCATCACGCTCAGTTAGCTGAACTCTGAATGGTTTATTGATTCTTGGTATTTTAAGAAGATGTCCGCACGAAGTTTTTAATGTTACGTTATAAATAGGATTGAACAAGAGAGATTGAGCAAAATCAATTCTTTTTAAATGACCGAGGAACGAGTAAAAGCAATTAAATTGGAGGCTTTTAGATTTTCTATTGAAACTAATATCTAAACTAAATACTAACAAATTATATAGACTTTACTAATAATAATTAAAATGACGGCTATGACTCGAAAAAACCAAACAACTCAATTAAATAAGAATTAATTTAATGAATAAAGACTTAGTCTGGTAATTATCAATTTATGTCATAGATACGATCATCGATTAAATTTTTTTATTATTATTATTTTTTTATTTTTGAAATAACAACAGGTAAAACAACAATTAACAACTCATAGGAGAGTCCAAAGTCAAAATATAGCAAAGTCGTGATGGGAGATCAGAAACTCCCTCAGAAAAGTCAGAAGCTCCACAAGCTAAGAAGTAAGCTGCTTGGTTACCAGACCGGCGAATCCAGGACCCAGAAACAGAAGGAATCAATGATAGAACTTCACGAATATCCAAAATCACATTACCAATATCCGAAAGATCATCCACGCCGCTGAATATTTTGTTAATAATAGAGAAACAGTCCCCTTCGAGAATGATAGAATCACAATTACGACGGGACACCAGACGAGCGGCTTCAAGAGCAGCCAAAGCTTCAGCCACTTCTGCTTTAACACAACCTTTGAAACTTTTATTGCACCAACCAAGACAATTTCCCATCTCATCTCGTGCAATAACACTCCAAATCCATTTGACTCCCTCAGTTCCTTCTAATTAATCTTAGAATAACCAAGACACTATATTTAAATATTCCCTAATTAATTAATAAATCATGCGAGACTCTCTCCAGCATTTTCGGTTGTTGAATCTCGTGCAACTGTGCCAGTTAACAAAGCAGTCCCAATGCCCATAGATCCGCTATTGGGTTGTAGAAGTGAATCGGATAAATAGATTGTATCTATTTTCTAGAAAGGAATTTATAGAGCTCTGTATTAGCAGATAATCTCTTTTTTTTCATAGATTGAAAATTAGAAAGGGGAATGATGAGGTTGATCGTTTGGCGCGACTGTATCCATCAATTAATCAATCGCATTAAGCACCCGAACCAACTACACACCGATTCATGCTTCATTCAATTGGAGCTTATTTTCCTTAACACAATTGAATAAGAGTTCTATATCTGTTAATTGCCACTAATACTAATTATCAAGTTAACAACACCCAATAATTAGTTGGTTATATGCAAATCAATTAATTCTACAATCGGCCCCTAATTACAAAGTCAATCAAAAAGCAATAACCTATAAACCGGAAATAATGCAATTAATATTTATAAACAAAGTTCTCAAACATTTAGATCTCACGAGTCAAATGCATAAATCTAGAATCCCCGACTTAAACTAAACTACGTACTCATAGTTGAATAAAACAAACCAAGATTCATAATCAACATAATCCAAAAATTAAGAAATAATCTAATATAATTGACAAACTCTCTGGATCGCTAACTACGAAGGTGCGGCTCCCCTGCGTGAATTACTCCACTACTATGCAAGAATTCCATCCTAATTCCTACCAAGTTGTCTCTTCCACTGCGTGAATCGTCTCTCCAAGTAACGAAGGAATTGTGGAATTTGATTGGTTACTAAATTTTTTTTAGACCACATTCTCGTTGGACTGAAAGAGGAGTACGAACAAGAGATCGAATTTAGACAGCATGCTGATAGGAAGCCTAACCATAATCACGCATATATAGGATATGGCTCAGAACAGAACCATCTGTGACGCGCTGAAACTGTCAGGACATTGTTTCCCAAGTGTCAATCCTCGAATGTAGGCAGTAGAGTCAGTCCTTGGCTGCATCCTGTAGCGAGAATGGAAAAGCTGTCAATTTTATTTGATCCTCGGTGACATTGTGTGATTTCATGGAGATGCAAATGAGGTGAAATTCCTTCAAATGCTTGTTTGAATCCTCATTTTCCAATCCACGAAAGGTGAGCAAGAAGTGAATGAATCCGGACTTCAATTTGAACCCAGTTTCCAAATTCTCTCCACCAAAAATTTCGAGTGTCCATAGGCAACTACGTTCGTAGCCCATCAAATTCCACATTCCCTATTGTGCATGGGTGTGGGGAAAAAAACAAAATGGACTACCCTCAACTTGTATTTCTGGGATATATTTTTCTCCGGTTGCAAAATCAACCTGTAACTTAAAAAAAGTTACATTTTCGGGACAATCGTCATCTGAAAAATGATACGTCGGAAAGATGACGTACACGTGTGAATGATGTGTACGGCACTTGTGTTATTATGTTTTTTTAAATAGTGAATTTTGATTAAGTGTCGCTCAAATATAAAACCAAAGAATATTCTTCATCAAGTACAACGTGAATGAATATTTTGAAATTTGATATTGGCATCTTCATAGTTCCAGGAAGGTCCAACACATATAGGTCTTCTTTTGGACTATATTGTTCAAACTTCAAAGCAAATTGCAATTTCACTAACCCACATGCGATCTCGGGCATGAAGCTTTTTATTCCCACAAAAAAGAAAAATAAAAGAAAAAAGATAATTAATTAGAGAACCGGGGAATTAGGAAAAAGTCCCCAAATGTGGACTCAATTTTTAGTTAACTCCCCATTTTCAAATTTATTTCTGTTTACTCCCCAGATGAGATTCATAATTTTAGTTAGCTCCCCATTTTGTACAATGTATACGACATATTGCGATAATTATATAACATAATACGATTTAATAGTACTGCATTCTTGAGTTTTTATAATGTCGTATAATTTTAGTAATATGTTGTATACATTGTACAAAATGGATAGTTAATTAAAATATGAATCTCATTTGGGAGTGAAGAGAAATAAATTTGAAAATAGAGAGCTAACTACAAAATTTTTAAACCGGGGGGAATTTTTTTGAAATTGCCCGTTATAGAAGATGTTTTATTTATTTTTTAATCATATAAATAATAATCTTAAGAAAAAGTTGATTTCACGGTATTAATGGAGTCAACGGCCAAAGTCTCAAGTGAAGTTTGTCTGAAGGAATCTTCTTGGAAGCCCGTACGAGGTGGGACCCACGCACTGCGCAATCCCGCCACGTCACTAGCTTCTCTTGTTAGTTGTTAGTGCAATTCTAAGAGTGAACAGTTATGAGAATGATCGATGATCACAGCCGTTAGATTAGCAAAAGACCACCTCGTCAACCCCTTAACCCTTCACTCATTCCTGATTAGCACTGGAATCCGGTAAGTGAAGAAGATAGGAGGTGGTCTACTCTCTCACTACTCCCGAAAAGGTCTAAATGTGACTTCTTTTTTGGCAATATTTCTTTCATTTTATGGGTTTCCGTTGTTGATTATGCTATTTTCGTGTTGGCTTTGTTGTTGTGTTGCTTTCATGGCGTTCTCTTGATATTTTTGGTTGATCTTCGTGGATCTTGATCGAGAGTGCTTCGAATTTGGGTTTGAGCTTGTGGGCTCTGCTTGATTTATGGTGTGGGGCTGACTTTGATTGAAATTATTGCATTTTTTCTGTATTTGATGTGCTTTCTTGTTTCTCAGTATTATTTCCTGTTTTGTTTGTTCTGGAAATGAATGTTTCTTTACAACATAATTGCCTAAATTTAGAATGTTCTGAGTTGAGTTTTTCTGTTAGATTCCTACTTCGGCTGCACTCGACAGTTGCTGTCCTGTTCGATCGATTTTGTGGGATTCTTTGTATACTATTTGTGATTTTTTTTCTTGCAAAAATCTAAAGATTGAGTTGATTTGGCATGGATTACGATCTAAGGCATAAATTTAAGCAATCTGATGGGATTTTCTCAAGTCAATGGCGTCAATGGGGTATGTGGTTTTTTTATGAGCATGACTTCTTTTGTGTTCTGTGCTTTTCTTTTTTCTATACATATATGTATCTGTATGCGTACATTCGGATGATTCTACTCCATGCCTTCATATGTTTACGCATGTCTCCATGCATCAAGGCATCATACAAGCGTACACGCATACATTTACTCGGCCTTATGAATACATAAGCTGTATACACATGTCTGATATCGGAATGTGTGTGTATTCACACATTTACAGTTGTAATTTCCCTATCGGCTCGATTCCTCACATTTGCTAAAATCATTTACTGAATTGATGCAATTATTTGTCCATGACTTTCAGGTAAATTCTACTGGCTGTTACATGTATAAAGTATTGTCGCTTTTTCTTCTCTATTTATACCAAAGCTTATGCATTAAGGGATTATTTCAGTTTTATAATAGACATACAATGGTTATTATCTTATTACGCAATCTTTAAATTTTATCCCCTTTGTTTAATTTGAATAATTCGTCCAAGCGTTTGATTGCTTCTATTTCTTGATTGATTTTGATTCAGATGTGTCTCCCTGCTGAAATTGATGTTTACTGGAGTGATGAACAAATCATATCATTATTGAACGACTATACTCGAGGAATATCCCGTCTCCCAGACAACGTGCTAGAAGAATCAAGCCCTTATGAGTACCCTCCCTCCAATTTACCAGGTTTTTTTTTTTTCTTGTTTTTGGTCATGGTGTTTTAGATTTTAGGGATAATTACAGTTAAATCCCCTGAGTTTAGTGGCAAATGCAGCTAGTAAAACCTTTAGGCATGGAGATTTACATCTACACCCTTTGAGGAAGATTTCTCTTCTGATTTTGGGGTTTTGTGTTTTTTTCTTTAAGGAGGGTAAATGTAATTATCGAAACTACTGCGAATCTGGCTGTAGTTACGCCTAACCTCAGGGATTGATAAAATTCGAATTATGCCCCTCATGTGTTATTCTCTACTTTGCAGGCGGATTTTGGTACTTATTTTGTTTAAATGAGAGAAAAGAACACATTCATGGATTCTGGAGAGCTAAGGGAGATTCGTGTAATATTTATTCGAATTCCTCCATTAATGGCTGGAGAACTACTCTAGAATACTTTGAAGGCAAGGCCCCTAACGAACAGAGAACCGATTGGGTCATGCAAGAGTATAGCGTGACACAAAAGGACTTATGTGATGAGGATGTGATAAAGGTACTCAAACGAACAATTTAGCAATTTTTTTGTATTTATATTTTATTTACATCATAGCCAGCCTAGCAGTCAATTTTTACGGGTTTGGTTGGATATTGTGCAGGAATCAAGATTGCTATGCAGGGTTTTCCTCAGCAGTGGGCTGGAGAAAGAGATGCATCCTGAAAACTGCCAAGCTCATGTTGTTGAATCAAAGAAGATTGAATCAATTGAGCCGATCACCGTCTCCTGTAAAGATTCTAAAAGTGAATCTAGGGTGAGTTAATCTGCAATCTTTGTGATATTTTTGGTTGATCTTTGTGGATCTTGATCGAGAGTGCTTGGAATTTGGATTGAGCTTGTGGGCTCTGCTTGATGTATGGTGTGGAGCTGAGTTTGGTTGAAATTATTGCATTTTTCTGTATTTGATGTGCTTTCTTGTTTCTGAGTATTATTTCCTGTTTTGTTTGTTCTGGAAATGAATGTTTCTTCACAACATAATTGCCTAAATTTAGAATGTTCTGCGTTTGAGTTTTTCTGTTAGATTCCGATTTCGGATGCAATCGACAGTTGCTTCCCTGTTCGATCGATTTTATGGGATTCTTTGTATACTATCTGTGATGTTTTTCTTGCAAAAATCTAAAGATTGAGTTGATTTGGCATGGATTATGATCTAAGGCATAAATTTAAGCAATCTGATGGGATTTTCTCAAGTCAATGTTGTCAATGGGGTATGTTGTTTTTTATGAGCTTGACTTCTTTTGTATTCTGTGCTTTTCTTTTTTCTATACATATATGTATGTGTATGCGTACATTCGGATGATTCTACACCATGCCTTCATATGTTTACGCATGTCTCCATGCATCAAGGCATCATACAAGCATACACGCATACATTTACTCGGCCGTATGAATACATAAGCTGTATACACATGTCTGATATTGGAATGCATGTGTATTCACACATTTACAGTTGTAATTTCCCTATCGGCTCAATTCCTCGCATTTGCTAAAATCATTTACTGAATTACTGCAATTATTGCTCCATGACTTTCACGTCAATTCTACTGGCTGTTACATGTATAAAGTATTGCCGCTTTTTCTTCTCTATGCATACCAAAGCTTATGCATTAAGGGATTATTTCAGTTTTGTAATAGACATACAATGGTCATTTTCTTATTACGCAATCTTTAAATTTTATCCCCTTTTTTTAATTCGAATAATTCGTCCAAGCGTTTGATTGCTTCTATTTCTTGATTGATTTTGAGTCAGATGTGTCCCCCTGCTGAAATTGATGTTTTCTGGAGTGATGAACAAATCATATCATTATTGAACGAGTATGTTCGAGGAATATCCCGTCTCCCAGAGAACGTGCTAGAAGAATCAAGCCCTTACGAGTACCCTCCCTCCAATCTACCAGGTTTTTTTTCTTGTTTTTGTTCATGGTGTTTTAGATTTTAGGGATAATTACAGTTAAAGCCCCTGAGTTTAGGGTCAAATGTAGCTAGTAAAACCTTTAGGCATGGAGATTTACATCTACACCCTTTGAGGTAGATTTCTCTTCTGATTTTTTCTTTAAGGGGGGTAAATGTAATTGTCGAAACTACTGCTAATCTGGCTGTAGTTACGCCTAACCTCAGGGCTAGATGAAATTCGTATTATGCCCCTCATGTGTTTTTCTCTGCTTTGCAGGCGGATTTTGGTACTTAGTTTGTTTAAATGAGAGAAAAGAATATGTTCATGGATTCTGGAGAGCTAAGGGAGATTCGTGTAATATTTATTCGAATTCCTCCATTAATGGCTGGAGAACTACTCTAGAATACTTTGAAGGCAAGGCCCCTAACGAACAGAGAACCGATTGGGTCATGCAAGAGTATAAAGTGACAAAAAAGGACTTATGTGATGAGGATGTGATAAAGGTACTCAAACGAACAATTTAGCAATTTTTTTGTATTTATATTTTATTTACATCATAGCCAGCCTACCAGTCAATTTTTACCGGTTTGGTTGGATATTGTGCAGGAACCAAGATTGTTATGCAGGGTTTTTCTCAGCAGTGGGCCGGAAAATGAGATGCATCCTGAAAACTGCAAAACTCATGTTGTTGAATCAAAGAAGATTGAATCAATTGAGCCTATCACCATCTCCTGGAAAGATTCTAAAAGTGAATCTAAGGTGAGTTAATCTGCAATCTTTGTGATATTTTTGGTTGATCTTTGTGGATCTTGATCGAGAGTTCTTGGAATTTGGGTTTGGGCTTGTGGGCTCTGCTTAATTTATGGTGTGGGGCTGAGTTTGGTTGAAATTATTGCATTTTTCTGTATTGGATGTGCTTTCTTGTTTCTCAGTATATTTCCTGTTTTGTTTGTTCTGGAAATGAATGTTTCTTCACAACATAATTGCCTAAATTTAGAATGTTCTGAGTTGAGTTTTTCTGTTAGATTCCGATTTCGGCTGCAATCAACAGTTGCTGTCCTGTTCGATCGATTTTATGGGATTCTTTCCATACTATGTGTGATGTTTTTCTTGCAAAAATCTAAAGATTGAGTTGATTTGGCATGGATTACGATCTAAGGCATAAATTTAAGCAATCTGATGGGATTTTCTCAAGTCAATGTTGTCAATGGGGTATGTGGTTTTTTATGAGCTTGTCTTATTTTGTATTCTGTGCTGTTCTTTTTTCTATACATATATGTATGTGTATGCGTACATTCGCATGATTCTACACCATGCCTTCATATGTTTATGCATGTCTCCATGCATCAAGGCATCATACTAGCGTACACGCATGCATTTACTCGGCCGTATGAATACATAAGCTGTATACACATGTCTGATATTGGAATGCATGTGTATTCACACATTTACAGTTGTAATTTCCCTATCGGCTCAATTCCTCGCATTTGCTAAAATCATTTACTGAATTACTGCAATTATTGCTCCATGACTTTCACGTAAATTCTACTGGATGTTACATGTATAAAGTATTGTCGCTTTTTCTTCTCTATGTATACCAAAGCTTATGCATTAAGGGATTATTTCAGTTTTATAATAGACATACAATGGTTATTATCTTATTACGCAATCTTTAAATTTTATCCCCTTTTTTTAATTCGAATAATTCGTCCAAGCGTTTGATTGCTTCTATTTCTTGATTGATTTTGATTCAGATGTGTCCCCCTGCTGAAATTGATGTTTACTGGAGTGATGAACAAATCATATTATTATTGAATGAGTATATTCGAGGAATATCCCGACTCCCAGAGAACGTGCTAGAAGAATCAAGCCCTTACGAGTACCCTCCCTCCAATTTACCAGGTTTTTTTTCTTGTTTTTGTTCATGGTGTTTTAGATTTTAGGGATAATTACAGTTAAATCCCCTGAGTTTAGGGGCAAATGTAGCTAGTAAAACCTTTAGGCATGGAGATTTACATCTACACCCTTTGAGGAAGATTCCTCTTCTGATTTTGGGGTTTTGTGTTTTTTTCTTTAAGGGGGGTAAATGTAATTATCGAAACTATTGCGAATCTGGCTGTAGTTACGCCTAACCTGAGGGATTGATGAAATTCGTATTATGCCCCTCATGTGTTATTCTCTACTTTGCAGGCGGATTTTGGTACTTAGTTTGTTTAAATGAGAGAAAAGAATACGTTCATGGATTCTGGAGAGCTAAGGGAGATTCGTGTAATATTTATTCGAATTCCTCCATTAATGGCTGGAGAACTACTCTAGAATACTTTGAAGGCAAGGCCCCTAACGAACAGAGAACTGATTGGGTCATGCAAGAGTATAGAGTGACACAAAAGGACTTATGTGATAAGGATGTGATAAAGGTACTCAAACGAACAATTTAGCAATTTTTTTGTATTTATATTTTATTTACATCATAGCCAGCCTACCAGTCAATTTTTACGGGTTTGGTTGGATATTGTGCAGGAATCAAGATTGCTATGCAGGGTTTTCCTAAGCCGTGAGCCGGAAAAAGAGATACATCCTGAAAACTGCAAAACTCATGTTGTTGAATCAAAGAAGATTGAATCAATTGAGCCTAACACCATTTCCTGTAAAGATTCTAAAAGTGAATCTAAGGTGAGTTAATCTGCAATCTTTGTGTTATGTCTTCATTTCTATCATTTACTATGCTTTATTGGTTATTTTGCTCACACCGTCTCGATTTAAATGGAATTTGTTGTTTCTTTTTAGAGCGATTGGCCCATTTATCCATTTGAACGTTTATTTTGTACAATTTTCCTTTTTTAAAAAACAAAATGGTAGTGATTGTACAACATTCTTGGATATACTATAACATGGAATCCATATACTTAGTTTCTTACACATTTGGGTTCTTTTTAGGCCAAGACGGAATCTGAAGTTGGAGCTCTGTCTTCCCCACAAGTTTTTTCGGAAGTTCTAGAATGTTTCTCAAGAGGCGACTTCTTGGAACTGGACGATTTAAAAGATCCCGAATCACACTCTTCAAATTCGCAGGATTCAAGCTGTCCCAGCAAATTTTCTGATGAATATTTCGATTCATCAGCTTTCTTGAGGGACCTTGAGGAAGAGGAGAATAATTACATACAAAGGCAACAATCAAGTTCACGATACGACTTCCCCTCATCGGTCGTGTCGAACAATGTGGTTTTGCAGACCCCCGCTTCAAGTAATACCCTACATATTGCGTACAATTTCCAGTATCTCTAACTCATCTCTAATTAGTTGGATCACCCCCATCACTGATATGATAGGCATTCGTCTGTTTTGTCGCCTTTAATCTCTTTTTTAGTTAATTCTTTTGTTCCTAAGATGATTTTCTTTTCGTAGCAGTTAACCTGTGCCCGGTGTTAAAATAATCAGTTCATACCCAGGATAACCTGGAAATTCTTGGCTGAGCCGGGTGTGGGCCCCAATTCCTACACCCGGCTCTAATAATAATTTTTATTTATGTATTAGAGCCGGGTGTAGGAATTGGGGCCCACACCCGGCTCAGCCAAGAATTTCCAGGATAACCCCATACCTTTACATCAGTATCTCAATTAACACCGGGCAGAAGTTAACTGCTACGAGAAGAAAGTCATCTTGGGAACAGAAAAGTCAATTAAATAAGAAATTAATGGCGACGGAACAGAGCGGATGCCTATCGTACTAATAGAGGCGAACCAACTAATCAGAGATGGAGCTACTAGGTACATTGCTTACTTGCTCAACCTACCGAAGACTATATAATTGCGTATTAATGGACGTGGTTTTTGCTGGAATTTTGGGCTCTTTTTGTTTTTGTTAATTTAGAGAAATCCCTGTGTGTTGTAGAGATTCCTCGAAGGTTATATATGACTATAGTTGTATACAATGAAGTAACATTGTATTCTTATTCTTGGTAAAAACTGAATCTTGTGTCGATCGTTATTTCGAGTTAGTTTTCTTGGTTAAATACCATTTGTAATGTCTTGCTTCTTAAAGAGAAAGACATATCTTGCAAGTGGCGGTGAAAGATGATTTTGGCCACCTTGAAGATAATGAAGGTGTTAAATGAATTGGCCTAAATCGTGATGATATGGTCATGAATATTCAAGTTCATAAATTGACCGGTAAGTATCAAAGTCAAAACAAGATTATCATAAAAATTTAGATAAAATCATCAAATCTGATGGGGATTCTATCATGAAATGTTAACCACAATATTGCCCTGCAAGAACACTTCGAAAATTAATCCCGTGCAGTCAAATCCGTATCCTGAATTAAAAAAAAAATAAATTCAATGGAACACCGTGTAGGACACTCTTTGAACACGAATTTAGAAAATTTTGGATTTCTAAGTCTACCCCTACCACAACCTTTGACAGGGACGTAACCAGAATTCACGGAGGGGGGGGGGGGGGGGGGGGGAACTAAAATTTTTGAAATAAAAGGGGTAAAATTTGTAGGGGGGGGGGGACGAAAATCTAAAATTAAGGGGGTAAAACTAAAATTTTTCTAAAATATATGGGAGGTAATCATAATTTTTCAAAATTTAGGGGGGGCGGGGGCCACCACCAGCCCCCCCCTGTGGCTCCGTCCCTGACCTTTGAAACCTTTGATCTAATACCTTTAATACATTTTTTGGTGAAGAGATGCTTGAAAAAATCCAAAAATGAAAAGTTGCGTAGAGCAGAGAGAAAATGAGAGTCAATTAAGGACGAAGAAGACTAATTTTTATTCCAAACTCAATTAATGGGATAACGACTTACATGTGGACCCAACGAGAGCGAGTGTGGGTGCGAATGTGTCAATACACAAAATTTGAAAAAAAGTTTGAGAACCAAAGTGCCTCAAAGCGTTTAATAAAAAAAGATTTTAAATAATTATATTTATTTTATATACAATTTTAAATAAATTTTGAAAAATAATATAAGATTGATTGTATTTAACTATTGATAATAATAATCTAATTTCATCATTTTACAATAATCATATGTTAAATCAAAAAATTAAAATTCGCCTTCATATTGTTAAATGCGAGAATTAAAAAATCGTAATTCGTCTTAAAGTGCCAGTGCGGGGAATCAAATTCTTAAGTCGTTTTAAAACGAGAAATGCGCATAAATTCTCCAGTACGGAGAATTGAGTGCAAATGCGTTAAGTATAATAGAAGGATTATGTGATGTAGGATAAGGTTAATGTTTTGTCAAGAATGGGACTAAAATGAATTTTAATATTTTTGGATCTCTGCATAAAAGCTAATATATATCGATGAATTTTGAACTCGACGCTTTCTCGAAAGTGTTTGCAAACGTAACAAATGCGTTTTCAAAAAGTAAAAACCAAAACAAAATTCGCCGTTGCCAGGGATCGAACCCGGGTCGCCAGCGTGACAGGCGGGAATACTCACCACTATACTAGAACGACTTTGTTTCATAATTTTAGCTTGATAAGAAAATTCCATGCATTTACAACAAATTTTTTGTTTCTTTTTTACTTTTATTTTGGTTGGTAATTGAATTCTATGAAATGTTCTAACCTTAGTCAAAAATATCATCACGAATATTAAGCCAATTTAGTAAACAACATATATATATGCTACCAAAATATACGTTAGTGCATGAGTTGAACATTGTATTATACCAACTAATAGTGGCAAAATGAAGCAGTGCTACAAATTAAACCCATTTACGATACACTACCCATAAAATATAGTGAATCTTGAAAATGTAGAGGTTCATTACCCCAGCAAGTCCATCCTGCCATCATCTCCCTAGCAAACAGCTCAACGCACCGTGCAGGCTTAGGCCCCGGTGCATAGTCTAACAGCAACTCTGTCGGAATGCACGAAAGATGAAACGTAAAATAAATGAGGCATTATGAATATTGTTTTAAGGAGTTGATGAACAATCTGTTCAAGTACCTCCAACGGGAGGTTTCCTCGAATAATCTCCTGGAACACTGATGAAGACTTGATTATCGGGAATATGTTTCAGTCCCAGCAGATCTTCGGGATTCACTTCCTGCATGGGTTGAGATCAAGAAATGGATAATGACGGAAAATTGAGACCTGGTTAGTGATGATATCTTACCTTTCCATGAGTATAACCCAGGAGAAGACACTCGTATGGTCTGTGATGAAAGAGATCCAGTTCACTAATCAACGAGCCATCTGGTTTAACCTAAAATTGAACTAGGTTGAATTTTGTGTGCAAAACTAAGTGGCATATATTGCTTGTTAATATTGTAAAATATTAATATGGATAATTACACTGGCATACCCTGAGGATTGGCGTAATTACACACACTTCCTGTGAGTTTGAGAAATTATAAGAACTTCCCGTAGCATACCCTAAAGTTCTGCCTAACACATGTTATTCAACGGCATTCATAAAACATCAAAGATGGTTTCCTAAAAACTCGTCGATCGGATGTGAAGTAAATTCATTGAACGTGAAAGTTTTTGTAAGTTTTCAAACCTCATAGCAAGTCTGTGTAATCACGCCAAACATTAGGGTAGGCTAGTGTAATTCTCCCTAAATAATAATACCTTCAGCCAGTAAAACGTCGCAGCATGCTTCACCCCCCACTTGGGAAATAATTCATTCTCCACAAAGTTTCGTAATTTCTCCCTATTGGTTACCCATAAGGCTACCAGAGCTCCATTACTATGGCTAAGTTGCTTTATGGGAAGAGATAAAAAGTAGCGATTTGGCAGAGTCCTGTACCTGTAGTTGACAGAAATATTCTAATGAATCTGATGTCAAATTTTATAGTGTAATAAATACTAAATGCATAACAGAAATTTAGTAACATACTTCTGTTTCTGATGTGCACTGCTGTTCTCCCATGGAGGATCGATGACTATAAGATTGAAGCCACAATCAGGTTCAGCTGCATGAGAACAGTGACGAACTCTTAAAAGTCACTTCATAAAACATATACAATAATTATCCCTTTTGCATCGTTAAGTTTTCAAGAACCTACATTTAAGTCACTACTTATCTCAGAAAATTATGCATCCTTGATTTTGTCACAAGGCAATCCATAATGATAAAAGCATATAAAAGAACACAGGCAGCTGACAAACGTGTGCTAGAGACTTTGTAATATAATATCAAGTAACAACTTATTACGTATCATTACTAGCGAATCAAACTCACAAGCTTTCAGGCACAAAAAGAACTTAACTAGAGTCCCTCTAAAGAAGATCAAAGAAAATACCTATTACGAGCTATGATCCTTACCAGGAATCAGGCTCTGAATCTGCCTAAGATCAGACTTCCTCATATCAAGAAGAAGTAAAGCATTTGGAACGTTAGATCTGTCTGAAACAACCCAGAGATACAAATACGGAGAATTGAACATCATTAGAACCAACTAATCCTTTAAAGAGCTCAAATTCCATACCATATAGAAACAACTCTTCTTTGGCAAAACATAATTGTGGTCCAATAGTTCAGCCTCTATGTCGCTGCTCCCATAGTTGACAACAAAATTGTCGAACACTGGAACCACCCTTAGACCATAAGCTTCAACACCTGCAAAACTAAATATATAAATGAAACTACATGTCTAGTCCCCTATGAGCCCAATTAAAATTTGGAACTGCAGAAAAAGATAACCTTTTTCTCTAAAGCTTAATTTGCTCATGAAAACAAAACCATTTATAAATGAAACTACATGTCTAGTCCCCTATGAGCCAAATATGTAATGTGAAAAAGTTGAGAACTACACCACCCAAAACTGATCTTAATGCAACATGAAAAAGATCTTGAATTCATGTTCTGTTTCCATCCCAAAAATCCCAACCTGCATTTTCAACTGCTGCGTCATCTTCACGAACCTTAAGTGTAATCCTATAAAATGAAGCTTGCCAAACAGTCCCTAACTCGACAAAATCGAGCTCATTCTCTTGGTGCATCAACTCTCCATTACACTTATCCCCATCATTCCTCAAATTCCTCAACGCTTCCAGCAGCTCACTTGCACCAAGCAACGCTTCATGCGCCTTCAACAACGCTAATCTCACCTCCTTCAGACCAAAAACCAGCAAATGAACTCGGGGGAGGAAACAAAAATGACCAAATACACAAAATTCTGAAGACACTAACCTGATGGCGCCGATCGGCAATTTGTTCCCGCGAGTTGAGAACTTGGTCTTTCTTCTTCTCTTTTACGCGGCGTTTGCGCTTTCTCGAGTTTTTTGCAGCATCATCATTATTCTCAGCAGAAAAATTCGAAGACGGGAAGAAGCGTGAGTAGTAAGCTGAAGGAGAAGCCCTAAACCTGGTATACGAGCGATTCAGAACCCTAACAGGGTCGACAAAGCATGCTTTTGCGTTGTCTAACCGGTAAATGCCCGATTTGCAGAAGACTGACAACTGCTCGGAAGACTCGGCGGCGGCATTTCCGGCGGCGGCCATTTCCGGCGTTTGTCTTCGAGAATTTGGATGCATCCTATCCTATGGTGAGAATTTTAATATGGCCCAATTACGATGGGCTTTATTGTTCTACATTTATTGAGAATAAATTGGGCCAGTGGCATGGGATTGGGCTTATTAAATTAATTATTTTATATGTAAATTGGATTTAATCAAAAATATATACCATTATTTTCTTGAAAATATTGTCATTTTGTTATAAATATTTTCTTTTGAATTTTCTAACTTAGATATTACTAATGGATGTAGAAAAGATAATACTAAATTCACAAAATAATATATTTTTTTAAATAAATGTTATGAGGTTGTGTTCAATTATTATTTTTATAGTGAACCAGGTCAGATATAAAATCGAATTCGGTCTCAAAATTTATATTTTTTCTATATATAATCTTCAAATATTATTCCGTGCTTTGTCTTTATGTTACAACTTCATCTAATAAGTTTAGAGGTGGCTAGGCCTAGCTAGGGCAATCAGGAATATATGATAATAAAATGCACCTCTCACTTCATAATCATATCTTGATCATTAATAATAAAAATCCAAGATTTTAATCATATTTGCATGTGGTCTTATTAACACTCAATTGACTCAAAGACTACATTAATAATTGGCGTGGAACAAAAGGAAAAAGGTACTTACTATACCCTTTTTGAATGACATTAATCACCAAGGTGGTCAAATTTAACCTTGATTAGGTTGCGTAAAGCTAGATAGCGATGCATAACAGAATATGCTTTTTTATCTTTTTTAATTTCATTTTTCATTTATTATCTTTTTTTTTGACACTTCATTTATTATCTTTCCACACATATCTAAACTTTAACGAGTAAAGCACTTCTTATTATTAACAATTCACTCTCAAAAAAAAAAAAAAAACAATTCACACTCTTAATTCAAATGTAAAATCTTAAATTAAATTAATATAGTGTCATGTTGTTAAATTTTATAAATTTTTTTTGTACTTGTTAAACATTAATCACCTAAGGTGGTCAAATTTAACTTATCTTTGATTATGTTGCATGAAAGCTAGATAGCGATGCATAACAGAAAAATGCTTTTTTATCTCTTTTTTTTGTTTTTTTTAATTTAATTTTTCATTTATTATGGTTCCACACATATCTAAACTTTAAGGAGTAAAGCACTTCTTATTATTAACAATTCACGCTCTTAATTCATATATAGAATCTTAAATTAAATTAGTATAGTGTCATATTGTCAAACTTTATAAAAATGTTTTTTTTTTTTTTACTTGTTAGAAGTATCTTTTTTTAATAAATTTAGATCTACAATGTACGGATATGATACAGCAATACAGACACGACGTGATGCGGGTACGACTAAAGATGTTTACGAACCGAGTCGGTTTGCAAGCTGATCTAACCGAGTTGGTTAAGAATCGAATTCGAAAAGTTCGAACCGAGCCTTTTTTATTCTTGTTTGTGGCTCGCGAGCCGACCTATTATATTTCAAAAAATATATATATATAATATTTTATTATTTTTTTAAAATTATATATTGGGTTCAAATTCGAAACCGAGTGGAACCGAACTCGAACCATTGGTCGAGTCGAACTTCGAATAAAAAAATAATGTTCGTCGAACTCGAGCACGAGTCCAAACCGAGTAAAATAGGTTCGAGCCGAACCTCGAGCCCCAAAAAGAAAAGGAAAAAAAAAAAAAAAGTTCGGTTCGATTCATATGCATCCCAGGGTACGACCATATAAATATTTCTTAAAATTTCTCAAGTGAGAATTATCGGATATGGTACAACACCATAAAATAATATTAAAAACAATATACTATTTAAATAGTAAATTGAATAAATGTGCTTTCCAATATGAAACCCAACAATATTCTTCACGAAAGTACAAAGGTGATTGATTGATTAATTATCTTGAAATTTAATTTTGGAATTTCATTCCTTTAGTTCATAAAAAGATAATGAATATCCTAAAGTTTATGACCCGTCCACTTCATAATTCCACAAAAAAGGTCAATACATAACTTTGGACTAAAAGTTTGTTCAAACTTGAGAAGCAAATTGCAACTTCACTAACCCACACCCAATCTTGGGCACGAAGCTTTGTATTTCCACAAAGATTATTAAATTATAGATACACGTTTTTATTAATTATTTTAATCATATAAATAATAATAATCTTAAAAAAAAAAAAAAAAGCTGGTTTAATTTCTTGGTATTTATGGCGTCAGCTGCTGAGGGGCGATGGAGTCACCCGCCATTGACGAATTCGTAAAATCTAAAGCGAGGTTTGTCTGAAGGAATCTTCTTGGAAGCCGGTGGCGCCACCGTACGAGGTGGGACCCACTTACACGCAATCCCGCCACTACGACGCCGCCACGTCACTGGCTTCCCTTGTTAAGCAAGAGTGTAGTTCCAAGAGTGATCAGCTGTGAGAATGATCGATGATCACAGCCGTAAGATTAGCATAAACCCCACCTCATCCACCACTATAAGTATGGCCCTAATCTTTTCTCTCTTCCTTCTTGATTGATTAGCACTTGACTCTGGTGGAGTGAAGCGAAAAGGAGTTCTGCTCTCTGCTCTGTCACTACTTTCTGGAAAGGTCGAAATTTGGCTTCTTTTTTGGTGTTATTTCTTGCGTTTTCTGGGTTTCCATTGTTGATTGTGCTGTTTTCGTGGTGGGTTTGTTGTTGTGTTGTTTTCGTGGTTGATCTTTGTGGGTTCTTGATTGCGAGTGCTTGGAATTTGGGGTTAGAGTTTGTGGGCTCTGTTTGATTTATGGTGTGGGGTTGAGTTTGGTTGAGATTATTGCGCTTATTCTGTATTTGATGTGCTTTCTTGGTCCTTGGTGTTACTTCCTGTTTCGTTAATCCTGGAAATGAATGTTTCTTTACATCATAATGCCTAAATTTAGAATGTTCTGAGTTGGGTTTTTCTGGTAGATTCTGATTTCGTTTGCGATTGACAGTTCTTAATTCCTATCCTGTTCGATCGATTTTATGGGATTTTTTTGGTATACTATCTTTGATGTTTTTGCTGAAAAAAAATCTAGAGATTGAGCTAACTTAGCATGGATTACGATCTAAAGGCATGGATTTAAGCAATCTGATCGGGTTTGCTCAAGTCAATGTTGTCAATGGGGGGTGTGATTCGTTATGAGCATGACTTTCTTTTGTATTCTGTGTATCTCTTCTTTCGATACATATATGTTGGTATATTCGGATGATCCTATACCATGTGCTCATATAGTCATATTTGTATGCATGCCTCCATGCATCAAGGCATTGATACAAGCGTACACGCATACATTTACTCGACCGTATGAATACATAAGCTGTATACACATGTTTGATATTGGAATGTGTGTGTATACACACATTTACAGCTCTAATTTCCCTTTCGGCTCGATTCCTCGCATTTGCTAAAATCATTTACCGGATTACTGCAATTATGTGTTCGTGACTTTCACATAAATTCTACTGGCTGTTACATTTATAAAGTATTGTTGCCTTTTCTTCTCTATACATACGAAAGCTTATGCAGTAAGGGAGTAATTCAGTTTTATAATAGACATACAATGGTTATTATCTTATTACGCAATCTTTAAATTTTATCCCCTTTCTTTAATTCAATTAATTCGTCCAAGCGTTTGATTGCTTCTATTTCTTGATTGATTTTGATTCAGATGTGTCCTCCTGCTGAAATTGGTATATACTGGAGTGATGAACAAATCATTTCATTATTGAACGGGTATAATAAAGGAATATCCCTTCTCCCAGAGAACGTGCTAGAAGAATCAAGCCCTTATGAGTACCCTCCCTCCAATTTACCAGGTTTGTTTCCTTGTTTTTGTTCATGGTATTTTAAATTTTAGGGATAATTACAGTTAGATCCCCTGAGTTTAGGGGCAAATGCAGCTAGGATACTCTTTAGGCATGGAGAATTTTTAGGAAGATGTCTGTTCAAATTTTGAGGGTTTTGTGGTTTTTCTTTTAAGGGGTGTAAATGTATTATCCCTGCTACTGGGAATCTGGCTGTAGTTAAGCCTAACCTCAGGGATTGATGAAATTCCGGTTTATGCCCCTCATGTGTTATGCTCTACTTTGCAGGTGGATTTTGGTACTTAGTTCGTTCGAATGAGAGAAAAGAATATGTTCATGGATTCTGGAGAGCTACGGGAGATTCGTGTAACATTTATTCAGATCCTAGCATTAATGGTTGGAGAACAACTCTAGAATACTTTGAAGGCAAGGCCCCTAACGAACAGAGAACCGATTGGGTCATGCAAGAGTATAGAGTGACACAAAAGGATTTATGTGATAAGGATATGATAAAGGTACCAAAACGAACAATTTAGCGATATTTTTTGTATTTTTATTTTCTTTATTTACATCATAGCCTACCACCTACCAGTCAATTTTCGCCGGTTTGGTTGGATATTGTGCAGGAATCAAGATTGCTATGCAGGGTTTTCCTCTGCAGTGGGCCGAAAAACGAGATGCGTTCTGATAACTGCAAAAGTGTTGTTGAATCAATTGAGCCTAACACAAATACCATCTCCTGTAAAGATTCTGAAAGTGAATCCAAGGTGATTTGATCTGCAATCTTTGTGTTATGTTTTTCATTTTTACATCGTTTATTATGCTTTATTAGTTATTTTGCTCACTCGGTGTGTCAATTTGAATGGAATTTGTTGTTTCTTTTGAGTATGATTAGCCCATTTCTCCATTTGGATATTTCATTTTGTACAATTTTCCCTTTTTAAAAAAGAAAACTTAGGTAATGATTTTGTACAACATTCTTGGACATACTATAACATGAAATCCATAATTCCATATATTTGGTTTCTTACACATTCGGGTTCTTTTTTAGGCCAAGGCAGAATCTGAAGTGGGAACTCTCTCTTCCCCACGAGTTTTCTCAGAAGTTCTAGAATGTTTATCAAAAGGCGACTTCTTGGAAATGGACGATCTAATAGATCCCGAATCACACTCTTCGAGCTCGCAGAATTCGAGCTGTCCCAGCAAATTATCTGATGAATATTTCGATTCAGCAGCTTTCCTGAGGGACATTGAGGAAGATAGGAATAATCTCATACAAAGGCAACAATCAAGTTCACGATACGATTTCCCCTCATCGGTCGTGTCAAGTGACGTGGTTCTGCAGCCCCCTGCTTCATGTACGTATGAATAGTATAATTTCCAGTTTCTCTAACTCACAAAATTTATCCCAGTTTTATATGATCAAGAGGGGAGGTCTGTGTAATTACACGTAGTTACAGGGGAGGTTAGCGTAACAAACCCACCTTTACCGTCTATTCATCTGTTGCATTGTTGTGTCCTAGGTTCTATTTTGAGCGGAGCTGTGAGAGCCGGTGAAGGCGAGGGCTCCTCTAAACGGCACAACTCGGAGAGCTCGAGTGAAGGGTCTTCTTCAAGCTCACATAGTGATGGAAGCCATAGAAATGCTGGAACAAGCAGGGAGAAAAAGCTTGTGAAAAAGCTCAAAACATATTTTTGTTTTGCATCCTTCTGAAAAACCACTTATAATTTTCGTGATATTAATGTTGTCGTAAGTAAATAGGTCAGATGTTTCAATGTTGTCAGAATTTTAGTTGTTGCTGGGGAAAAAAATGGCAAAAAAAAAAAAACAAAAAAAGAAGAAGAGAAGAAGAAGAAGAAGAAGAAGAAAAACAGGTGATTAATGTTGACATATTATAGGGTTTGTGGTGATTTACATAATAGTGTGTTATACTCTGTAACTTGAACTTAGTGATTGAATACAATTGTTTAACATTTTGACATTATCTGTTAAACTGTCTTCATTTGTTTCGAAGTCATGTAATGGTTATCAAATAGGTATACCGGGCATCGGGATTTTTGTTTCAATTATATTTTTTATTTTATTCATTCACACGTCTTAAGTGTATTAGTAGATGGTTATTAAACTAACGTGCAATTAATTCAAACGGAAAATGATTTGAGTTCGAATCTTGTTAATGTAAAAAGTTACATTGAGAGAAATTTTCGTAAAAAACGCTTTCAAACTTGCTCGACCAAATGAACCTAGTAGTAGCATTATGAGATAGAACCCAGTCCTGCCTCGACCATCCATTTGTGGAACATAGGGCTGAAGACCTCTAGAGTACCTACTAGAAGGAAAATAGAGAGTTGAAGGATGGAATTACCACTCTTTTCTATAGTAGAAGAGTCCTAGTATTCGACTCCGAAAGGAGCTAAGGGTCGGACTCAAAATGCAAGTACAATAAAATTTCAGTAATTCAGGAAATTTTGCATCTATTTTGTATCATTTTTGCGGCATGTTTAGTTTCTCATTCAATTGGACGAGAGAAACACCGTGGGAGATCCAATAGATATTTATTAACATAAACGAGCATATATTGATTTTTTTTATATGACAACTATTTATTTCTTTTAATATCAGTTATCTGTCAATACACGTGATGTGGCTACGTATCCGAATTAGAATATAAGACACAAAATCAAACATAAATCTAAAAAGGAATTTTATGCTATAGATAGTAGATACAAATACACAATGGGCTTGCCGTGTAATAAATGAAAGTTTGGTGGAACTTTCATGCCCATTTTGTATGGTACATGCCCTAATTTATTGCAATCATAATTATAGAACAATTTTTTTCAACAAGAAAGGCCCACAATTAATGTCCAGTCCTATCCATACACAGAAATCAAACCTAATTAACAATTTATGAGTTTTTTCTTTTAATCACAATGTCTAATAGATTAAGAAAAAATAATTAAAAAGTTACTTCCCATTTTCTAAGGAACTATTTTACTTTTTCTCTAAATATCAATTAGCTGTCACACATCCAATCTTTTGTAATATACATTCTAATATTCCACAAATTTACACTACTATATCTTATTTATTACGAGTTTAAATCAATTCGATACCACTATCCATTCAGATTTTTTCGGAATTCAAATATTAAATAGACTCGATCAAAATAATCATCCTAACTCAGTTGCGAGTGGAATGATATGAACAAAATTTTAACTTTTTTTTATCTAAATAAAAAGTATTTGATGGTATTAGGGAGGGATTAAGATATGAAAGCGACAAAATAATGTCCAAGTGTGGAGCTAAACATGGTACTATAAAGTCTATAATTAAAGTAAGCCACCCAATGGCCAAAGAAGTTCGTGCTAAAGCATCAAAACACATAATTATATTGATAGGAGCATTAATTAAAGGTTGTTCCAATTATTGGAAGCATCTATTACATGCTTGAAAACTATTGCTCCATAAGGTGACAACACAATTAGGAAAATGTTAAATATTTAGTTAGAAACTTTATTCAAATTTGGTGGGTTTAACTCTCATCGAAAATAATTGAAAAATTAGCGATGAATCTCTAAAAAATACTTAAACTTCACTCATTAAAAATAGATATGTACAAATTAACTTAACTTAATTGTGAACTTTCAATTATTAATAAAAGGGTTAAGTATATTTCACACCCTTTGTAGTTGTAGATATTATAATTGGATCCTTATTAGTCATTTTATTATGTTTTGATCCCTTTTAAAAATTATAAATTACGTCAGATCAGATTTTCGTTAAAAGTAGGGTGCTGTCATACATTTCGAGACTTAAATTTCCCGTTTTACCATTGCCTTAATAGGTAATTTTTTTATACTAAGTTTACTTTAAATTTACGATAAGGGTAAAATAAAAAATTCAAGTCTAATAATGTATGACGTCACCCTATATTTAACGAAAAATTGATTTGATGTAATTTATAATTTTTAGAAGGGATCAAAATATAATAAAATGATTAACAATGGTCCAATTGTAATATCTTCAACTCCAAAAGGTGAGAAATGTAATTAACTCTTAATAAAATAATATATAAAATTTAAGAACTCCGAGATTTGAAATTTTTTAAATCTAATAGAACCCCTAAATTTTTTTTTTTTTTAATTTGAACCCGATTTTTGAGTTGGCATTTCGAGGAATGATCTAAAAAATAAAATATTTTAATTCGATAATTAATACTTTAATTTCTTCCCAAATAAAACTCATTAAAAATAATTATGTAACAAATTAAATTCAACCACTTTGTTTTATTCTAACATGGACGGCTGAGGATGGTGGTTGATGGCGGGAGAAGAAGTTGTTTGTTTGGCGGGAAAAGGTACTGAATTATCAGAAAGCACAAAATAATGGGGCCAAAAAGTAATAAATGGAAATTGAAGGGAGGTGTACGTAAATACGAGAGGAATATGTATAATTGATGTAATTGGCGGGAACGATGTTAGAAAACGACAATGCCGACGGCAGGTAAAGTAGGTGTTGGTACGTGTGGGCCCACCCTGTTTTTCTTTGCTTTTCCTTATTCCCCGCTTAGCTGTATGTTCATTTACATAAATACCCTTTTGCCCGCCCAAGAAATATCATAAAGGAGAAAGATGTTCAATATGTTATCTGATTTGATATGATAAAATAATATTTTTAAAAGTGCTGCATTCATGGAAAATTAAAAGAAAAATTTTATATTTTTTGTAATTTAAAATTTTATTTTGTATCGTTATCCAATATCTGTATTTATGACAAATTATGTTATCTATATATATTTTTAGTGGGTTTGATTAAAAAATAACTGATATTTATATTTTATAAATATGTTATGTGTTATGTTTTTTTTAACTAAAAACGTTAAGAAAAATTTAGATGACGGTATGTCATAAATACAAATATTGAATCATGAATATGCAATGAAAATTTATTGAAATAATAAATTACAATAAAAAGATAAAATTCCAATGATGAAAAATATTTTTCCTTATAAGTAGTTTTATCTATCTATACTTTATTATTAAGCACAATAGACAAAGGTGACGTCTTGAACTTGATCTCTAATTTTATATATTTTATTTGTTTATTGATCCATTACTCTACTTTTCTCTCATCCCAACTTTATTCTCAATTTTATTTATTTTATTTTTTTAATTTATATTTTACTATTTTCTGTTAATATACAATTATTAGATTTATATTAAGATAAATAATTTAATTTAATATATTTAAGTAATAATATTATTTTTTTGTACACGCTGTGCAAAATTACTAGTACAACATATTAAGTAAAAGAGCAAAGGTGGTGATTGGACTTGTCTTTAATTCTTTTTATTATTTAATTTTTTTTTTTTTCCCATCACGTACATAATATGTCTCAACTCTACTTTTCTTTGGCGTCACTTTTTTTTTCTCTTCTTTCATATTTTTTAATTTATATTTCAACTATTTTCTATTTTTCTATTAATATATAATTATTAAATTCATATTAAGATTAATAATTTAATTTAACATATTTAACTAATAATTATCATTTCTTTACCCACGATTAAGTATACGAAATTACTAGTAATTATGATCATCTTTAAGTCACTCGGTTTCCCACGTAATGACTGCTAAGATCATCAAAATTCAAACATTTGATTTTCCAAATAATCATTTTCTTAATTTCGCAAATCACCAAACTCAACAAGGGCAATTACGTAATTCCACCCGACAAGTCGCGGTCAACCCCACTGTCCAACAGTATTCCTGCAACGCAAACTCAAGCCTCTCTTGCATGATTGACGACCTCTCCCGCCACGTGGCATCCCGCCATTCGTCAGTTCCAGGTCCTCGGGATTCACAGCTCCACACGATAATTAATAATCAAACTCAAAACCAAAGCAAAGAAAAACACACATCAGAGTCACTCTCATCCTCTTTTTCCTGTTTCCATCTCCATATACTGTGTTTTCTCTCTCTGAAACAACGCCAAATTTCCCCCCAATTTCCAGCACCCTTCACTTAGAAGACCCCATTTTTGATTCGTCAATGAGGAGTTCTTTCGATCGGGCTTGATCTCGCGGCCTGAGCTCCGGAATTGAGTTCGTTTTTGTGGTTTTTTTTAACGGATTTGGAAATGCTGGAAGCTGCTGCTGCAGTGGTAAGCAATGGCGGATTTTCTTCTCACTCGTCGCAGTTTACTAGCTGCGGGGATAGTAGTGAAGAGGAGCTCGCGGTTCTGCCCCGACATACGAAGGTTGTGGTGACCGGGAACAACCGTACGAAGTCTGTGCTGGTGGGGCTTAAGGGTGTTGTGAAGAAAGCTGTTGGCCTTGGTGGATGGCATTGGCTGGTGAGTTATTGCACACGAAAGTTTGGTCTCATTTACTTTTGCTGGGAGTGGGTTCTGCTTTTTGGGGTTATTTGTAATTTAGAATGTTGAAATTTATTGGGCATTGGTAAAGCAATGCGCGGTAACTGTGGTGTGATTTTGAGCTTTGGTGGTAAATGGGCTTGTGTAAATTGTGAATTTGGAAGGAGAATTTTGTCTCTCATGATTTTTGTTTGAACTTCTGGAGGCTGATATGGTAAAAAAATTGAAACTTCAGGTACAATTTTTTTTTTCTTCTGAATTATATCTTACGGATAGAGTTCAAGTTCTAAAATCTGAATTTGGTAGTGGGATTTTGTTTCTTGTGGTTTTCCAAAAGGGATCTGAAGCATTACTTTCCTTCCATTTTTGCATGCTATTTCACTGTTTTGCTGCAATTTCTGAAGTCATTTCTGCAAAATAGCCCTGTTTTAGTGTGTGTGTGTGTGTGTTTCTTTATTATTTTTCAAAAGGTTGATTGGTACCCAGGTTCTCACAAACGGGATTGAAGTAAAACTACAAAGGAATGCTTTAAGCGTCCTCGAAGCTCCAACTGGTAATGAAGAAGATGATGATCTTGAATTTGAACATGTTCAGTGGAACAACACAGATATGGGTGAGCTAGTTTTCTTAGCTTTTCAAAGACTACAATGAATCATTATCATTATTGCTGTTATATTTAATTTCTTTAGTTAATGGTGTTATGCATTGCAATTCTGTAGGATTTGATGAGCCTCAAAGGCCCCACAAACCGAGGCACCGTATGCACAGGTCATTTGAGCCTTCTAACAAGGCCATTAACCGGTCTCTCTCATGCAACTTACAGTCTAAAGACTCTCTTTCTGCATCAAAAGGATCAGCTGTGAGAAAGCTTTACCTTTATTGTTCTTCCTCAAGAATTTAAACTCGGAAGTTAATTTTGTTGTTATAATACCGCATATAAGTAAATTAATGAAATAATACTCGTTACTTGCAGAAGGTTGATCTAAGTAAACTTGAGATGGCCGCGTTGTGGAGATATTTGATGCACTTTAATCTCGTGAGTGGCTTTTAGTTGCACAGAAAAATTATAATCATTTTGTAGTTCACATTTCACACAATCACTTGTGATCTTGTTCATTTCTTGCATTTGTTATTTATCCTATTAATTCATGCTCAGGTTGATGCCATTCCTAACCCTTCTAAGGAGCAGGTTATTGATGTTGTTCAGAGGCATTTTGTGTCACAGGTACGTTGGCATACTTTGATGTTTGGTCTAATTACGCAAATTTGTGCTAATATTTGAAAATTACAAATAGCAAAAAACTAATTCGGGTTTGGTCTAATGCATGCGACCATGGTCATGAATTTAAAGTCAAATATGGATTTGGCAAGCAGGGTACTTGTAAAAAAGTTGTAATGAAGTCATCACACGATTAAAATTCATCAGATCAAGATGTATTGTAAATTCTTTGATAGGGAAACTTTTTATAATTTCTCACCCCTCAGGGAATGGCAGTGTAATTGATCCCTTTACGGCCATTAAATTCTCACTGATCGGGTATACATATACCCATTTCTGTAACTAAGATGACTGAATAATCGTTCTGTATGTTGCTGTAGCAATTGGACGAGCTGCAAGTGATCACAGGGTTCGTGCAGGCTGCAAAGAGACTGAAGACAGTTTGCAAATGATCGTCGAGAGATTGGTTGCTTCGTGATCTCGTTGGTTCTCTAACTCTAACCAGTTATGACACACCTGAATTTGTATGTATCGGCCATCGGGGACTAGTATCTGTATTTAGTTGGTCCTGGTGTAGATGTAAGTATGTAAATATTATCATGTCTTAAGACAGCGGACTCATGAGTCAATCCTAATTAGAGGCTAAATGTTTTTGGTCACAAAAGGGATTCATTGACTTGAGAATGTATAGCCCCCTTATTCTGAATCCATGCTTAATCATCATTCAAACTCCCCTAAAGGCTAAATCAACTATGCCCACTTATTACACCAAAAAAAAAAATGTTTACTTGTATTTTTTATTAATGTTTGATTTTAAATCGACTATAATAATATGCCCTAGACTAAAATTTGTATGTATCATGTGAAGTTTTTGAAATTTTTTAAATTTTATGGGGGTTTTGTATAACTAGGAAGATTTTAGTCCATATTCGATTTGGTTGAATCTAACTAATTATAATAATAAGGGTATTATACTTGTCATTTAATTTGTCATTTTCTCTAAATTTTTCATCAACAATATGAGAATTAAGAACTATAAAACACTCGTTCTCTCGTTACATTGGTTTGGATGAGCTAGATTCGGAATAGAATTACCCGTCACTCTTTCTAAATTTCCACCAACCGTCGGTAAGTGTAAAACACTCGTCTTTTTGCTATATCAATTTAGGCGAATCAGGTTTGACATAAAATTACCGGTATAACTAGATCAAAAAATCTCATGATATATGGGGATTTTGGACATTTATTTATCCCTACTATTAATGACACAACAAGAAGCAATTGATAAGAAAATTCTTGGTGGCTGAATAAATTTATAATGTACAAATACACATACGATTACATCAAATAAAGTCATAAACTCCTTGGGATGTACAAATGTGAATAAAGCCATAAAGTAATTCTGTTGTGTGTAATAAAAAGGAATTTGGTCAATTCGTATGTTCATAATTTTACATCATCTTTTGTAATGAGGCAAAACAAAAGAAGTTGGCCCCTACACTAAGCCACATATCATATAAGGTCTTATCAATAATTTTGTCCACGACTAAATACAGCATGCTCACTTGTATTATACTATCATATCATGCTTTCTGAACGCTGATTATGTGGCGTGATTAGCTGCAACAAAATTAAAATAAAATACAATCTTGGATAAAGTTGCTGTTATATATAAAGTGAAAAAGGAAGTGGAATTTAGTGCATAAATCATGATTTTTATCTCTATGAAAGTTTCAACAAAAATACTTGATTCAAGAATTGTCCTTACTTTCCCAGTTCTTGACTTATAAATTTGTGTCCCAACCATAATCTTTCCCCGTGACAAAGTTTCCACAACACATCATGATTCCCAATATTTCTTTGCTCTTGTTTGTCTTCATTGTCACTTCACTACTATTTGGGAAATCCCATCAACTATCCGAAAACAAATTCGAATCGCCGTCTCGTCGCCTTCGCCTTATTTCCCCCCCTCGGAATTGGGTTCCAAGGCCACGGCGACAGCCACCTCCACCGCCTCGTAAAGTGTGTGACGGACCACCATTGCCGCCTCCGCCTCCGGCATGGTTCTACTTCTACTCTCCTCCTCCTCCACAAGCTTTTCCATCGTCTACCTCCAAGCCGCAGGGTTAATTCTATAAAAGATGAGTTGAAATGTTGTTGGATCATATATATTTGATGGAGTGATTTGGTAGTTTGGATTTTATGTAGTTGGTTTATTATTTTCTAAGTTGCTTTCCCTAACGTTTAATAGTTTAGCTTGAGAAAACTTCACTACAAGTATTTTGATTTCTTTTAAGTGAAATGTGGTATGTTAAATTGTGGCTAGCAATTTAAATTGTTGCTACCTTACTTACATTCTTCATCTCCTATTTTAATTATTCGTACATATTAAATGTATCGATAGATGGTCGATGTTAGAAAAGATAATCTTTTATTTTTTTTTCATATCATATTTATTTCTTTCTCATAATCTCAATCGTCTATTAATTCAAACCATGTGCATATGTAAGTGAAACAATAAATACAACACAAAAATAAAATAGAAAATTTGAACCGAATAATTATCCATTATCCGGAGATAAGGCAGCCGCTGCTCAACTTTCTTGCCCTTATTTTATATATATATCACTTTCTATATATCTTATAAAAGCACGAATAGTTTCTTACAAAATACGGATCACCTAAAATATCCTCTCAACAATTACTTCAATAATTATTAGTCAAGGATAATGATGTAAATACATGTTATAGATTATTAATTAATTAAATTTAAAAAGCACATATTAACATAAAATAGGATTCTTTGTAGAAGTAAAATTTCTCCAACTTACCTAGAAAAGATATATAGTTCAACAAGGATTGTTTTAATATTACTATATTAATTAATTGTATTCAAATTTTATATTATAAGTTGTCTATTTTTTTAATTTTAAGGCCTATAATTTAAAATGTTATAATAAGATATATCTAATGAATTGAAAAACAACAAATTGATTCACTTTATTTTAATAAATTTTTGTAATTATGTAAAATAATATATTATTTAGATAAGTTACATAAAATAATTTTCAATAAATCAAGCATAATGTAAGTCTAATTATATAAGTCCATAGTTCTCTTTATCTAAATCAATAAACTTTCTTAAAATATAATCATATTATAATTCTATAAATTTATCTAATTAACAAAATAATATAATTTAATGATTTATATAAAATATTTTTCAATAAATTAATTAATCCTAATGTAATATTTTTAATTAACTAATACTAATATAATTTTAATTATTTAAATCTAATTAACCATATAATCTTTCTTTAGTTTATATGATAAAATATAAACTAAATACTTCAAAGCACGAATAGCGTTTTTGGTTTCTTAATTCTATAATTTTAATTAATTGTATTCAAATTTTATAATATAAGTTGCCTGTTTTTTAATTTTGAGGCCTATAATTTAAAATGTTATAATAAGATATATTTAATGAATTGAAAAACAACAAATTGATTCACTTTATAAAATTTTGTAATTATGTAAAATAAAATATTATTTAAATAAGTTACATAGAATAACTTTCAATAAATCAATCATAATGTAAGTCTAATTATATAAGTCCAAAGTTCTAATTATCTAAATCCATATCTTAAATTATAATCATATTATAATTCTATAAACTTATCTAATTAACAAAATAATATAATTTATGATTTACATAAAATATTTTTCAATAAATTAATTAATCCTAATGTAATAATTTTTATAACTAATACTAATATAATTTTAATTATCTAAATCCAACTAACCATATAATCTTCCTTTAGTTTATATGATAAAATATAAACTAAATACTTCAAAACACGAATAGCGTTTTTTGTTTCTTAATTCTACAATTTAGAATTGTAGGTTCTCAGACCAAAGTTACTTTAAATTAAGAATACTAAGAAAACTCAATATGTGTTCATATAAAAATAAGATATAAACTAATTTTATACATAATTTTTACAATATTCGATTAAACATTTATATAAATATACTCTTTTAATTATTTCTACTATTTATATAAAATCAATTATAAAAAAAATAAACATAAATCTGAAATAATACTCACTAGAAGATTACAAATAAAAAAATAGAATGCAACATCAAATGACAAAGAGAATATAAAAAAGAGATAAATTAAATAAAAAAGAAATAAAGAATAGTTGGTCTAAAAAAAAGAATTACTTGATTTTAATGTATATGCATATGCATTCCAAAATTAAGAACGACTTGAAATATCTTCACAAATATATGCGAGAATTAATATAGCGTAATGGTAACAAAATTTCGAAGATTAGATTAAAAATTTCAAGATGTTAGATTGGTTGTCAGTTCAAGAAATATATGGAATTTTTTTTTAATTTAAACTAAATGAGATTGATCCAATAGTTATCAATTTATTTTTACGTTCTCCAAAGTAGCAATATACAACTTATTGGCCGAATCTAAACTTGAAGGACATTTTGAATTGGGATCATTGCTCAGAAACAATGGTTCTTGAATAGTTTTCAATGTGCTCGAAAAGCAAAAAAATAAAACAAAAATACAAAGAATTTCTAAAGCATTATGCATGAGACAAAAAAGGTAAATATTCAAATGATTTGGAGGAAGAATTGAGGGCAGAATATAACAAACTATGGCAACAAAAAGAGATTATTTGTCTTTAAGAGTTGAGAATTAATTGGCTCAAATTTAGGGATAAACAAACAAGTTTCTTTTATCTGTCAGCCATAATGAGAAGAAGAAGGAATCAGATGAATGCTCTGAAAATAGACAATGAATAAGCAACCAACAAAGATTAACAGGTGTGTATTTGTCTAATTTGAAAAATTAACACTCTACAAAAAAAAAAAAAAAAAACCGAGTTTTAGCCCATTACATTGTGCAACATATTGCTCAAATTAATACTCACTAGAAGAATACAAATAAAAAAATAGAATGCAAGATCAAATGACAAAGAGAATATAAAAAAGAGATAAATTAAATAAAAAAGAGATAAAGAATAGTTGGTTAAAAAAAAGAATTACTTGATTTTAATGTATATGCACATGCATGCCAAAATTAAGAACGACTATGAAATATCTTTAGAAATATATGTGAGAATTAATAAAGCGTAATGGTAACAAAATTTTGAAGATTAGATTAAAAATTTCAAGATGTTAGATTTGGTGAGTTCAAGAAACGATATGGAAATTTTTTTAATTTAATCTAAATGAGATTGATCCAATAGTTATCAATTTATTTTTACATTCTCCAAAGTAGCAATACACAACTTATTGACCGAATCAAAATTTGAAGGACATTTTGACTTGGGATCATTGCCCGGAAACAATGGTTCTTGAATAGTTTACAATGTGCTCGAAAAGCCAAAAAAAATACAAAAATACAAAAATACAAAGAATTTCTAAAGCATTATGATTTATGCATGATACACACAAGGTAAATATTCAAATGATTTGGAGGAAGAATTGAGGGCAGAATATAATAAACTATTGCAACAAAAAGAGATTATTTGGTTTAAGAGTTGAGAATTAATTGGCTCAAATTTAGGGATAAACAAACAAGTTTCTTTCATCTGTCAGCCATAATGAGAAGAAGAAGGAATCAGATGAATGCTCTGAAAATAGACAATGAATGAGCAACCAACAAAGATTATCGGCTGTTTATTTGTCTAATTTCAAAAATTAATGCTCGACAAAAATAAACGAGTTTTAGCCAATTACGTAGTGCAGTATATTGCTCAAAATAATCACCAAGATGATTATACTTCTTTTAAACCGTATATTAAAAAAATTGCGGGATCGAACTAGAATAGCTTCATTCCCCACCAAGGCACCTATTACAATATTTTGATGCCTGAATAAGTGTTACGAATGCTACATCACTCCAACGATAAAAAATGGGCATGGTGCTGAAATTGAATATTGAAACAGCATACGAAAAAACCCAGTGGACTTTCTAAAAAGACTTTTAGCTTTCTTCAAATTCCCGACGAAAATTATCAATATCATTATGAGCAGAATGTAGCGGATACAATCGGAGATTCTATAGAATGGTGAACCAACGGAGATTGTACGGATGTGTGGCATTAGATAAGGTAATCACGTTCGTTTTATTTGTTTGTAATATGCATGGAACAACTTACATATATAATTGAAGAGACCATTTCGGCCGGACCTGGAAGCCAATTATGGTATATTAGAGAAGCTCTTACATGATCTCACACTTGCCTTTTGCGGACGACTTAATATTGGGAGTCAAACCTATCGTGGATGGAGCAAAGTGCATTAAAAGTGTGGTTGAGACGTTTTGCAAGGATTTGGGCCTCAAATTAAACTTATGCAAATCACATGTGTTGTTTGCACCTTATGCGACAAGTGATTTAAAGCAGTAGGTTAGTATAATTCTGAGCATGAAAAATACAGACAACTTAAGGAACTATTTGGGGGGTGCAAATGAACTTTAATTGTAATTATAATGAGCATTTCCCGATTGTGATTAATAGAGTCGAAAAGCATCTCTTGGGATAGAAAGCCAAAATGACAAATATTTATTGACGAATGACACTTATTAAGTCCATCACGATCTCGATCTCCATCAACCACATGCACACAAATTGGCTCCCTAATCAGATATACAATAAAATTGATCCACTCAAGCACAACTTTCTTTAGGCGATTAATATAACAAGGAACGAACCCATCTTGTAGGGTGAAAGAAGGTGACTGCAAAGAAGTAAGAATGTGGATTGGGTTTTAGAGAAGCCCAAAAGAAAATATAGTGATGCTAGCTAAAACGGGATGAAGAATGCTTAACAAGGAGATGACGTTATACATCAAAAAAATATTTAAAAAGGGATAACATTCTTGATCGAATATAAGCCTCGACTTATGGGTTTCCCGAGCATGGAAGGGGATAGTTAAAAACACTTGGATGGTGGAACCATTTTGAAAATGGAGGATTGGGAACGGTGAAGGGACATCTTTATGGAATGATAGATGGTTATCACAAGGCAAACTGATGGACATTTGTGGAGATAACATTCATGAGGAGGATAAAGATCTTATGGAATGTAATCTCATTGGAAAAGATAAAAATTGAAACCTAAATAAGTTGAAAACATCACCGTCCAAAGAGGTGGTGAATGAGGTACTTAGTATCCTAACGCGCTGCATGATAATGGAGATAAGAGAGAATGAATTATGTCAACTAAAGATAAATTCTCCTATAGAATGACAATACTCTACTTATGGCGTCGGATGAGACATGCAAGAAAAAACTTTAAATGAATTTGAAAATTACCTTACCCCAAAAATTCAAGATTTTCCTGTGGCTTTGCCAATATGATAGCTGTTGGGAATAGTGCCCTGAAAATTCAATTTGTTGAATTAATTAAACTGAATTTACACAAGTTATGAGTATTTCACATATTAATAATTAATAACGTGTGATGGTATTCTTATATGAAATGTGTTTCATAGGAAAAGACTTTGAATACCGAAATCACGTGTTATTAAAGTTCTAGTCAGTAAGATAAGAATATGTTCTTATCAAGACTATAACGTGGTTATATAAGATGATTAGTCTTTCTTCATAGGGAATGGTGATTCCAATTATAACACGTTGATGATTTTCAATAGGATTGGAAACATCGAACTGGACCACTGAGATTATTTATTTTATACTGCTATCTAAAATAAATAAAATCTCAGGAAGCATTATACTCTTAATCCTGATAATATTTCGGCTTTAGGCATGTAGTGTTAGTTACTGTAACATACTCGAAGTGAGGTCTCAGTAACGGGTGGCCAAAATACTTTGTATGATTCGGTGACAACATGAAATGTGCTAAAGAGTTATATTGATCGAGGAATCTGTAGCCTTGCTGGAAGGTAAGAGATATCCTTGAAATAGATTTGTAAAAGTTCGAATTAAGACTTTGGCCAAAGCACTTCGCGTGATAACGTCATCGAAGTTGTATGTTGAATGTGTTTCACATACAGAGAATTTGAACTTAAGGCGAATCAATAAATTTCAAATTGGAGATGAAAAATAAATGATAGTAGTTATAATTTATTTTTCATGGATATCTACACGGAGGAGTAAAATGCGAAATTATTCTAGATCGAGAAATTCGTGAATAATTTAATTAATTTTAGAGTGCAACAATATTTATTTAGTGGAATTAAATATTGTTAAACGGTAATTAATTATTGTCATGAGATGATAATATATTAATCCGTTTGGAGCTAAAATTAATTAGTCCTACAGGTCCCCCTGCAAGCCCCAATCAAAAACCCGAAGAGAAAATAATAAAAGGAGAAAGAGAAATGAATTTTCAAAATGTTTGAAAATAGCAAAGGAATTTATTTTAAGAAAATAAATCAAGTTCCAAAGAGTTGGAAATGCCCGGAATTTTATTTTGGAGAAAATAAAATTTTAATTTAAAAAAAAAAAAAAAAGGAAGTAAAAATACTGACGTGGCACTGACGTGTCATGCCACGTCAGCAAATGGACCAGGTGGCGCTGACTGGGCAGCCACGTGGCACGCCACGTGTGCGACACGTGGACGTTCCAGATCGCACCACGTCATCATGTTGACCGGGTCAACGGGTCCAGAGTCGGGTCAATGGGTCGGGTTCCCGGATAGGGCCGGACCGGGTCCGGTTCCGAGTCGGACCAGACCCGGACACGTGGCATCTCCTGAAGAGGCCACGTCACCGGAAACCCTAGCCGGCAAGTGATCACACGCGCCGCCTTGTGGCCGCGCGTGTGGGCGCGTGAGACCTCCGATCGACGATCGGCCGACGGCGTTGGACTCGTGGCTGAGAGATCTACGACGTGGTCACCTTGGTTTGCGTGTCCAAGTTGTACACGCAAGTGGGGATGTGAAATGACCATTTTGCCCTTGCTTTTGTATCCAAAATGACCGTTTTGCCCTCGGGTTTTTACCTATAAATAGGCTGATCCCCTTGCCATTTCTCCCATTCAGTTTTGGGATGGTTTTGGCCAAATTTTGGCTTTGAAACCAAGTCCCATTTTTCTCCTAGTTAATTCCGATTTATTTCGGAATTAATTTTAATTAGGTGTTTATATAAAACGCCTAATTTCGGGAGAATAAACCCTGAAAAGGGTTTTTTAGTTTAAATTTTATTTTCTCTAAGTATTTAGAGAAATACTTTCGGAGCCCACGCTCCGAGGGTGTCCCTGGGGATATTGCAGGGAAGCTCTGCCGGTCTCACGAGTGGGCAAGGAGCTGGAAAAATGCCGTTAGATAGCCATGTTTGCAGTACGGTAATATTTTACAGTTATTTTATTTTAAGCATGATAAATTATGTGCTCTTAAGTGTTAATTGCATGTTAGATATTTATCTGCTTAAGTGATTTAAAATTTATTATCAATTGCATGTATATACTTGAGTAGATCCGGCTAAGTCTTCCGCTTTGTATTAAAATATTTTACAAATATTTTAATACTTGTATTATAATAAAAATTTTAAAATGTGGTCCCGGACTGCTACTGTTGTGGGCCCGCATCCCATCATGTGGTATCAGAGCCGTACTCTAGATATATACATGCATTGATATGATGCATGTGATGCATAATTTTAAATCTGATACTGTGCACGTAAATTCTGTCAAAGAAGACTGGTTTTTAAGTGGGACCGTTTGTGACCCCTCCAGTGTTTCTGGGAATTTACGTGGAATGGTAATTTTTTGGGAATCGATTTCAATAATCTTCCTGGTTAATTACCAAATCAGTAAACATGATTTAAATTATGAGATAATTTATTTATAACATGTTTACTTTATGCCATTTTTTTAAGCATGATAATTATGTGATAATTATAACAGCATGCTTAATTGATTTAATTTATGGCATATTTATTTTGTGTCATTTAAAATTTTAAGCATGATAATTATGTGATAATTATATGAAAGGATGCTTAATTATTTTATTTTATGGCATGATCATGATAATATGAGATATTATGATATTTACAATTATGCATATTTTATTTAATGTGATTAAATAGTAATGTTTAATAGAAATTAGGCGCGATGCATAATTGAACTAATATTTTTCGGCCTAATTAATAAATTGTTATTATTGCCTTAAAATATTATTATTGGGATTTTAAATATGATTTAGTAATCCTAGTGGGAGGGTATTAATTAGATTACTTACTTCCAACAATAAGACGCCAAAAGTGATTATTAAATAATCAACAGATAATCCACACCTTTTAAAAATTCAAGTGGGAGCGAGATGAAAAGAGTTGGATTCTCACGGCCTCCATTACCCGTCTATAGTATAGTGGATGTATACTACTCCTTTCGGCGGGTATATATTCGCGGTATACAAGATTAGACTTCTACGGATAGAATGAAATACGACGAAAGTCAACTCGACCACGCCTCCGTGGAGTGTCTTGACCTACTCGTACGGACTTCTAGGTAATGGTGCACACTTGACTAAGTAATGTATTAACCTCCCTTCGGAGCTCTGTTACATTTATTTAGAGGCCAAGGGTTGACGTGGTGGATTGACATTGTTTGGTAAGAGTTACCTAGTTGACATGTTAATTAAGAATAGTTCTTGCTTTTCTAAGCGGTTTTCGACCTCGCCTCCGGGGAGTCAACTGCAGTTAGTTAAGTCACCATTGCGTAAACTAAAATGCTTACGTGGATTTCATTTATTGGTTGAACGCAGAAGAAAGTGAAATACATAATCATAACTTGCATTTATTTATTTATTTCAGTTTTATAATTACAATCTCTCTTAGCCCACTCCAAACTATATGTCTATAAAGAAATAGGCTAGTAAGGGTTCAATTATGCTGACTAAGTAATAAATCTTGACATCGTGTTGGGACACGAAAGTTTACGTACACACTGAACCTTATCCGAAAATTTCGGAAACTACAACCAGTCAGGATTAGAAAGACGTTTATTCTAAATAGATCAAGTGTGATGATCTGGCTAGTCTTATATCCTGACATCTGTTTTAAATGTTCTTGAGCATCAGACACATGAGATGTCTACTGATAAGAACATGTTTTGGAAACAGAATCGTACGAAGGTACGAGCCACGAAAAAGGTTGTTAGTCAAAGATGTTTTGAAGGATCACTGTTTCAGAATCATATTATGGATATGATAACTAATCTGAACGAGATTGAAGGCCTCTGTGCTTAAAGAGACAATCTTAACAGATAGGATACGATCCTATACTCTCTGCCTAAGTCGTTTGAACGTTTAAGATTATTTTAAATAATTTTTTTTTACAAAACCAATGAACGACCTCAATATGGCAGAAAAATGTGATATAGACTAAGGGAAAAGGTTCTCTTTGGTCAGACATCAATATCCACGGGCTAGAAAACCAGTAAGTGGAAGAAAGAAAAGGAAAAGTTCCCAATCTAAGGTTCAGAAATAGAAAGTCAAAATCCGACAATGGAAAAGTGTTTCTATTTCGGTGGTAACGGGTATTGGAAAAAGAAATTATCCAAAATACTTAGTATGTCTGTTTGTTATACCATTTAGATAAGATATGAAGATATCTTACTCGTTGAAAATATGTTTAGTTGAAAATTCACCGGACTCCTGGTGTGTGAATTTGAGATCAACTAATCATATTTGCAAGTTGTTGCAAAGATTCAAACTAACCAAAAAGTTTGAAAAACGGCTAACACATAACTACTGCTCGGGGATAATACAAGTATAATTGTATTAGCAGTAAAGACTATAAAGTCGTATTTTGGCGAAAGGGTTTTAATATTATACGTGCTATATATACAAAAATCTGATTTTTGTAAGTTATTTGATAACTAGGGCTTTAACTGTTTGTTTTAAACAAAGGGTTACCATTAAGCAAAATAAAAGGTTTATTTGCTTTGGCACAATAAAAGATGGTCTTTTATACCTCAATGAAAACCCTAATTCAAGTTTAACATTAAGAAGCTTAACTTACCATCTAAGAGGAAAAACTTCTACGTGGCACCTATCTATTGGTCAATTGAATCTGAATAGGATCCAAAGATTGATTGTTGAGTCCTATTGACTTGAAAATAGTATCAATCTGCGAATCCTATTTAGAAGGTTAGAATGACCAAGAAGCCTTTTGAAGACAAAGGGTATTAAGCCATGAACTTGCTTGTGTCAGTTCATATGAATATGTGATCCTATGATTATTCAAGCAAAGGAAGTTTTGGATATTTCATCATTCATTTGAATGATTACTTTAGATACAGATATGTTTATTTGATGAGACTTAAGTTTGTATTTTGAAGAGTTCAAAGAATATAAAACTGAAGTCAAAGAGTCAAATTAGAAAACATATCAAGGCACTTCGATTAGATCGAAGTAGTGATAAGTATCTATGCTCAGAGTTAAATAGAATTTCTCAAATGAGATTAGATCTCAACCTTCTGTATGAGATACGGTTTGGCAAAGATGTATTACAGAAAAGAGAAATAAAACTCTGATAGAGATGGTAAAGATTCATGAAGAGTCATGCTACCCTATGAATTTCGTTTTGGGGCCTTGCACACAAAACAACAAACCTAGTTCTATCTAAGTCAGTCCCTAAAACACTGATGGATCTGTAGCTAGGGTGAAAACCCTGTATCTTTTATCTTCGGATTTAAGATAGCCTGGTCCACGAGTTAAGGATGGATCCTGACAAATTAGAATAAAGAACAAAGGTTTACTTGTTCTAAGGTTATCCTAAGAAGAACAAGAGGTGGTATATTTTGTAACTTGAGAAATCACAAAAGATGTTTGTGAATTATTTCAATGATAATTACATAGATAACCACAAAGGGTAGAAGCAAAGTAGTGTTAAAAGAAATAACAGTATTAGATACTGATTTCCATAAACCCGTGATAACTGAAAATATATTGGATACATGTGATGTACCAAATACAACATGTGATGTAGAGACATGTACACGAGAGCATCATTATAGTGGGAGGATTGTCAGGACACCTGACAAGATACCTAAGATTAACCCAAGAGGTTGAATCTAACGTATCTGATCCTGTCACGTGTAATGAAGCTGTAGAAGATATAGACGCTGACCGTTTGGTCAATATCCATGGAATCTAAGTTAGAATCTCTGTATTTTAACAAAGTCTTGAACTTGTAGAGGCGCCTAAAGGCATTAAACCCTATTAGATACAATTGGGTTCTACAAAACGAAAAAAGGATAAATGGACGAAAAAGTAGAGACTTTAGAGCAAACTTTTGGCAAGGGATTTTACCCAGAAAGAAGAAATCATTTATGAGGTCTTCTCGCCTTTAGAAATGCTTAAGTCCATTATCCTCTCCATTTTATCTCATTATCGATTATGAGATTAGATAAATGGATGTAAAGACTATGTTCTTGAATGGGCAATTTCAAGAAGAAGAGATACATGGTACAACTTGAAGGCTTCACAGCCAGAAATCAGGTGCATATAATGCAAGCTTAATAGATCGATTTATGATCTTAAGCAAGCGTCTAGATTATGGAGCATCAGAATTATAAGGCAATTTAAATTCTTTGGATTTGTATAATTGTCTGATGAACCATAAAGTGTACAAAATGACATCATGATAGCATTGTAACACTTTCACTTTGTACGTAATTAATATTCTGCTCATTGGGAATGATGCAAGAATTTTGTCAATGGTCAAGATTCGGAAGTCAAATCATTTTGACAAGAAAAGACCTATGTGAGACCAATGTTATTCCAAGGATCAGACTTATGTCGTGATCATAGGAATAAGGAGATTGGTTTATCACAAGAAGCATATATGGATAAGATGCTGGCAAGGTATAATATGACAAATTCCAAGAAAGGTTCATTACCTTTTAGATGTGGAATTTATCTATCTCAGGATCAGTGTCCTAAGACAACTGAAGAGATAGAAGACATGATTAGAGTTCCGCAGCGGAAGCTTTATGTATGTCATATTATGTACAAGGCCAGATGTCTATTATGAAATAGGTCTAAGTTAGCAGATATTAGTCAAACCCTAGAATCTAACACTGGGTAGTAGTGAAAGCATATATTGGAGTACTTGAGAAGGACTTGAGATTATATGCTTGTCTACCACAGTGGTGAGCTCGTTTCAATAGAGTATAAAGATTCGGATTTACAATCTGATTTGTATTCTAGATGTTTGACATTAGAATACGTGTATACTCTAGGAAGAGCAACCGTTAATTGGAGAATGTTAAGCAGACTTGTATTGCTTACACCGACATGGAAGTCAAATACATGGTAGCTTGAGAAGCAACCAATTAGATGTATTGGATTCATGATTTCCTAGTTGTTGGCTCAGAGAAACGTCTACTAGATTCCTTCACTAAAGTATTCGCGCGAAATAGTGCAAAACGAGTTTTGACACTCATGTGAAAGGAATAAGACTTGGATGTGTAGCCAAATTGAATTTAGGGCAAGTGGGAGATTGTTGGGAATAGTGCCCTGAAAATTCAATTTGTTGAATTAATTAAACTGAATTTACACAAGTTATGAGTATTTCACATATTAATAATTAATAACGTGTGATGGTATTCTTATATGAAATGTGTTTCATAGGAAAAGACTTTGAATACCGAAATCACGTGTTATTAAAGTTCTAGTCGGTAAGATAAGAATATGTTCTTATCAAGACTATAACGTGGTTATATAAGATGATTAGTCTTTCGTCATAGGGAATGGTGATTCCAATTATAACACGTTGATGATTTTCAATAGGATTGGAAACATCGAACTGGACCACTGAGATTATTTATTTTATACTGCTATCTAAAATAAATAAAATCTCAGGAAGCATTGTACTCTTAATCCTGATAATATTTCGGCTTTAGGCATGTAGTGTTAGTTACTGTAACATACTCGAAGTGAGGTCTCGGTAACGGGTGGCCAAAATACTTTGTATGATTGGGTGACAACATGAAATGTGCTAAAGAGTTATATTGATCGAGGAATCTGTAGCCTTGCTGGAAGGTAAGAGATATCCTTGAAATAGATTTGCAAAAGTTCGAATTAAGACTTTGGCCAAAGCACTTCGCGTGATAACGTCACCGAAGTTGTATGTTGAATGTGTTTCACATACAGAGAATTTGAACTTAAGGCGAATCAATAAATTTCAAATTGGAGATGAAAAATAAATGATAGTAGTTATAATTTATTTTTCATGGATATCTACACGGAGGAGTAAAATGCGAAATTATTCTAGATCGAGAAATTCGTGAATAATTTAATTAATTTTAGAGTGCAACAATATTTATTTAGTGGAATTAAATATTGTTAAACGGTAATTAATTATTGTCATGAGATGATAATATATTAATCCGTTTGGAGCTAAAATTAATTAGTCCTGCAGGTCCCCCTGCAAGCCCCAATCAAAAACCCGAAGAGAAAATAATAAAAGGAGAAAGAGAAATGAATTTTCAAAATGTTTGAAAATAGCAAAGGAATTTATTTTAAGAAAATAAATCAAGTTCCAAAGAGTTGGAAATGCCCGGAATTTTATTTTGGAGAAAATAAAATTTTAATTTTTTTTTTAAAAAAAAAAAAAAGGAAGTAAAAATGCTGACGTGGCAGGTGACGTGGCACTGACGTGTCACGCCACGTCAACAAATGGACCAGGTGGCGCTGACTGGGCAGCCACGTGGCACGCCACGTGTGCGACACGTGGACGTTCCAGATCGCGCCACGTCATCATGTTGACCGGGTCAACGGGTCCAGAGTCGGGTCAACGGGTCGGGTTCCCGGATAGGGCCGGACCGGGTCCGGTTCCGAGTCGGACCAGACCCGGACACGTGGTATCTCCTGAAGAGGCCACGTCACCGGAAACCCTAGCCGGCAAGTGATCACACGCGCCGCCTTGTGGCCGCGCGTGTGGGCGCGTGAGACCTCCGATCGGCGATCGGCCGGCGGCGTTGGACTCGTGGCTGAGAGATCTACGACGTGGTCACCTTGGTTTGCGTGTCCAAGTTGTACACGCAAGTGGGGATGTGAAATGACCATTTTGCCCTTGCTTTTGTATCCAAAATGACCGTTTTGCCCTCGGGTTTTTGCCTATAAATAGGCTGATCCCCTTGCCATTTCTCCCATTCAGTTTTGGGATGGTTTTGGCCAAATTTTGGCTTTGAAACCAAGTCCCATTTTTCTCCTAGTTAATTCCGATTTATTTCGGAATTAATTTTAATTAGGTGTTTATATAAAACGCCTAATTTCGGGAGAATAAACCCTGAAAAGGGTTTTTTAGTTTAAATTTTATTTTCTCTAAGTATTTAGAGAAATACTTTCGGAGCCCACGCTCCGAGGGTGTCCCTGGGGATATTGCAGGGAAGCTCTGCTGGTCTCACGAGTGGGCAAGGAGCTGGAAAAATGCCGTTAGATAGCCATGTTTGCAGTACGGTAATATTTTACAGTTATTTTATTTTAAGCATGATAAATTATGTGCTCTTAAGTGTTAATTGCATGTTAGATATTTATCTGCTTAAGTGATTTAAAATTTATTATCAATTGCATGTATATACTTGAGTAGATCCGGCTAAGTCTTCCGCTTTGTATTAAAATGTTTTAGAAATATTTTAATACTTGTATTATAATAAAAATTTTAAAATGTGGTCCCGGACTGCTACTGTTGTGGGCCCGCATCCCATCAATAGCTTGCTTACAAATGTATTGAAGTATGATAGAAAATTTAGGGAAAACTTGCGAGTGTCGGATGGGCTCAAAGAGAGCTTTAGTAGCAAAATACTGAGTAATATGTTTCTAAAATATCCTGGGTGGGTTGTGTTGATCTTGATGCTCTAAAATTTTTGGAAAACATGAAACCGATTGAGCTATCAAAATGTTATGAAGCTTAGAAATGTTGTTATTCGCCATATAAAAGAGTTATCTACGACCTTAGTAATAATCAATAAGGACACAAAACACAGGCAAAAGAAAATCTGCACTTAGTTGTCGTGAAATAAATTCGAGAAGTGATGGGTAAAACTAAAATCGGATTGAAGCTTTTATAACTACACCAACAGGGGCGTCATTTGAGATGGCAATTGGAGATGAATGCTAGGATATATATGTTATGAATCTTGGTATAGTTTCAATAATGTAGCAAAGTTATTGAACTTGCCTAAAGGATTAAAACTAACTTTGGAGAGATACTTTTCAAAAATTAATGTGGAGATTGATTTGGAGACGGTCGTTAAATGAATAACAATGAAGGATACTCAAAAACAACTAATGAGAAATGTAATATTTGATTGGCGAAGGTTACTCCAAAGATTTTGAGAAACTTTGATTAAATAAATCTCGAGAGAAAGAAACATGATGATGGATAAATTGACGAGGATAGGTCATAAGGTTCAAGATGGTTATTGCTGCTAGGATGTTCTCATTCTTGAACATAAGCTTCCACTTATGGCTTCCTGAGTATGCAAGGGGATAGTTAGAACCAGTTGAATGGACGTCTCTATGGAATGATAGATGGTTATCACAAGCAAACTAGCGGACATCTTTTGAGATAAGATTCATGAGAAGGATAAAGATCTTATGGTATGTAATCCATTGCACAAATAAAAACTGAAACTTACATAAGTTGAAAACGTTATTGCCTAAGGAGGTGGTGGATGAGATACTTAATGGCCTAATTGCATTGCATGATAACGGAGATAAGAGAGTTTTGATTGGGTCAACTAACGACAAATTGTCCTATAAATCGGTTATAGTCTACTTATGGTGTCGGATGAGACATGGGAGAAAAATTGGAAATGAATTTGAAAATTACTTTGTCCCCAAAAGTTTAAGATTTTCTTGTGGCTTGCTAACATGATAGCTTGCTCATGAATCTACTGAAATATGACAGAAAATTTAGAAAAAGTGATGTATGTACACGCTGCTATATAGGACATGAATATGTGGACCACATGCTCAGAATTTGTCCATTCGCACTTCGGGTGTCAGACAAGATTATTGATGCACAAACTGAACGAAATTTCCATGGCATGCGAGTGTCGAACGGTCTCAAAGAGAGCTTTTGTAACAAAATTCAGAGTAATATGTTATCTGATTATCATGCGTGGATTGTCTTGATCTTGACGCTTTAAAATCTTTGAAAAATATGGAACCAATGGAGCTATCAAAATGTTATGAAACTTAGAAGTTCCACTCTTCGTCACATAAAAGAGTTAATGAAACCTCAACACTAATCAGTGTGGACAAAAAATACAGATAAAAGAAAAATATGCACTGAGTTATCGTGGAATAAACCCGAGAAAGGATTGGTGAAACTAAACTCTGAGGTGAGCTTCTATAACCAGGGGAATCATTTGAGATGACAGGGGTGTCATTCTAGATGACAGCTGAATATGGGTGTTAGGATACGCTATGGATCTTAGTAGAGTTTAAATAATACAGTGGAGTTATTGAGCTTACGCGGAGTATTAACACTAACTTGGGAAAGACACTTTTCGATGACTAAAGTGGTTGATTCGAAGATGGTCATGAAATGGATAACAATGAAGGATATTGAAATGAAACAAATGAGAAATGTAATTTAATTGATAAAGTTTACTCCAAAGGCCCTACGAAACTTGAATTAAATAAATCTCTAGAAAAAGAAATTAACATGATGACCGATAAACTGATGAGAATAGGTCATAAGTTTCAAGATGATTACTACGTTTAGGATGCTCCACCGGTAAAATTGGGTGATCTTTTAGGTTTTGTTCTATAATTTTTATATGTCTCTTCATTTTATTAAATATATTTGAAAGTTATAAACTATTACTTATGCTTAAAAGCTAGAATTATTTGGCCAAATTACTATACACTTAAATATATATATTTTTATATAATAACAAATTTTCAAATATTTTTATTGCTTATTTATTTGGATGTTCTCTACTTCGAATTTCTACTTATCGTAGATGATTTGAAAGAGAAATTTCATATAAATATTTTTGTATTTGTATATTTATTTAATCAAAATAAATATTTTTAATATCTTAATTTGTTTAATAAATATAATAGCTAAATTTATTTTAAAAAATTAAATGATAAACGTGCAACGCACGTTCACCTCACTAGTATATTAAAAAATCTAAAAAATAGAATGTTTCAGGAATTTTGCCACTCTAAAATTTGAATTCTCTTTCTAGTTTCGTCCAAAATAAATCTCAACTCCCACGCTTAACTTCTACAGTACTAATGAACATTTAAAGTAAATAGGGTTTACGTCTTCTCTCTCAATTCTCTATCTTTTAAGAGACTAAAGTTAATTGAAACTCCGATTCAACGATTAAAAATATGGTTCTACTATCAAATTGGTTCAAATCTATTCCGTCATCATTACCGCACTTTGTCTGCCACCACCATCTCGTATTTGCGGCAATACTCTAAAATTTGCTTTCACCCTTTCAGATCTACGATCATTTTTTCAAATTTGTTCCTCCACTATCCCCTCAAATTACGCTCTCTGAGATCTGATTTTCTGGTGATGTTAGTTGAATCCATCGTCACGACAAAGATGCTCTGTCTTTCGTATGAAAGTTTTGTTTCTTTCGCATTTAAGTTTAACTTCTTTATTAGGATTCAGTTTTATTATTATCTAATCTTTCTTGTGAAAATTGATATTCAACGTGAGATTGATTGTGTAGCTCATTCGTTTTCGAGTTTTAACAATTACAACTTCGACTAACATTTTTCCCTTATAATTTTCACTTGTGTTATTTTCAACTTATTTATACGGTATTGGTTCTACTTTTTAATTTGATAATATAATAGTCCATATTTTCTTCTAACAACTTCTACAATAATGTATTTATTACAAGAATAAAGGCGTGTCTTTAGGGGCGTATATATGTAGGTTTAGGTAGGGGCATAAAACAGTAATAAGGTACTGAATTTATGTCATAATAAATGAGAACATATATTACTCTATTAATGCACACTAACTTATTTCCCTACTTATTAATTCTTATTTTTTTTTGATGTCTCAGAGTTTCCCCCCACCTAATTGAGTGAATGACTAATCTCCCGAGTTAGCTGAATGCGCTTATTAATGGGAACAAAACTTCCAACTTAAATCAAACTAAATAATTTCCAAATAACTTCCCACCAAAAAAAAAATAAGTTTATATACTTTCTCAAATTAATTTACCTCTCATCTTTCTCATTATTTATGATGAGTATCTATTGGCTCGAACCCTTTTTCCTTTTTTTCTCTTTATGAGACTTGATTGTTTTTCTAACCTAAACACTTCTTATATAGAATCAGAGTTTCTTAGTGTTTTTTTCTTATATTGTCACGTTTTATTCCCAACTCTCCTCGGTTCGACTTTATCTGCAAAATTCTCTTATTTCTATATCAAGTTATCCTAAGTGTTCTCAACTCTCCTCGGTTCGACTTTATCTGCAAAATTCTCTTATTTCTATATCAAGTTATCCTAAGTGTTCTTAATTAATTGGACTTTCTCTATCTCAACTTTAGGAAGCTCGCCCTACCGCGAGTTGCGGAACTATCACGCTTTATCCCCCGAGCTATCATCTACTCTTTTCATATCTCTGCCGAGGTGGCTAGATGTCCTAGTTGAATAGGAGCCCATCAATTTAAAAGTATTTCCATCCGTGTTTATTTATTTATTAACCATGTTCAAAATAATTGTTTTAATCATTAAATTACGTGTACCTGTAAAAAATTTAATACTTTAAACTATTATTTAATTAATTACATAATTTTTTTTTTTAAAACACACGCACACCCAAATGGCCAGAGGAATTTGAACCCGGGACATTGCCTTCGAGAAACAATCCTCGGACCACTTGAACCAATAATTAATTACATAAGTTTTTTTTTTTAAAACACACGCACACCCAAATGGCCAGAGGGATTTGAACCCGGGACATTGCCTTCGAGAAACAACCCTCGGACCACTTGAACCAATAATTAATTACATAAGTTATTGTTTTGCACAGTCATAAGTTTTTCTTGGTTTTGATTGCCAGCTCAAATAAAATCCACCTCAATAGTTTTGAACTTCTAATTATCTAGATTAATTTGGGCCTATAACAGATCAGTTATCAACGATTGGGCTTTAATTTTAGCCCAACTCTAGAATATACTTATATAGTTCATGTAGATTCGGACATGTTGCAACCAATAAATAA